>CM077164.1:27105381-27589188 GCA_039583875.1 Platanthera guangdongensis | reverse complement strand
TGATGGACCTCGTGTTCCTTGGCACTCGCTCGGTGGGGTTCAGAGGTAAAATTACATGGATGCCCTTGCAAAGGGTGCAAATAGTCTTCCAGAACAGCGGAAGTCACGTTGTTGGCAGATCAATTTTGGCTGCATATAGCTGTTCCAAACAGCAGATGTGTGTTGTTAGCAAATCTACTTCAAAAAACTATAAATAGACCCAAGGGGGTACCTCAGAAGGCATGTCTACTTGTGTCCTGCTCTTCTTGTGCTTTTTGATGTATCCTTAGCTCGACATTTGGCTAAGGAGGGGAAACACTCTAAGATCTTCCTGGTGTGTTGTGGGACCTCCGTGTTGGAGCCGTCAGTCTGATTCGTGTGCTAAGTCTTTGGTTGTTTGACTTGTGAGAGAGTAGTAAGTGTTCGATCACCCATTCCCCAAGTGTCGAACTCCACAGAGACTGATTTTTTGGTTTCAACATTTTGGTGTGGTGAGCGTGGAGAGTGATTAGCACCGAAAATCTTCTGTGAGCTCGATGATTGGAGGAGAAGGACAAGATTCGAGCAGGGCCGACTCGCCACCCCCTCCCCCACTCACCACCAGCAGGGTGTTTGAGGAGTTCATGCAGGAGGTGTTAAGCCTCGTCAAGTTCGCAATCGACACGCGCGCCGAGTGCGACGCCGGCCATCTCAATCGTCATTGACCCAGCCCTAGGCGAGGATGCCCCAGCTAGGCGAGCTGGGAAGGAGTTAGCGGAGGAAGGAGAGTGGGCGAGATCTCCCCGGGAGAGTGTTGTTCCCTGGTTCGGCGAGTGCGGGCCGGATTGGCGAGGTGGAGTAGCGAAATCGCTTAGCTCGCCCGGTAGGGGGGAAGCCCCTTCAGTGAGTTGGTTTCATCCGCCCAGTTCCAGATGGGTTTCGTGAGCGGGAGATGACCAATTATACCCGGATGGACGACCCAGTTCAACACATCTAGTGGTTCGAGGATGTGTTTTGATAAGGCAGATGTCAGATGCCTTTAAGTGCGGACTATTCACCATCACCCTATAGGAGAAGGCAAGAGATTAGTTGCATCAACTACCGACCAGCTCCATCTACTGTTTAGAGGACCTGCGTCAGGGGTTCATGCTGAGGTTCACCACTTCCAAGAAGAGGAAGAAGTCTGAGTCTCTGTTCCGCATCAAGTGGAGGGTGAATGAGACCTTGGGGAGATATGTGAATCGATTTCAAGAGGAGGTCCTCCAAGTGCAGGAGATGTCATGACATATCTTGATGATGACCTTCACCTTGGGGTTGCAACATGGCTTCTTCAGGATGAAGATGAAGAGGGTGTCGCCTATCTCCTACAAGGAGCTGATGGAGAGGGCAACGAGGGAGGTCGACGGGGAGACGTCGAACCCGGACTTTGCCCGAAAGCTGGCCAAGTGGGCCACAGAGGAGGAGAAGGTGCCATGAGGTGGCAGAGGTCGGGAGGTGAGGAAAGCTAAACCCCTGCAGAGGGAACAGCAGCAGCAGCAACCGAGGTGGGGGTGCCAGGAGCCGAACAATAGACTCAGCTGGAGGAAACAAGAGTGGCAGGACCAAGGTCTGCAGAGAGGTTTCCATGGAGGAGACAACCTCCAGGGGGCCAGCAGGCTGGAGGTAGGACCAAAGGCATCCTCTCCCTGATCAACAACATGTTATGACGATAGACTTGTGGAGGAGGAGGAGATCCCAGTAGAGGATGGGACAGGGAGTCAGGGTAGAGTTGCCCTATTGCGACTTCCACCAAGAGGAGGGCCATGCTACGGCCACATGCATGGAGTTCCTAGAGTTGAGAGGAACCGGGGAGCAGCAATAGCAACAAGACCGTCGAGAGGTGTGGATTGAGGAGGTCCTTCCTAGGGGAGAGAAGGACCGGTGTGAGGATAGGGCCGATGTCAGCAACCGAGGAAGGATCAAAGTGATCCACGAGGGTGTGAGAGTTAAGGTTGTCCGGAAGGCAAGTCTCCATACTATGTACCGTCGGAGCGTTTCCTCCACATCTCTAGCCCCACCCCGGAGGAGAAGATCACCTTCTCCAGGAAGGATATGTTGGATCATGAGGATCCTTTTTGTGACACGTTAGTCATCCAGACCGCGGTTGAGAATTTTACTCTCTCCCGGATCCTCATCGATAACTGGAGCTCGGTCAACGTCATCTTCAAGAAGGCGTTTGACGCAATGAAGGTGAAGGCCCAGAGGGTGCAGGCCTTAGATGGACCTCTCTTCGGGTTCTTAGGAGAAAGAAAGGAGGTGAAAGGAGGTGGAAGGAGGAGTAGGACTCCATGTTACCTTGGGGGGGGGGGGTCCAGGAACTGCAGGTTCATCATCGTGGATGCGTCCGACAGTTACAACGCCATTTTCGGACGACCCCTCATAAATGCCTTCCGCTGCGTACCCTCATCTTTCCATCGGTGTTTGAAGTTCAACGTTGAGGGCATCCAGATCAGGGTTCGGGCAGATCCCAAGGTGGCAAGAGAGTGCTATGTCACCACGGTGAACTCCATCTTTTGGCAGAGAGGAGCCGAGGAGATGGAGAGAAGGATGGAGGAGCTATCCATACAGGAGGCCGAAGGAGAGGTGGAGGAGATGGAAGTGGAGGGAGAGGTCCTCACCCAGGTGGAGATGGCAGAAGGAGTTATGTAGGAGGCGACCGAGGTGATGGCCGTGGAGGAAGTCGAGGAGGAGCTCCCGGTCCCAGGTGAGGGAGCCATTGGAGAGTGGGGAGAGAAGTCTCGGCTGGAGATAGCCGAGGAGTTGGTGGAGATGGAGGTTCTCACCTAGGGAGGCAGGGTGGAGAAGGTGCGGATCAGTGGGGGCTGAGCCCGGAGGACCAGGGAAGGATGCTGAAGTGCCTCCAGAAGAACGTGGACGTCTTCACGTGGAGCGCGGCATAAATGTCGGGGATCGATGCAAACGTTGTCTGCCATCGCCTCAACCTGGATCCAGAAGCCCGCACCATCCAACAGAAGAAGAGGTCCACATCGGACAAGTTGGCTGAGCCCATCGGGGAGGAGGTGGCCAAGCTCCTCAAGGGCGGCTTCGTATCCGAAATTCAATATCTCGGCTGGGTCTCCAATGTTGTAATGGTTAAAAAAGGAGACGGCCGGTGGAGGATGTGTGTTGATTTTTCTTTATTAAATAAATCATATCCTAAGGATTGTTATCCCTTGCCTCGGACCGACGCGCTGGTTGAGTCAGCTGTCAGTTTTTCTGTGATGAATTTCTTAGATGCTTTTTCAAGTTATCATCAAATCAGGATGCACCCGCCCGACATAAAAAATGTCTCCTTCATCATTAGGGACGAGTGCTAATGCTGCAAGATGATGCTCTTTGGGTTAAAGAATGCGGGGGAAACGTATCAAAAGATGATGGATCGGGTCTTCCAAGAGTATATGGGGATGAACCTAAAGGTGTACGTGGATAATCTTATGATCAAGAGTCGGGATGTTGATTCTCATCTCCGGGATCTGGAGGAGACCTTCGACACCATGCAGAAGTATAAGATGAGGCTGAACTTTTTGAAAGGTGTCTTCGGGGCAAGCCGGGGTAAGTTCCTTAGACATCTCCTTACTCCTGCATGTGTTGAGCCCAACCCTTATAAGGTGATGGCGATCATGGAGTTGGGGTCGCCTCGGAACGTCAAGGAGGTTCATAGGCTGACAGGAAAGTTGGTAGGACTTAGCAGGTTCCTCTCTTTGGCGGGAGATAAATGCCCCCTCCCCCCCTCCTTCAAAGCATTGGGGGGGGGGGTTAGAAGTTTGAGTGGTCCAAGGAATGCGAGGAGGCATTCCAAGCCTTGAAGAGGCAGTTGACTCAGGCTCCACTCCTCCAAGTGTAACGCCCTTGTGCACTTTTCATTGTAACGCCCCTAGCCGATCCAACGTGATGATGTCACGGCTCCGCTCTAGGAGACGCTACCGGGCTGCAGCCCAAGCACCCCAACTCTCTCCTGCCCACTAGCGGGTTGTTGGTGGCCACAACCTCCCTTTGATGAGGCAAACTCGACAGTTAAGTTGGGCCGTACGGGAACTTCCCAGGAGGTCACCCATTCCAGTACTACTCTCGCCCAATCACGCTTAACTATGGAGTTCCTTCACTTCTCATCACCATTGGAGTTCCCGTACGGCCCAACTTAACTGTCGAGTTTGCCTCATCAAAGGGAGGTTGTGGCCACCAACAACCCACCAATGGGCAGGAGAGGGGTTGGGGTGCTTGGGCTGCAGCTCGGTAGCGTCGCCTATAGCGGAGCCGTGACATCGTCACGTTGGATCGGCTAGGGGCGTTACACCAAGGGCCCAAGGAAGGGGAGGACTTATCCTTGTATCTCGGGGTGGGAGCTGAGGCCTTGAGCTCCGTCTTGGTCCGGGAGGAAGGTAAGAAGAAATTGCCCATCTATTATGTGATTAGGGTCTTGAGGAAGGCGGAGCTCCGATGTCCGATCTTAGAGAAGCTGTCTTTTGCTCTGGTCATCTTGGTTCTGAGGCTCAGACCTTACTTCCTGGCACACTCCATCGGGTTGTTAAATGATCACCCCCTCCACAACATCTTTGAGGGGTGGAGCACTCGGGGAAGTTGGCAAAGTGGTCGGTGGAGTTGAGTGAGTTCGACATATCCTTCCTTCCCCGCCTCTCAATCAAGGCCCAGGCGATGACCAACTTTCTTGCTGATTATGTGATCAAGGTGGAGGAGGCAGAACTGACTCGTCTGGTCCCTTGGAAGGTGATGGTGGACCTCACTTCTGGAAGACATTCCTTGGGGGTAGGGGTGATCTTGGAGAGCCCTCGGGGAGCAAAGATCGAGCAAATAGTGGTAGTACATTTTTCCATCACCAACAATCAAGCAGAGTACGAGGCATTGATAGCAGGATTGCACCTGGCCAGGGAGCTGAGAGTGCATGACATGAAGGTCCTCACAGACTCAATGGTGGTGGCCTCCCAGATCAATGGGGAGTTTGAGGCAAGAGAGCCGACTCTCAAGTTGTACTTGGCAAAGGTGAAGGGGGTAATCAGCATGTTCCAGACGTTCTCCATCCGGCACATTCCAAGGGAAGAAAAACGAGCAGGTAGATCAATTGGCCAAGCACGGACCCTGGGTGGGTGACACCACCGACCCGTTCCACCCATCCATCGAGGAGGGGGAGCTGATGGAGGTGGACCAACACCCCTCGTGGATGGATCCTTTTGCAAATTTCCTATCCACTGGGGAGTACCCAGAAGGGATGGACAAGAAGCGATTCAAGCATAAGTTGACATACTACCTCATGCGCGACGGGCAGCTGTATAGGAAGACCCTCTCGAGGATGTTGGAACGTTGTGTGGCCGAGAGGGAGGTCCCGAGGATTTTGGAAGAGGTCCATTTCGGGGAGTGCGGGAGTCACTCTGGGAGCCTGACCCTGGAGGGGAGGATAGTTAGGTAAGGATATTTCTGGCCGGCCCTGGGTCGTGATGTCGTTGAATTCACGAAGAAGTGCCACAAGCGTCATTTGTTCGCCCCTCTCCAACTTCTACCAGCTCAGCGTCTCAGGAGCATCACGACACCCTGGCCCTTCGCCATCTGGGGAATGAATCTGGTACGACCTTTCCCCTAGGCCAGCGGGCAGAGGAGGTTCCTGTTGGTGATGATCGATTATTTTTCTAAGTTGTTGGAAGTGAAGGCGCTGTCCAATGTGACCTCCCAGGTAGTTCGAAATTTTGTATGGGGAGAGATTATTTGCAGGCACGGGTTGCCCCAAGCCATTGTCACAGACAATGGGCCTCAGTTTGCCAGCGCAGAGTTCATCAGCTTTTGCATACAGCTTGGGATCGATCTCAGGTTTGCCTCGGTCCAACACCCCAAGGGCAACAGGCAGGTGGAGACAGCAAACAAAATCACTGTAAACCTCTTGAAGAAAAAGTTGAGAACTTGAAGGGGAGCTGGGTAGAGTAGCTTCCTTCATTCCTCTAGGCCTTGAGGACTACCCCCAACATAGCTACAAGGGAGACCCCTTTCAAACTCTCACATGGATGTGAAGCAGTACTCCCTATAGAATTCGAGCTTCAGACACCTCGGGTAGTTGAGGCGAGAAGGAGATAGAGAAGAATGGCGAGATGAGAACGATAATGAGCTGCATCTCTCCCTGGACATGGTGGAGGAGCTGCGCGACCTGTCAGCCATCCGACAGGAGAAGATCAAGTGAAGAATGACTAAGTATTTTGACAAGCACGTTTGAATTAAGCAGTTCACGGAGGGGGACTTGGTCTTGAAAAAGGTAGATGCAGCCGGAAGATCAGCTGTCGTAGGAAAGCTCAATCCCAACTGGGGAGGCCCGTATATTGTACAAGTGGCATTAAGGTAAGGAAGGTATTGCCTCCGGGATGTGGAGGGTGAGACCCTAAGTCATACCTGGAGTGGTGATGACTTGAAACGTTTCTATCCGTAAAACATATATGTTCTTTTCTTTGATGAATATGAAATCTTTTGTCTCTCCAGCTCTTTTGGCAATAGAGTATGTGGCAGGTCATGATCATCAGGTCGACTCAAAGTCTCGAGATGCTCCCGCTGTCAGGCTTCCACCTAGCTGGCAGGGTCGGGATCCTCGATGGACATCATTCTTGCACTGGGGTTAAATCTCGAGATGCTCCCGCTGTCAGGCCTCCATCTTGCTGGCAGGGCCGGGATCCTCGATGGACATCGTTATGACCCTGGAGTTAAGTCTCGAGATGCTTCCGCTGTCAGGCTTCCACCTAGCTGGCAGGGCCGGGATCCTTGATGAATATCATTCTTGCTCTGGGGTTAGGTCTCGAGATGCTCCCGCCGTCAGGTTTCCATCTAGCTGGAAGGGTCGGGATCCTCGATGGACATCATTATGACCCTGGATTTAAGTCTCGAGATGCTCCCACTGTCAGGCTTCCACCTAGCTGGCAGTGCCAGGATCCTCGATGGACATCATTCTTGCTCTGGGGATAGGTCTCAAGATGCTCTCGCTGTCAGGCTTCCATTTAGTTGGCAGGGCCCGGATCCTCGATGGACATCGTTATGACCCTGGAGTTAAGTCTTGATATGCTCCCGCTGTCAGACTTCCACCTAGCTGGCAGTGCTGGGATCCTCGATGGACATCATTCTTGCTCTGGGGTTAGGTCTCGAGATGCTCCCACTGTCAGGCTTCCATCTAAATGGCAGGGCCTGGATCCTCGATAGACATCGTTATGACCCTGGAGTTAAGTCTCGAGATGTTCCCGATGTCAGACTTCCACCTAGCTGACAGGGTCGGGATCCTCGATGGACATAATTCTTGGTCTAGGGTTAGTTCTCGAGATGCTCCCGCTGCCAGCTTCCATCTAGCTGGCACGGCCGGGATCCTCGATGGACATCGTTATGACCCTGGAGTTAAGTCTCGAGATGCTCCCGCTGTCAGGCTTCCACCTAGCTGACAGGGTTGGGATCCTCGATGGACATCATTCTTGCTTTGGAGCTAGGTATCGAGATGCTCCCGCTGTCAGGTTCCCATCTACCTTGTAGGGCCAGGATCCTTGATGGACATCGTTATGGCTCTGGAGCTAGGTCTCGAGATGCTCCCACTGTCAGGCTTCCATCTATATGAATAGGCTGGTGGGGGAACCCAATGTTTGACCAAAGCGAAGGATCGATTGGCACTCATCTCATACTGTCATGCTCCTACCAGCTGACATAAGGAAGAGAAGTAGACATTCCTAACAGTATCGTCGCAGGGACCAAATCGCAGACAAGTTGGATTCCGCACCTCAGGCGCCCGCCCAACATGCATATAGCCCGACGCCTGAAAAGCGACCAGGGTCGCGAACACTCAGGCCATGCCGCGACCTCATGAGGCCCGGCTCGCGCGAAGCCGTGCGGCCCGAGTGTGAGTCGAGCCGGGTCGGCTCCTCTATCTCGCGGATAGCGTATGGAGAGTCTCTGGGTAAGGGAGACGGATCGTCACTCGCGGGTCGGCTACCTAAGTTCCCGGCATTCACTAAGCTAAGTCCTGAAGGAATGCGCTGTCTCACTAACGAAATACGGGCTCGGAGGCAGCGAGCGGGAGGGTCGAGCCAGGTCGCGAGTATGAAGCAGAAAGGGAAAGAGAAAAGTAAAGGTAGTATCATCTCAGAATAGAACATATATCATTAACCACAAAAAGTTACAAGTGGGGAACTCAGCACGCATTTACATTACAACAAATAAAAAAACAGAAGGAAAGAGAAGCTCGACGCGGGGGTTCAGCGAGGCGAGCTCTCGGGCGGCGAGCCATCCTAAAGGGGTTGGTAAGACTTGTTGCCCGACTTCGATACCATAAGAAATAGCTTCGGTACCACCTCGCTCGTCGAAAGCCCCGTGACTTCTCTCGTGATGAGGCTTGCACACTGCATAGTTTGGAGCGTGAACTTCACGGCTTTGGCGGCGTTCTTTTGCATCATCTCCTCCAGCTCGTACTCAGAATAGTGGGCGAGCTGGCAGCTGCTGCGGGAAGGAGGCGAAGGAGTTGCGGCTTCTAGTTCTCGCACTCACGCCCGCAATGCCTCGTTCTCCTACTTGAGGGTGGCGTTCTAGAGACCAAGGCGCTTAGCCGTCGCCGCATCCTGCGAAAAGAAACAAAAGGAGCTTTGGCTTGTGGAAGCAATCTTAAGGCACCAATTGCAAGTTATGGGACTTACCACCCCCAGGTATCCGGCGAGAACAACATCGGCCGCATCCACCCGCTTCTTCTGGTACTCCGCTTCCTCCTGAGCAAGACGACGAGCTTCTTCCTTATCATCATTGAGCTTTTTGAGCGGGGGGTGTTCCGCTCCAACTGCGTGCACCGCCTGCCCACCATGTGAGCCAGCTCCAGGTTACGGAGCTAGGCCCGCACACTATCATGCACGAGAACTCGCATGGCCTCCTCATCAAAAATCGCGGCATCCTCCTGCGCATAGATGACGAAAGAGAAGGCATAAGCCTCCCCGCTGATGGTTTCCTGCTCCAACCAGCTTGGCAACAGGGTGGAAATGGAGGCTCGGTTCGCCTCCTTGTCCCACTGAAGGAGGGGCACGCCGAGTTTGTCTAGAGGTCGCTCCCCGAAGCCAAAGTTGTGGTGCCCTCTCGACACAGGCTTAGCGATGGGCTCCTGTCCTCGCGGCCTGGAGGTGTCGGCCGCCTTGCAGGAGGGCCGCCGGTCGAAGCGCCGGGGTGGCGGGCTCTTTAGTTTGTTGGTCGCCGGAGCCTTGCCTTTCTCCCGGGTTACAGGAGGTGCGCCGCCCGCGATCTTCAGCTTTTTTGACGGCAGTGGCAGAGGTTGTTCGCGGGCGGCCCACCTCTGTGTAGCGAGGGCTGGGGTCTTGCAGTGCACGACAGCCGCCACCTCGGCATGGGCGAGCTCGCCGGAGGCAGCTCACGCACTCTCGTAAGGAGGGTGCGGGGGAATGTCCCGCTCACCTGCAGAAGGAGAGTTATACCAAAGAAAAAAGAGTGGGCTAAGTAAAAAAGGGTAAAGTGCGAGTAGCTTACCTCCCCCGGGCGGGACAGGGGCGAGGCTATACACGTTCTTGCGGAGGAACGCGACTTCAAAGTTCTTCCCTTGGAAGAACCCGCACAGCTCGACTTCGTGGCCCCCCAGGCTAGGGGGCGGTAGCTCGCCTCGTTAAGTTGTACCGACGAGAAATGGACGTTGTCGAAGTCGCCTTTGACGAAGACAAACTTCTTAAGCCAATTATGGCTCTTGTTCACCGTCTCGCGCACCTTGACATGGGTGCTAGAGAAATAAGCGGTGTCATCCTTGTTCGCCCGGAAGGAGAACATCTTGCGGAAGACCGCAAGGCTGAACTCAATCCGCTCCTCGCGTAGACAGCAAGCGAACCCGACTACAGCGGTCACCGAGTTAGGAGTCATCTGGCCAGGGACGACCCCAAAATACTACAATATCTGGTGTGTTGTGTGCTATTTTCTTGAAAGCAGAACTAAGCAAACACAGTAAGACCTAAAATAATAAAGGATTTTAAAGAACTTAACAAGACCTTAATAACTTATTCACCCCCTCTAGCTGTTTAGCTACCCTTATATTCAAAGACTTTCAGTGCCTCATACATCAACTCCTCCCGTAATTTACTCACATTCAGGATGCACAAATGACCATCTTTTCTCAAAAGACTGTCTTCCAAGGAGATTTGGGAATTTGACTCATTCGCTGCATAGCGCTTCATACTCTCATCGTGTTCCGTTGCTCGTCGAACCCTGTCTGTGAGGTCATACTGCACCTCCGTCCAGTTCAAACATGCATGTGCAGTGGTATTCTTGTCAACACAAGAAATATCTAAGGCCTCCAACTCCTGGATCAGACACTCATCATGCATCTACAACCAACTTGTCCGTACTGGAGTCCTACGACTCAAGATATCTGCGACCACATTTCCATTCCCGGGAGTGTAATGTATCTGAAAGGTGTAGTCCCCGAGGAACTCCATCCACCTTCGTTGCTGCATGTTCAGATCTTGCTGATCTATTAAGTACTTACTGCTTTTATGGTCCGTGAAGATGTCAACTTTCACGCCATATAAGTATTGACGTCATAGCTTAAGTGCAAAAATCACAGCCGCCAACTCCAAGTCGTGGACTGGATAGTTCCGCTCGTGCACTTTCAACTGACGTGAGCCATAAGCAATAATCTTTTCAAACTAAAGAAGAATGCAGGCTAAGCCGCTCCCCGAAGCATCACTATAAATCTCATAGTCGTCCGTACCACATGGCGAACTCAAGATAGACATCGTGGTCAAACGACTCTTTAACTCCTCAAAAGCTCGTGCGCACTCGGGCGTCCAAATAAACTTCTGATCTTTGCTCGTCAGTTTGGTGAGAGGTAAGGCTATCCGCAAAATGTTCTTTACGAAGCGCCTGTAAAATCCAGCAAGTCCAAGGAAACTCCTGACTTCTTCTACAGTGGACAACACAGGCCACTCCCGTATCGCAACTACCTTCGCCGGATCCATCGCAATACCTTCTCCACTAACCACATGGTCAAGAAAAGCCACCAACGACAAACAAAACTTGCACTTTGAGAACTTGACATAGCATTTATTTCTTCTCAGGGTATGCAAAACCATCCTCAAGTGATTTGTATGATCTTCTTCTGATTGAGAGTATACCAATATGTTGTCAATAAAGACGATCACAAATAGATCTAAGTACTCCCGAAAGATCAGATGCATCAAGTCCATGAATACTGATGACGCATTTGTTAGCCCAAACAGCATTACAGTGATCTCATAATGATCGTAGCGTGTACCAAACGTCATCTTGGGAATATCACATTCCCGAATCCGCAACTGGTAATAACAAGACTTTAAGTCTAGCTTCGAGTATACAGTTGAACCCACCAGCTGATCAAACATGTCATCAATCCGTGGAATCAGATACTTGTTCTTCTCCGTCAGCTTGTTTAATTCTCGATAGTTAAAGCATAGACACAAGATTCGGTCCTTCTTCTTCACAAAGCGGACTGGTGCACTCCAATGTGACATACTTGGACGTATATAGCCTTGCTCTAGCAATTCTTGCAATTTAACTTTTAATTCCGCCATCTCCTTTGGTGCTACTCAGTACGGTGAGCAGATCATGAGTTTTGCACCTAGCACCAACTTAATAATGAAGTCAATCTCCCGGGGCGGTAAACCCAGAGAGATCCTTACAAAAAACATCTGCGTAATTCAATACAATAGGAACTTCACTCAAACTGGACTTCGGCTCAATAGCCTACAACAACATGAAGAATAACTTTGCGCCTTTTCGAACAACCTTAACTACCTAGAGAGTAAACATCAATATCTTGCTCGATCTCGCATACCAGCGAACTTAGTCTCTCGTTCGGTGTTTTGTCCTAGTGTGACTTCTTTAGAGTTGCAATCTATACAAGCATGCTACTCTGAGACCCAGTCCATACCAAAGATTACATTGAACTCAGATATCAACAACACGGACTCTTCCAATCTGAAATCCTAACTTCCTATCTGCACCTCAACACAGCAAGACCTATCCACACGCATCATACATCCGTTAGGTAACAACACCTTTACTCTATCTGTCGACATTAGAGTCGGCACTCCGATCCGCGATACGGAGTCCTCAGATAGAAACGAATGAGAAGCACCCGTATCGAACAGTGCTCTCATCGGATAGTCCCGAATAAGGACAGGCTACACTTATCGAGTTAAACACAAGCAATTCACAAGGTATAAAGTATATGAAGTATGAAAAACTATATATTACTCGTACCTGTGACGACAACAATCTGTTTGATGGCCTCCTGTTGGCCAAGATTGTAAACCCTCGGTTGAACTGGAGCATATTGGGATGCAGTGAACTCCACCGCCTTTACCTTCTTGGCATAAGATGCTCCTCCCTTTTTATCGTTCCTTGGAAGGCCACTGGTACACTCACGGGCAAAATGCTCTGGCTTGCCACAAGTGTAACAAGTGAGCGGACCTCGCCCTGACGTTGCTCTAGAAGTAATTGCAAATGAGGCTTGTCAAGAAGATTTGGACCTTTTATTCCCTTTCTTGCGGTAGTCAAATTTTTCAGGACGCGACACTTTGAACTCGAGCTTTATCACAGCCAAGTCCCTCTTGCTCTGCACCTTCTTCATATCCTTTTCCAACGACTGAGCCATATTAACCAATACTTGAAAACCTTAATTCATTGGACCCGAGAGCAGTAACCTCAGCTCATCCCGCAGCCCCTCATAGAACCTATTGGTCTTACGCACTTCGTGAGCAAAAGTAGACCCCGCATAACGTCCCAATCTGGTAAACTCATGCAAGTAGTTATCCACACTACACTCGCCCTGAGTCAAACGCTGGAACTCATTTTTCATGGCAATCCGCTGCGACGACGGCAGATGCTTTGCCAAGAAAAATCTCGAAAACTCCTCCATCAAGATATCTGATAGCCTTCTGCCCGCGAAGTGGTGTAACTCCAACTCATCCCACTAAAATCGAGACTCTCCTTCCAACAGGAAAGTGTCCAAGGTGACCTTATGTCCATCCTATGTCTCTATCGCCATCAATATCCTCTTGACGCGCGAAAGCTAGTTCTCTGTCTGCGTTGGGGGGATCCTGCACTCGTAAATGTAGGACTAAAGCTCATGAAGTGCTTCAACTGCCATTCAGTCACTCGCTTATCAACCAAAGCCTCAGCAGACACTTGCCTAGCAGCTATAAGCTCGACTACACCAACATGTACTGCCACCATCGCAGGTCGCACCTGCCCAATCGGCTGTGCATTCATCATTGCAAACACTGCCTCAGCAACTAAGTGTACTGTTTCCACAGAAGGAGGAGGTGTGGGCACATCATCTGGTGTCGCACTCTCAACAGAACATTAGGGTTCAGACTGCCTCACAACAATTCTAGTCACTTATAAGTGTAAAATACACAATTTAGCGACTACTCAAAAGACAAACAACGACCATTAGGAACACACAGGTTCCTCAATCACATGTATTTTCATTCCTAAGTGGACATTTTTGAGTTCATTTTTGTTATAACGGTAAGCACAGCCACGTGCTCGCCACACCTCAAAAGAATTCGACCACGAATTCGCAGAAGGAAGACCGAGATAAGATGATACCAAATTGAAACACCTCCATCTGTCACATGAAGTATAACAGAGGGCCCAGCTGGGGCCCCACACCATATTTCACAAACAGTTAGCGGAGTTACATGTTAATATCAAAAGACCAAACGAATCCTAACTCAGAGCATTCTAGAAGAAGCATCATGGTTACATAACTAATTACATGTGAATGTCCACAACTATATAAAACATGAATGTTTTACAAAATACACAAAACATTACGGCCTTAAGGCCTTACAATTATGCTTCAACAGTGTGGTTTATAAACATCGACGCGCAGACCGACCACACATGAAAAAAATACTAAGGCTCTTCGCTTGGCCTTCGAGGGCCGGCATAGCAACAAGGGCAGCAACCCGCTATTTCCCGCTTGGCACTCTAGCACCTGCACAGGGACAATCCACCACAAGGATGACAAATAGGGCAACGGTCAGCTTTAGCTGACCAATTTATAACGACGCTACCCCATTCCCGGGGCAGCGGTATTCCTTCTCTGCATACATAACACACACACACACACACACACACACACACACACACACACACACACACACACACACACACACACACACACACACACACACACACACATATATATTGGCAGATAAAGCGTGCACTTAAGCACCATTCATCACAGACGTAGGCTCGACCGGCCACACGCCTCGTACACTCAGGGCACATCCTTAGTGTGCCAGACTTTTCCGGGTCCCACCACCATCCACAGTCCCGGACTTGGATGGTTCACTTGAGCATTCCATTCTTTCCGGCACAGAGCTTACGACTTTCATTATGCCAACGACGAGCCAATTACTTTTGGCATTCTAGTTCGAATAACATAACGCGGGTACAATTCAGCCACATCCTGTTGCTCAAATCGTCATGTCAATGCCGGCGGTCCTAGCCATCATGGCGAATGACAAGACGCAGGTTAGCCTCCCCTTTCCCGTTTCGCTCACTGACCTTTCTTTAGCTGGGCTCTTAAAGCTCTCAGCTTCGACTACCGCCCACCAAATCCCAAGGACCAGAGTCCGCAATTGACACAAAATGGCACTCACGGCCATAGCTGGGCACCCAGGCTCACATCCCACCTGCTAGCCCCATAGTCTCCACGAGATAGGCCCTGCAAGTAATATGCTATCTGGAAGTTATCGCCAGCGATAGTCACTATCGTCTGGCATTAAGCGACAGAACTCTCTTCTGTCTCCAGATTCAGCCACAACTGGAACATCTTTCCAGCCAAAACCCTGCAGCATCCTGTAGTGCTAGAAAACTGGTCTTTCATACAATATATAGCTCACCAAGAGCTATCGCCAACGATACTCACTATCGCCCGACGATATCTAATGATTTTCCCAACCGTAGTATTTTCTAGTGTTGAAGTATTAGACCGGGCAGCCTTGCGGTCTTGTCTGGCGGTTTGTTGACCGAGCGGTCTGGCGGTCTCCTTTGGAGCCTGGAGACCGGGCGGTCTATCGGACTCACATTGCGGCTTGTTCTTATCCTGCTGGAGTTGCCGTGCGGTTAAACCATCTGTCTAACCGCGCGGCCTGTTCGGTCTCTTTTATTTCTAGCCTCTCAGCCTTGTACATGTTTAGTCCCACATTGTTTGTTGATATTTTCTCCTATCTCCTCCATTCTATATAAGGGAGGTCATACCTTTGTAAATGATATCTTTTTTGGATAATAAAATTTCAATTATTCAAAAGTCTATCCGTTTGTTCTTGCTTGTTCGCTACTTTTTACATAGTATCAGAGGCCACGGTCTTTTCCTCCTGATTGTGTGCGCTCTCTGATTCTCGCGGCTTGTTTTCTGCTTACGCGACCTGTCTTCGCGGCTTGCCTTCTCTTCTGTCCGCTGCCCTGTTCGCGTGGCTTGTTTCTCCTTGGTTCTCTTCTCCTGCTACTATTCGTCGCCGCGACCTGTTTTGTTGTCTCCGCGCCCCTGGTTCCTTCTTGCCACTCCGGCTTCCTAGTCGTTGCGGCTTGTTTCTGTCCGCCCGACCTTTTCAGTCCGCGCGACCTCTTCCCCTCTGTGCCTTTGACTGCTTGCTAGCCGCTTGTGTTCGCGCGGCTTCTTCCTTTTTATCCGCTGCGGCTTCGCTTCTTCTTGCGCGGTTTCTTGCTGTGTTCTATGACTACTTCTGGTCTCACCACCCCCGTTATCTCCACCACTCCTGCAGCTCCTCCTTCGGGCAACCTTGGCACCCTTTCTAAGCTTATTGGCTCCAACTATCCTGATTGGAGCGTTTCTTTCACCTTTCTTCTTCGCTCTCAGCGCAAGCGTCATCACCTCACCGATGACCCTCCTCCTTGTAACTCTCCTGAGTTTGATGACTAGGATGCGAGCGATGTTCTTGTCCGCACGTGGCTGGCCAACAGCCTTTCTGATGAGTGTCTTCCCGTCATTCGCCATGATGAGACGGTCAAGGCCGCCTGGCTTCACCTCGCTGCTCTCTATTCGAAGGGGGGACAGACGTCCCGCATTTATACTCTCTATGCGGACCTCTTCGCCCGCCCTTCCATGTCTCCTGCTGCGGCTTATCAGCAAGTACAGGCTCTTGGTGCTGAA
The DNA here is from genome assembly GCA_039583875.1 of Platanthera guangdongensis. Classification (NCBI taxonomy): domain Eukaryota; kingdom Viridiplantae; phylum Streptophyta; class Magnoliopsida; order Asparagales; family Orchidaceae; genus Platanthera; species Platanthera guangdongensis. The sequence continues at coordinate 27,573,020 of CM077164.1, read as the reverse complement.
ATTCTCCAGAATCGCCCCTTCTCCGCGGACTTGGCCGAACAGCACAAACACTTCCAGGAACTCCTGGTTGTTTATTATCTTCTCCGTCTTCCCGATTCCTATGATCTGATCCGCCAGCAGATCCTGGGTGAGGCGGAATCTCCTACTTTGGATGCCACCGCGGCTCGCATTGCCGCTGTTACTTCGCTGCTCCAGCGGCCTCTGTTGGCCTCCCCACCCTCCCAGGACTCCTTTGCTCACCAAGCTCAGAGGGGGGGACCTAGTGGCCGCGGCCACTCCGGCGGACGGGGTTCGTCCTGGTTCCTCTGCTCTCACTGTGGTCGTACCGGCCATTCTGTTGACCGCTGCTGGCAGAAACATCCTCATCTTCGCCCTTCCGGTGATGCTCCTTCGGCCTTCGCCTCTTCTCGTCCGTCTGCCTCTGTGGCCACGACGTCAGGTAGTGCCCACGTCGTTACCCAAGGTAAATGGCTGATTGACTCCGGTGCTATAAATCATATGACTGGCAACCCTCATTGCTTCTCCCGTCTTGAGACACATGACCGCTTACCCCCGGTTCGTGTGGCGGATGGTTCACCGTCCCCGGTTCATGGGACGGGCATGGTTCAACTCACCCCATCGCTTTGCTTGGAGGACACTCTCTATGTCCCGAAGTTCCCGTGCAATTTGTTATCTGTTACTACTTTATGCTGGCAACTTCAGTGCTCCGTCTTATTCACTCCCACTACTTGTTCTTTTCAGGACCCGAGGACCAAGCGGACGATTGCTACTGGGACTGAGAGCGGCGGCCTCTACTTCCTCGACGATGTTTCCGCTCTGTCCGCCTACTCCTCTTCTACAGATCTCCTTCAATGGCATCTTCGCCTTGGACATCCTCCTCCTTGGATTCTTCGACAGCTTCTGTCACACTTACCCCCCACCGGTTCTCCGCTCAACTGTGATGTGTGTCAGCTTGGCAAACATCATCGCTCTTCCTTCCCGCCGAAGCAAGGCCGTGGCTCCTCTCGCCCGTTTGATCTCATTCATTCTGATGTCTGGGGTCCGGCTCCTACCCTCACTGTTGGTCGGGGTAGTTCCTATTTTGTCACTTTTATAGATGATTTTTCACGATGTACCTGGGTGTATCTATTAAAAGATCGCTCTGAACTCTTTTCTGTTTGGCAATCATTTTATTTTATGATTCAAAATCAGTTTATAATTTCTATTAAAGTCTTACGTTCTGATAATGCCAAGGAATATCTTAATCATGAGTTCTCCTCTTTCTTTCACCAACATGGTCTTCTTCATCAAACGACTTGTGTTTACACCTCCCAGCAGAATGGGGTGGCGGAGCGTAAAAACCGTCACCTGCTTGATGTTGCTCGTACTCTCATGACGCAGATGCACGTCCCTCGCTCCTACTGGGCTACGCTGTGCTCCTCGCCTGCTATCTCATCAATCGCCTTCCCTACACAGTTCTCCACGGCCAGACCCCCTTCTCCATTCTCTACCCCCACAAGGAACCTTTTCCTCTCCCTCTCCGTGTCTTTGGCTGTACGGCCTTTGTTCACGCTCCCTCCGCTACCCGCGACAAGTTTTCCCCCCGTTCCACCAAGTGCATCTTTTTGGGGTACTCTACCACTCAAAAAGGCTATTGTTGTTTTGACCCCCTTCTCCGCAAGCAGTTTGTCTCCGCGGATGTGACATTTTTTGAGAATGCTTCCTACTTCTCTCCTACCTACCTCCTCTCTTCCTTCTGATCTCTCCGTTTCCTCCACGCCTCTCGACGTCTTCCCCACCTCTGTCTCCTCCTCCACCGTCTCCTTCCCAGTCCGTCTCCCCACCCACCCCTCCACCCTCCTCTCCTCCACCGTCTCCGCTGCCGTCTCTCTCTAGTCCCGGGCCAGCCTTCTCCGCCACGGCCGCTCCGGTCGCTGACGCACCCGTCGACCTGGATCTTCCCATTGCTCTTCACAAAGGGGTGCGGGCGTGTACTCAACACCCGCTTGCGACAGTTATTTCCTATGATCGGCTTTCTCCTTCTCGCAGGTGTTTTGCCTTGGCTATCTCCACTACTTCTACTCCCCGCACCTACCAGGAGGCTCTTGCTCTCCCTCATTGGAAGTCTGTCATGGATGAGGAGATGGCTACTCTTACTGAATGGGGTACCTGGACCCTTGTTCCTCCTCCCGTGGGCACTGATGTGGTTGGCTGTCGCTGGGTCTTCGTTGTGAAATTTCGCCCCGACGGTACTGTGGATCGCTACAAGGCCCGACTGGTGGCCAAGGGCTTCACTCAGACTTACGACATTGATTACTTTGATATTTTTTCTCCGGTTGCTCGCCTCAGCACCATCCGGGTTCTTCTCTCTGTGGCTGTTAACCGAGATTGGGCTATTTCTCAGCTTGATGTGAAGAATGCCTTTCTCTATGGTGATCTTCAGGAGGACGTCTACATGGAGCGACCTCCTGGGTATGTTGCTCAGGGGAGACACACGTATGCCATTTGAAGAAGGCCATTTATGGCCTAAAGCAGAGCCCTCGGGTGTGGTTTGACAAATTCAGTGGCATTGTGGCTACCATCGGCTTTACAAGGAGTTCGGCCGATCACTCCTTATTCATTCGCAAAACGGTCTCGGGACTGGTGGTTTTGACAGTATATGTGGATGATATTCTTCTTACTGGCGATGACCGAGATGTGGTGGACTTGACGAAGAAGCACCTCCGTCAACACTTGGTCACGAAGGATATGGGCTCCCCGAAATACTTTTTGGGGATAGAAATCTCTCGGAAACTTGACTCGTTGGTTCTCTCCCAACGGAAGTATGCACTTGATCTTCTACAAGAAGCAGGATTGACAGCTGCCAAACCGGCTCGGTTTCCCATGGCTATTGGAGAAGACAAGATGTGGACGGATGACTCGCCTCTTCTATCTGATGTCACAAGGTACAGACGTTTGGCAGGCAAACTCATCTATCTCACGGTGACTAGACCCGACATCGCCTATGCTGTAGGCAAGGTCAGTCAGTTTATGCAAGCTCCCAGGGAGTGCCATCTTCAGTCTGCCCTGAAGATTTTAGAGTACATCAAAGCAGCACCCGGCAAAGGGCTAATCTTTCAGAAGAATGGTCATCTGAGAGTTGAGGCCTACTCAGATTCAAGTTACGCGGATGACAAAGGCGATCGCAAATCCACATCAGGTTTTTGTACCTTTGTTGGAGGAAATCTTGTGAGTTGGAAGAGTGTACAAACCGAACAGAAAACAAACCGAAATGGTTTTAACTGAAATTTTATTATCCGAAAAAGGTAACTATTACAAAGGTATGCCCTCCCTTATATAGAATGGAGGAGAGATGAGAGAATACAAATAAGAGATGTGAGACTAAAAATTTACAAGCTAAGCGGACTATACAAAGTAAACCGCACAAGCCGCGCGGTTAGACAAAAGGGCTAACCGCACGGCTACAACAAGAGAAGCAGAGAGGTCGCCTGTGAAGATCGCTAGACCGCCCGGTTTACAAGCCGGCGAGTCAAACCGCCAGACCGCGCGGTCTTCAACCCGCCAAGACAGACCGCCCGTTCACCAATTTCAACACTCCCCCTCAAGCTGGAGCATATATATCAATCATGCCCAGCTTGTCGCAAACATGCAGAAACGAGGCGGAAACTGGCTTGGTGAAGATGTCAGTCAGCTCTTTATCAGACGTGACAAACGGAGTGCAAATTTGTTCTTTTAAAATCTCTTCACGAATGAAATGGCAGTCAACCTCAATGTGCTTTGTTCTTTCATGGAATACCGGATTTTTGGAGATGTATATGGCGGCCTTGTTATCACAGAATATAGGTAGAGGATGGTTGTACACCTCTCCTAAATCTAGCATGAGAGCCCGCAACCATTTCAACTCACAAGTGGTTGACGCATACTGCGATACTCAGCTTCTGCACTGGACCTGGAGACAACAGACTGCTTCTTGCTCTTCCAGCTCACCAGATTTCCCCCAACAAAGGTGCAAAAACCTGAGGTTGACTTGCGATCCCCTTTGTCATCAGCATAACTTGCATATGAGTAGGCTTCAATCCTCAGATGACCATTCTTCTGAAAATGTAATCCTTTCCCAGGCGCTGCTTTGACATACTCCAAGATCTGCAAGGCGGACTGTAGATGACACTCCCTAGGCGCTTGCATGAATTGACTCACCTTGCCCACAGCATAGGAAATGTCGGGTCTGGTCACTGTGAGATATATGAGCTTACCAACCAGACGCCTGTACCGCGAACTATCTGAAAGAGGAGGCGAATCATCTGTCCAGGTTTTGTCCTCCCCAGTAGCCATGGGGCATCGGGCAGGTTTTGCTCCAGTTAATCCTGCCTCTTTTAAAAGATCAAGGGCATACTTACGCTGAGAGAGAACTAAGGAGTCGGGCTTCCGAGAGAGTTTGATCCCCATAAAGTACTTTGGAGAGCCCATATCTTTAGTGATCAGATGTTGGCGAATATGTCGCTTTGTCAGGGCTACCCCTTCCTGGTCATCGCCAGTGAGAAGAATATCATCGACGTACACAGCAAGAACAACCAGCCCAAAAGGAGTTTTGCGAATAAAGAGACAGTGATCAGCAGAGCTTCGCACAAAACCAACAGCCGTCACAATGCCGCTGAACTTGTCAAACCAAGCTCGAGGACTCTGCTTGAGGCCATAAATTGCCTTCTGCAGCCGGCATACTAGTGTCTCCCCCTGAGCAACATACCCAGGAGGTTGCTCCATGTAAACGGCCTCGTGAAGATCACCATAAAGGAAGGCATTTTTGACGTCCAGCTGAGAAATCGGCCAATCCCGATTGACGGCCACAGAGAGAAGGACCCGGATAGTGCTGAGACGAGCCACAGGGGAGAAGGTGTCAAAGTAATCAACCTCATAGGTCTGAGTAAAGCCCTTAGCAACAAGGCGAGCCTTATACCGATCCACAGTGCCGTCTGGGCGAAATTTGACCACAAAGACCCAACGACAGCCAACAACATCAGTACCGAAGGGAGGAGGAACAAGAGTTCATGTACCCCGCTCCGTGAGGGTCGCCATTTCCTCATCCATGGCCAGCTTCCAGTGGGGAATAGCAAGGGCCTCCTGATAGGAACGAGGGGTGGCAGTGGCCGAGATAGCCAGTGCAAAAGCTCTGCGAGCAGGGGTAAGACGATCATAGGAAACAACTGCAGCAAGCGGGTGTTGGGTACAGGCCCGAACCCCTTTGCGAAGAGCAATCGGGAGATCCAGGTCAGCAGGTGCCTCAGTATCCGGAGTATCCGTGGTGGAGAGAGCTGGCCCGGGAGTAGAGAGAGATGACAGTGGAGTGGAGGGAGAAAGCGGAGTAGAGGGTGGAGATGATGAGGATGGGGAAGACGGTGGAGTGGGTGGAGAGGGCGGAACATCAGTGGGAGCAGAGGGAATGGATGGGTTGGTATGAGAAGTAGGATCAGGAGGAGTAGAAGAGGAAGCGAGAGAGAAGTAAGAGGCATTGGCAAAGAAGGTGACATCCGCAGAGACAAATTGCTTGCGGGTAACAGGGTCAAAGCAGCAATATCCTTTCTGAGTGGGAGAGTAGCCCAGAAAGACACATTTGGTGGCACGTGGTGAGAGTTTATCACGGGTGGCAGCGGGAGAGTGCACAAAAGCGGTGCACCCAAAGATGTGCAGAGGAAGAGGAAAGGGATCCTTGTCCGGATAAAGAATTGAGAAGGGGGTAGCACCGTGGAGAACTGTGGAGGGAAGGCGATTGATGAGATAGCAGGAGAGGAGGACAGCATAGCCCCAATAGGAGCGAGGAACATGCATTTGAGTCATCATAGTGCGAGCGACATCAAGGAGGTGACGGTTTTTGCGTTCCGCCACCCCATTTTGTTGTGAGGTGTAGACACAACTTGTTTGACGAATAACACCATGGTGAATACAAAAGGAGGAGAAGTCGTGGCTAAGATACTCCTTAGCATTGTCTGAACGAAAGAGTTTAATAGACGTATCAAACTGAGTCTTAACCATAGAATAAAAGGAGGTCCAAACAGAGAACAGCTCGGAGCGATCTTTGAGAAGATATACTCACGTACATCGAGAGAAATCATCAATGAAGGTGACAAAATAGGAAATACCCCGACCGATGGTGAGGTTAGGAGCGGGACCCCATATGTCAGAGTGAACGAGGTCGAACGGACGGGAAGAGCCCCGACTTTGCGTTGGTGGGAAGGATGAGCGGTAATATTTGTCAAGTTGACATGCATCACAGTTTAGAGGAGGATGATGAGGAGGGAGGTGCGGCAGGAGCTGGCGGAGAATTCGGGGAGGAGCATGTCCAAGGCGAAGATGCCATTGTAGAAGATCTGTAGAGCAGGAGGAGAAGGCGGATAGAGCAGAAACGTTGTCGAGAAAGTAGAGGCCACCACTCTCAGTCCCGGTAGCAATCGTCCGTTGGGAGTCCGGATCCTGAAAAGCACAAGAGCTAGGGGTGAATATGACAGAACACCGTAGTTGCTTGCATAAAGAAGTAACCGATAATAAATTGCACGGAAACTTGGGCACATAGAGGGTATCAGCCAAGCAGAGAGATGGAGTCACTTGAACCATGTCCGTCCCATGGACCGGGGAGGGAGATCCATCAGCAACAATGACCGGGGGCAACTGAGCATGTGTGTCAAGAAGAGAGAAACATTGAGGATTGTCTGTCATATGATTTGTTGCACCAGAGTCGATTAGCCATCTTCCGCGAGTAACAACATGAGCACTACCAGAAGAGGTGACCACGGAGGTGGACAGGCTGGAGGAGGGGAAAGTCATGGAAGCAAGAGAGGAGCAAACCGTGACGATAAGAACAAGCCGCGAGAAGAGAAAAGAGCACCAAGCCGGGCGAACAGAAAACAGGTCGTGCGGCTAGGAAGGCCGCTACCAAGAAGCAGAGCAAAGCAGGGGGAAAGAAGTCACACGGCCTGAAAAAGTCGGGCGAACAGAGGAGAACAAGTCGCACGGCAAAAGATGAGGCCGGGGCGACTAGCAAGCAGGAGCGGGTAGAAGGCAACAAGAAGTAGAGCGCGGCGAATAGAGGAGAACCAAAGAGACAGGTCGCGGCGACAACGAGACAGGTCGCGGCGACAACGAGACAGGTCGCGGCGACGAATAGCAGCAGGAGAAGATAACCAAAGAGAAGCAAGCCGCTCGAACAGGGCAGCGGACAAAAACAAGCCGCGCGAACAGGGCGGAGGACAGAGGAGAGTGCAAGCCGCAAGACAGGTCGCGGAGAGAGGAAAACAAGCCGCGAGAATCAGAGAGCGCACACAATCAGGAGGAAACGACCGTGTCCTGTGATACCATGTAGAAACCGAACAGAAAACAAACCGAAATGATTTTAACTGAAATTTTATTATCCGAAAAAGGTAACTATTACAAAGGTATGTCCTCCCTTATATAGAATGGAGGAGAGATGAGAGAATACAAATAAGAGATGTGGGACTAAAAATTTACAAGCTAAGCGGACTATACAAAGTAAACCGCACAAGCCGCGCGGTTAGACAGAAGGGCTAACCGCACGGCTACAGCAAGAGAAGCAGAGATGTCGCCTGTGAAGATCGCTAGACCGCCTGGTTTACAAGCCGGCGAGTCAAACCGCCAGACCGCGCGGTCTTCAACCCGCCAAGACAGACCGCCTGGTCACCAACTTCAACAAAGAGCAAGAAACAGTCTGTTGTCTCCAGATCCAGTGCAGAAGCCGAATACCGGAGTATGGCGTCAACCACGTGTGAGTTAATGTTGTTGCGGGTTCTCATGCTTGACCTGGGCGAGGTATATGACTATCCTCTTCCTATGTTCTGTGACAACAAGGCCGCTATATACATATCCAGAAATCTGGTCTTCCATGAGAGAACAAAGCATATAGAGGTTGACTGTCACTTCATTCAGGAAGAGATTTTGAAGAAACTGATTTGTACTCCGTTTGTCACCTCTGACAAGGAATTGACAGATATCTTCACCAAGTCGGTCTCTACTTCCTTCTTCCACATTTGTGACAAGCTGGGCATGATTGATATCTATGCTCCAGCTTGAGGGGTAGTGTTGAAGTATTAGACCGGGCGGCCTTGCGGTCTTGTCTGGCGGTTTGTTGACCGAGCGGTCTGGCGGTCTCCTCTGGAGCCTGGAGACCGGGCGGTCTATCGGACTCACATTGCGGCTTGTTCTTATCCTGCTGGAGTTGCCGTGCGGTTAACCCATCTGTCTAACCGCGCGGCTTGTTCGGTCTCTTTTATTTCTAGCCGCTCAGCTCTGTACATGTTTAGTCCCACATTGTTTGTTGATACTCTCTCCTATCTCCTCCATTCTATATAAGGGAGGTCATACCTTTGTAAATGATATCTTTTTTGGATAATAAAATTTCAATTATTCAAAAGTCTATCTGTTTGTTCTTGCTTGTTCGTTACTTTTTACATCTAGGTATTTTCCTAGAAAGTGGCTCTAGTACTTCCTGCTACTCTCATTCACAGGCGCAACCCTTCAGACTCCAAAAACTACATGTTTATACTCGGAGTCTTCTCCGGCACGCAAAATAAAACATCATCAATCTATACCAACCTGTCTGGATAGGCTTCACACAACATACCTATTCCGTACTACGATTTTTGGATTCTATATGCAAAACTACCCGGGGATATCACGTATCAACCCATCGGAATTCCCTTCGCTTTTCCACCTTTTGATGGGGGATTCCATGCATATGTAAAAGGAGGACTTCACTTGTCCAAGATGGAAGAAAGTTACCCTCGTAGTTCATTTTGGAGCCATGGATAAGTCTTCTATCCGGATGGAAAAGGAGCGCCTCGCTTTCCTCTTTACGGATCTTGTCTCGGCTCTTGATTCTGACCATGGATCTCCTTCACTAAGCTTGCCAAGCTTCAGCCTGCAGCCTTCTTCTTCCTTAGCTCTTTCTTCTAAGAACTTGATGAAAAGGAGGAGAGAGAGTGAGAGAAGAGAAATGACTTCTCTTTTCTCCACTCCTTTGCTTAAGTGATCTCAGGATTTATCCCAGTCACAGGATCCTCTCTTCAATAAGAATGAATGACTATGATCTCAGCTGACCCGTCACATTTATCGCTGTTGTCGAGCGATATCCGCTATCGCCTGGGCGATATCGCCGGTAGCCGTTTTGACCCCAGTCAACCACCGCTCTTCGGCCGCCGTCCGGACATCCGACACGTGTCTAGCCATACGCGGCAGTATCGCCCAACGATACCCACTATCGTCACTCTGATAGTCGTCTTGACGATTCGTTAAAAGCGTCGAGTACGTAGAGGGCGCTGAGAGCATGAGTGTGTTGAGTGCGTCGAGTACTCGAGTGCGTCGAGTGGTATCGCCGTGTGATACTCACTATCACCACACGATAGTCGACTCAACGATTCATCGAGTCTACTCACTGCTTCGTTGAAGGCGTCGAGTCCGTCGAGTGTTATCGCCAATGATACCCACTATCGCTTAGTAATATCCACCTTTACGTTCTGTTTTACAGTTTTTGGGGTGTTACATAGCGGATGGAGGAGGCACGTATGAGGATTCCGACAGAGCTTCGACCTGAGGAAGAAGAACACTGGGAGGAGGAAAAGTTAGAAATGAAAGGGGTGCTGAGGCCTTTTTATAGGCTGCAGGAGGTGGTTATGAGGGTTACGCGGCTATCCGCACATCGTAACAACCCAAAATCACTAATTGAAGACCGCATTCAGTATAGTTTCGGGGTATATTATTTCCATGATTTTAGCTACATGCAGAACATTAATTAAATAAAAAATATTCCACACTAACTATGAGGGTTAATGCGTAGTTACGTGGGTGGTTACTCTTGTAACGAATGGTGGTGATCATGTTGGGATGATCAGTACAGTGGTGAAGGTCCACCACGAGCGGGCGGCCAACTTGGCGATGATCAACCACTAGCGGATTGACATTCTTTGGCGGGCGAGGCCGCGATCACGGGAGGCGACAGTGGGGCGGTCGCGAGATGCACTCGCCCCTTACAACCTTGTTTCTGAGGCCACAAGAGGGCGGTCGTGGGGTGGAGCCGTCCCACTTGGGCGTGGTCCCGTGGCCGCGGAAGGGCGGCCGCCAGGCACGGTCTCCCTTGAGGGAGTAGCTCCGTGGCCACGGGAGGCGGCCGCGGGAGGGTGGCTGCAGGGTGCCGCTGCCCTTATCGGGAGCAGCTCAGCAGGCGCGTGAGGGCGGCCGCGGGGCGCGATCGCCCCCCATTGCAGGAGCAGCCCCGCAACTGCAGGAGGCGACCGTAAGGTGCGGCCGCCCTGAGCGGGTGCGGCTCCGCGGCCGCGGGGTGGGCGGTGCCGGTCTTGGCGGGGCCTGCTGGGCATGGACATTCGATGCCGAGACGGCAGTGCCGGCGTCCGGTCGCGGTGGTTATGTGGAAGGAGCGCGTAGTGGGATCCGTCCGTGGGCCTCGCGGGGGATCGAGCGTCCCGATCGCGTGCGCGGTAGTTACTCCATGATCTCACTAAGTTAGTGGAGATCATGAGGGGTGGGCTATTAGCACACCACCTTTCTATAAATTCTAGGATGACCTTATCAGTGTTGAAAATTTTGTCACAATGATCAAGCGACAATTTAAGACCAAGGTAAAATCAATAGGCAGTGATAACGAAACAAAGATCATGTGCTTGAAGTCCTATTTTGTATTGTGCTTCAAACTACGTGCACAATCTTCTCAACAAAATGGAAGGGTTGAATGAATACACCAGCATATCCTCAATGTGGCTCGAGCTCTGTGGTTTCAAGCCAATCTTCCTATCAAATTATAAGGAGAATGCATGTTAATTGCCGTCTATTTGATCAATCGCACCCCATCAAGCGTACTTAATGGACGGACTCCCTACGAGACTCTTTTTCATAAACCAGCACTTTGTGATCATCTGTAGGTGTTCAGATGTTTGTGTAACGCTCATTCATAGATGGTAGACAAAGACAAGTTCACTAGTAGAAGTTGGCGATGCATCCATGTGGGGTATCCCTTTGGATAAAAGGATGACGTTTTTCCCTACGCCAAGACTCAAAACAGTTGTGGAGGAAATCAGAATTTGGGGTCTACTGAGATGGGTGTCCATGCCAGGGAGGTATCGGACACCCGCTCAGACACGTAGGTGATACTCCAACCAGGGACCTTTGCATCAAACCCTACAAGAGCTAAATCTCAATCAGTCAATGTGCAGGAATCCCTTGTCAAAATGGAAATACCCACAGATCCAAAACCGAGCGAGATCACTCTGTTGGCAAGACTGGTGTATTGCCGGAATGCACCGCTCATGCGGGCACGTCGGGTCGTGAACTAGTGTGCGCCTACCTCGAAATCATTTGGAATTTTTTTTCATCAACAACACTGTGTGTATAGCCCCCTCTCTTAGCTTGTTCAATCCAATCACGTCCTCGTGCACACGCTGTCCTATAACATCATATATGAATTGTAATAAGTGTTCTCCGCGACATAGAATCTTCCTTGCAGCTCTCACAAAGGAGGATGAGCCCCGAAGTTACTCAGAAGCTGTTCATCACCCCCCATTTGTGGGACGCCATGAGGCACGAAATGGAGGCTCACGAACGTAATGAGACATGGAGCATAGTTGATCTTCCTCCTAACAAAACTCGTATTGCACCCAAATGAGTGTACAAATTCAAATACAACAGTGATGAAAGTGTGGAAAGACACAAGGCTCGATTGGTCGTCATGAGGAATCAATAGAAGGAAGAGCGAGATTATAACAAAACGTTTGCACCGATGACAAAAATGATGACGACTCGAACTTTTCTCTCTATTTCAGAGGCCAAGAAATAGAAATTACACCAAATGGATGTGCACAACGCCTTTCTTCACAGTGATTTAAGGGAGGAGTGTACATGACCTTCCCCCCGGGGCATGATGATCAGACTGTCGGGAAAGTATGCTGACTTCACAAGTCCCCCTGCGATTTGAAACAAGCGCCTCGATGCTGGTTTGCAAAGTTGACCACCGCCCTTGCAGATTAATGATTCAAACAATCTACATCAGAGTACTCTCTTTTCTCCTACTCTGCCACGGGAGTTCAAATTCACACGCTGGTCTACGCTGACGATTTGATCATCTCAAGGAACAATTGTCGCGTCATTCAATCCTTCAAAGACTACCTTACCGGCACACGCGTTTTCACTTAAAGGATCTTGGGGGCCTAAAATATTTTCTTGGGATTGAAGTTGTGCGGAACTCCAAGTGTATTTACTTGTCACAACAAAAATATGTTGAGGTATATTGATATTAGTGTTTAATGAGCTACTTAACGGGTTGGTTAGGATCCGATAGGAATCCAAACCCGTAGTCGGGGATTTAGGGTTTCGCCTATAAATACCCCGCTGGGGGCAACGGGTAGGCCATTCCAAATTAGATGGTCACGCGGATGCTTCGAGCACTCTAACATTCTCGAAGTTCTGCCCTAGCCCGCTCTCGTCCCCGTGATCGATCCCCGCTCCCGCATCGTCGTTTTCGGATTCCGCCGCTCTAGCGTATCATCGATCGGGAAGGAGATCCACCGCTGCTCGCGATTTCGATTCCGCGCCGGCGCTTGTTCGTTGTCGTCGCTATTTTTTCACGGAAGCCCGCTCCGCTCCCGTGACCTAGCCGCACTCCCGATCGCGATTTCTGCTGGATCGCCGTTGCCGATCGCGAAGGAGATAACGAATCCCGCCGCGTTTTTCGTCGATCGGGAAAACCGAAGAAGCCGCCGCTCTCTCCTACTTCTCCAATCAATGAGTGCGCCGCCTCCATTGTTGAAGAAGATCGGGAAAATCCCGTCGTTTCCGCCGCTCCGAACGAAGGAAAAAGACCGATCTGGCCGCCGCTGTTCGCGACCCTGCTGGATCTGGCCGCCGTTGTTAATCCGTCGCTGGTCTCGTGGATCGGGAAAAGGGAGACATCGCCGCCTTTTGATCCGTCGCCTGGAGGTATCGCGTTTCTCCCTGTGCCGGAAGAGAGGAAGACGACCGTGGAGGTCTCGTCGCTGGAGTCGGGCAGCAAAGAGATTTTCAGTTCTCGTTTTCTGGCTGCCACCGTCAAGATCCTGTAGACGGAAGATTGCGGAGCAGGATTGAGTTTTTCCCGTTTTCTCGCTGACCCTGTAGACGGCACGGGCTGAGTTCTTCTCTCAGTTCTTTGCTTGGGAAGCCGACCATTACTCTCAATTTTGGTGAAGATCGGCCAACTTTCTCAACCAGGAAAGGATTTTGTTGTTCCTGATTGAGCAAAGAGATTTACAGTTCTTGGGTTCTGGAGTACGCTGAATTCTTGACGGCTGTGTTCAGTCGGAGAGGAGCAAAATTTTTACTGGATTGGATCCGAAGAATTTATCGTTTTCGCGGCTCAGGTGATCTCTTTCCTGTTTTTACTGCTATTGTTCTACATTGCTAGTGGCGCTCCTAGTCTTTTAGTAGGAACCCAAAAATGTCGAAAACAAGCAATTTGTCGTCTCCTGTGCCGATGATCAAGCTGGAGAAATTCTCCAACGCCGAGTTCAGTGCCTGGAAGCGCAACACACAGTTCGGCATGAAGTACCTGAACATCTTCTACACAGTGCAGACTGTCTTTGAGGAATTCAAAGGAAGTGACGTTGAAGATCAATGGGTCAACGACGAGGATTTCTGCAGAGACTACATCCTGAATTGCCTCTCCAACAGGCTTGCAGAGACGTACAGCAAGATGCAAAGGGCCAAAGAGATCTGGGAAGCCTTAGAGGAGCAGTTCAAGGAGGAGGAGAATATGTCCAAGACGCACCTGGTGGACAAGTTCATGGCATTCACCTTCACTGAGGAAAGGGAAATCCTGCCACAGGTTGCTGAGTTTGAAAATCTGGTGGACAAGCTCAACAGTGAAAATATCCCTCTGCCAGATGGTTTTGTTGCAGGGGCGATCATTTTCAAATTGCCCTCGGCCTGGTATTCCTTCAAGACTGAGATGTACCGGAAGAAGACGCGGGTGAGTCTTAAAGACCTCAAGCGCTTCATCTGCATTGAGGATGAGAACCGGACTAGGCACGCTATAGAGACGATCAGCAAGCAGTCATCTACTGCTAACATGATCACGCACCCTAAGCGGAAGCCTAAGCCTGGCAAGACTCGCCCACCGACCAGTGCACCCGCAGTTGCTGCCACCAGCAAACAAATTAAGAAGAAATTCAAAGGCAAGTGCTACAACTGTAATAAGTGGGGTCACTGCGCTTCTGAGTGCCGTCAGCCCAAACGGGGCGAATCCAGCACACCAAGAACTAATAATCAAGCCAACATGGTTCATCAGACTGCGCCTACCGACTTTGTTGCCATGGTCGGTAACGGGACGACCAGTTCAGAGTGGTGGCTCGATTCAGGTGCTACCTGTCACGTCTGTCACAATCCAAAGCTTCTGGAGGATGCAAAAGAGGTGCAAGAGACTGTCACTGTTGCAAATGGAGCTGTAGCTGACGTGCTGAAGGTCGGCAATGCTACCTTGACTCTCTCCTCAGGTAAAACTCTTACTTTGAAAAATGTTAAATTTATACCGACATTAGCTGCTAATTTAATTTCTATTAGCCTGTTGTGCGATGCGGGTATGTCTTTTAACATTAGTGGTGGTCGGGTAACACTTATGGTTCACTCACATTACTTTGGTTGTGCATATGTCGTTAACGGGATGTATAGGCTGAGTCTAGCACACGAGGTAGTTAATCAGGTTAACTCAAATTTGATAGATCCTAAGACTTTATATGCAAGACTAGGACACGTCAATTATAGAAAACTTCTCCTGCTAGCTAGAACTCACAACATACCCCTCGACACAAAAACCAAATTTGAAATATGTGAAATTTGTGCTCAAACTAAGATAACTAGAACACCTTTTAGTCAGGTTTCTAGGAGCACACAATTGCTAGAGTTAATACATTCCGATATTTGTGACTACAAAAGTTTTGTCACTCGAGGCGGTCGGAAGTATCTGATAACATTTATCGACGACTACTCTAGATTCAGCCACATTTACCTTCTTAAAACCAAAGATGAAGCATTTGAAAAATTCCGTATTTTCAAAAATAGGGTTGAAAATCAACTTGACATGAAAATAAAAAGGCTAAGAAGTGATAGAGGAGGAGAATACGTCTCGGGGGAGTTCAGAGATTTCCTTGCCAGCAATGGCATAATCCCTGAAACCACCGCTCCATATTCCCCACAATCCAACGGCATCGCTGAAAGGAAAAACAGAACTTTAACAGAAATGTTGAATTCTATGTTGTTGACTGCTGGCATGCCTGCGGCCTATTGGGGTGAAGCCGTCCTCACGTCAAATTATATTCTTAATAAAGTTCCTCATGCAAAGTTGACTAAGACACCCTACGAGCTTTGGTTTAAGAGGCCTCCTAGATTTGACAATCTTAAGACCTGGGGCTGTATCGCTTATGTTAGGATACCAGACTCTAGAAGAGCAAAAATTGGACCCAGGACTAATACATGCGTCTACCTAGGATGTGCAGATGATAGTGCTGCAGACAGGTTTCTGGATCTCTCCACTAATACTGTAATAGAATCAAGAGACGCTGTCTTCTTTGAGGATAAGTTCCTTAAGGACAAGAACCTGACACTGCCAGGTCTGCCAGCCACTAGTACTGAGCCTTTAGTTGAGCCAGGACAACGTAACTCTGACACTGAGCCTGTAGACACGAGTGGTTTAGATACCAGAAGGCTATCTAGTAGAGAGAAAATGCCTAAAAGCTTCGGTACAGACTTCGTGACTTACCACGTTGAAGCTGATCCATCCACTTATAAGGAAGCGATGCGATCTAGAGACTCTCTATTATGGAAAGAAGCCATAGACGAAGAGATGAACTCTCTCATGCAGAACAACACATGGACTTTGGTTGATCTGCCCAAAGGGGCTAAAACCATTGGCAATAAGTGGGTTCTGAGGAAGAAGCTAAATCCTGATGGGAGTATCGTAAAATACAAAGCACGTCTAGTTGTCAAAGGCTTCACTCAAGTGAGTGGTGTAGACTACTTTGATATATACTCACCTGTATGTCACTATGTGACTATTAGGATTCTTCTCGCACTAGCATCTATTGAACACTACACTGTTCATCAGATGGATGTCAAGACTGCATTTCTGAATGGAGATCTGATTGAGGAGATCTACATGCACCAGCCTGAAGGGTTTGTCATAGAAGGTCTAGAAAATAAGGTCTGTAAGTTGATTAAGTCACTATACGGATTGAAACAAGCACCCAAAATGTGGCATGAAAAATTTGACACCTGTGTAAAAGGCTTGGGTTTCAAATCCAGCCTATCAGATAAATGTCTGTACGTTAGAACAAGTGCAAATAAAGTAGCCATCATATGCTTGTACGTTGATGACATGCTAATTCTGGGCACTGATCAGTCTGCGGTGAAAGACGTGAAAGTTGCCTTGACGGCACAATTTAGCATGAAAGACCTAGGTGAGGTGAAAACCATCCTAGGAATGGAAGTGAACTTCACAAAAAAGGGTATTACCCTGAGTCAGAGTCACTACATTAGGAATCTACTGGAAAAGTGGGGTTATGATCAGAGCAAAAAGGCTGAGACTCCATACGATTATAACAGTAGACTGAAACCGAATGAAGGTTCAGCTATCAGACAGTTGGATTATTCCAAACTCATAGGAAGTCTCATGTACGCTACTACCTGCACTAGACCTGACATAGCCTTTACGGTCGGCATGTTGAGTAGATTCACCAGTAACCCTGGGAAGGACCACTGGGATGTCTTAGACAGGCTAATGAGATACTTAAAGTTTACTAAGAAGTATGCTTTATGTTACAGTGGGCATCCTCCAGTGCTTGAAGGGTACTCCGACGCATCTTGGTGCTCGGAAATAGCTGATTGTCGATCCACTAGTGGCTTTGTGTTTACACTAGGAGGAGCTGCTGTAGCTTGGAAGTCTAAGAGGCAAACGTGCATTGCACTATCCTCTATGGAATCAGAACTCTATGCTCTCGCTTCAGCTGGAGAAGAAGCAGAGTGGATAAGAGATCTGATATTGGACATTCCAATGACGAGTCTGAAAATGCACTCTATTTCGATTTATTGTGGCAATCAGGCCACAAAGACCATTGCTACAAATACGTTGTTCAATGGCAAACGAAGACAACTTAGGATGAAACAGGCCTGGTTGACCTATCTCACCAGTCAGGGGATAATCTCTCTATTGGACGTGAGATCAAAAGATAATGTAGCAGATGTCCTTACTAAGGGCTTATGTAAGGTTCTCACATCTAAAACATCGGGGGAGATGGGATTAACGTCCATTTAGGAGGACTTAATACCTAGCTTATGTTTTAAATTTAAGAACCGTTGTCTGCTTACATTCAAGCATCTACGTTGAGCACACCAAAGTATTTCAGATGCTATCTGATGAAAGCTAGAGGTGAGATAGTTGCCAGTCATTCCAAACTTGATGACTTACGTAACTATTCTTTGTCAAAGGCTGAATTGGGTATCATTCCAAAAAGGAGTACTGAGGTTGCTGATATGTGTCCTGATATTATGATTATTAGTTATATCATTCCAAACTTGATGATATAATAGTCACAGCTTGTTATATCATTCCAAACTTGATGATATAGCACAATTGTGGAACGTTAAAAATAATCTTAATAATCGAAGGAACATGGTTTGATTCTATGAAATCAATTATTCTAATTTTGTGTAAATTAGATAGAGATGCTGCTTTGGGATTCTTTCCTCCCAGTTAGAGTATTAAGTTCACCCGCTGTTAGAACTAATCACTTTATTTCTGCAAATGTTTGAATTCATAGAGATTTGTCTCATGACATTCTTGTTGTAATTGTTTGCAGGAAAAGTGGAGATTGGAGGAGAGACAGTTGATTTTGACCCAGATGATGATGATCTGCTTTTCGCTTAGATCAATTATCGGTTTGAGATTTCCAGTTTATTGCTTTTTCATGTTTGGAACATTTGGTTTGAGTTTAGTATTTTGTCATCTAAAACTCATATTTATATTTCTGGAAAAACTCTTGTTTTGTTTGGTCATTATTAACTTTTGGATAATGAGCACCTTTCTTATGCTAACACTTATATACAATATAGGAGGAGATTGTTGAAGTATATTGATATTAGTGTTTAATGGGCTACTTAACGGGTTGGTTAGGATCCGATAGGAATCCAAACCCGTAGTCGGGGATTTAGGGTTTCGCCTATAAATACCCCGCTGGGGGCAACGGGTAGGCCATTCCAAATTAGATGGTCACGCGGATGCTTCGAGCACTCTAACAAAATATACATTGGACACCATTTCCGACACAGGGTTGCTCGGGGCACGTCCTGGGACATTTCAAATAGAAAAACATCATAGGCTGGCCGAATCCAAGAGCCTTTTGTTGCTCAATGCAAAACCATATCATCATCTCGTCGGCCGTCTGATCTATCTTAACGTTACAAGATCAGAACTTTGCTATGAGGTGCCCACTTTAGCTTAGTTTATGCACCAACCTCGACAAGATCAATGAGTTGCCGCTCTCTGTATCATGAAGTACTTGAAAGGACATTCAGGATATGGAATTCTCCTGCGTGTTGACAACAATCTCTCGTTTACTGCTTATTGTGATGCATATTGGGGAGCTTACCCCCTCACTCGTCGATCCTTGATTAGGTACTTTGTCACTCTAGGAGGGTCGCCCATCTCATGGAAAATGAAAAATAGCCCATGATTTCTCGATCATCCGCTGAAGCTGAATACCGCTTTATGGCTGCTACTTGCTCTGAGTCGAAATGGCTCAAGGGACTTCTCTTGTTATTTGGGATCGCTCATCCTGCTCCCATGAAACTCTTCTGTGATAGTCAAGCGGCTCTTCATATCGCCGCCAATCTGGTGTTTCACGAACGGGCAAAACACATCGAGATGAATTGTCACTTCATCCGCGATGAAATCCGGGACGGGAACGTTGCAACAAGTTTTGTTCGTACGTTTGACCAACCCGCCGATATATTCGCCAAAACTTTGAGAAAGAAAGAGTTTGATTACCTACTTCCCAAGATGGTGTTTCGTGTCCTTCATGCCCCATCTTGAGGGAGAGTATTAACGCAGTCTTAATATTATAGGAATACTTCGGAGCAAAGCATATTTAAATATCTTGCATTAGGAAATCCTGTATTTGTGGTAAGCCCGCATTATACGAAACAAATTACATGGAAATATTCTGAAAATAATTACTAGATGATAATATAAAAAAATTACTGTCATTGAGCAGTAATAAAATTATTTTATTTACTTTCTTGCATTCTCTTCCACAAATTTTATCAAATATCTTTAATGAATTTTTGTATAATATGTCTAAATTATTAATAAATTTTATTATACAAATACAATATATCCAAGTATAAACAAATCTTTTTTTTAATAAATTTTTAGATTTCAGACCCTAAATCTGTGCTCCTTTGATTTAAGTTCAAAAAATTTTGCCAGCTTAATATCAACAACAATCTAATCGGCGACATCGTTTGCGATCTCGCCGGCGACAACATTTGCGAGCTCACCAGCTACAACATTTGCGAGCTCACCGGTGACGTTGATCCTAGGAAATTCCGCCGGCAGCTTTGATGTGTGTCCGCTTCTCTTCATTTTTCCTCGGCTCAGAGCAGGTTTACGGTCTAGATTAACGGGAAGTTAACATGAGAAATTTTTAGGGATTTAAATAAAAAAGAGCACCAATGTAGTGACTGAAATTTTAAAAAAAATCAGATTGAAATCATAAACTAGATTAAAGTTGAGGATTAAAATCAATGTTTTGAAAACCGGACTCATCATCGAATCAATAAAGCGAAAGGTTCAAAATTCAACCGGTTCAACCGGGATTGAACCGATATATATAAATATATATATATATTATTACAACTATATTTGAATATTTATATTATATATTTGAAAAGTACATATAATTTTATACGGTGTATATATTTATTATTGTATATATTTTTGAATATATTTGAATGATATATATCTATGAATATATTTTTGAATATATATATTTATTATATATTATATATTTACTCATATAATTTAAATTTATAAATATATTTTAAATGCATCATAAAATTATTTTTTTAATTTATCATAAATTATAAATATATTTAAAATTTATCATAAAATTATTTTTAAATGATAGTTTAATATATTAATGCTCAAAAATATTTAATTTCATATTAGTATGTAAATTTATATAATATATTCCGAAAAATTTCATCAAATTTCAATTGCTCTAGTGGTCTTCAACCTTGATTGAGCTGGAGGTGGTCCGGGTTCAAATGACGATCAAATTATTTTTTACATGCATTAATAATTGGGCTTATGGCCGGCCCGGTTCCACAAAACCGTGCCCGGTTTCCAGTTTGCCGGTCCGCCCGCCCGGTTTACCGGTTCTTGGGCGGTCCGCTGCCATACCGGGTTTCACTCTTGACCGGACCGGTCGGGGGTCCGGTCGGCGGTCCGACCGGTTGAACCGGCCGGTCTGGTCCGGGTTTTAAAAGCTTGACTAAAATTCTATTTAGTTTTTTAAAAGGGTGTTATTACTAGTAAATCCGTTTTGGTTTCTAGCAAATCATTAATATTAGCCGTACGGATCTCTGCAATTGAAATTGAGAATTGGAATTGGGGTAATAGAACTTCAATTCCAGTGTTCGGATGTTGGGAATTTCCCTGGAATTGGAATTGTTTCAATTACATGGAATTCAATTTTGTACTATGATCAATTCTTAGGGGTAAAGACAAAAATTTCATAAAATTCAATTTTTTTACTATGACCATCGTTACCCGATCACATCGTTGTCGCCTGATCTCGCAGCCGCCGCAACGCGAACTCGTCGCCGCCGCCCGATCTCGTCGCCGCCGCCCGATCTCGTCGCCGCCGCAAGTCGATCTCGTCGCCGCCCGATCTCTCCGCCGCCGCCCGATCTCGCCGCCGCCCGATCTCGTCGCTGCCGCCCGATCTCGCAGCCGCCGCCGCCGGATCTTGCTGTTGCCCGATCTCGCCGTCGCCCGATCTCGTCGAAGCCGCCCGATCTCGCCGCCACCCGATCTCGTTGAAGCCGCCCAATCTCGTCGTCGTCTGATCTCGCCGAAGCCGCCCGATCTCGTCGGCGCAGCCCGATCTCGCCGCCACCGCCCGATAACGCCGCAACCGCCTGATCTTGCTACCGCTCGATCTCCTCGTCGCCGCCTGATCTCGCCCCTTGATCTCGTTGTCGTCGTCCGATCTCGTCGTTGTCAATTGATATCGTCGATATCGCCTGATCTTGTCATCGTCACCCGGTTTTGTCGTTGTACAACCCCGTGTCTGGAGAGTGAGGTCGCCAAGAACCACACCGGGCAGTCCAGATCGTCCAAGCAACAGGCAAGCCCCGCAAAGGACTGAAGATTGTGGGCGAGCTCGGCAAGGAGATGCCGAACCCGAGCTCGGCATTCGTCGACCGCGAGCTCGGTATTCGCCAAACTAGACCAGAATCGTCAAGCTCAGGTCGACTGATGGCGACCAATGGATGGGCGAGCTCTCCATCCCAGCCCGCGCCCTCGCAAAGGAGCTCGGCAACGGAAGGCGAGCCGGATCTGCCGAGGTGGTCAGGCTCCCCAGCTCGCCTAGATATACGAGGTACTTTTTACTGTTTTGCCCCCGTTGGTCTGCCCATAGCCCTTCAAAACAGCGGAGTTTGGCTGTTGGCGGACCCGACCAAGGGTTTTTTGGTAATTTCAGGTCAGTTCATTTTGGTTATTGGCAGTTCAGATTCTAAAAACTATAAATAGAACTCAAGGGGTACCCGAGAAGGCATGTTTCATGTGCTCTCCTGCTCCAGTTTTCAAGTGCTTTCTGAGGGTACCTTAGCTTGGCCTTTGGCTAAGGAGGGGAGGCGCTCTCAGATCTTCTGGTGTGTGGTGGGTCCTCCCCGCCGAGCCCTTGGGTCGGTTCCTCTTGTTTCTTCTATTGTTTTGCTTGCAGTAGCGAAGTAGGTGCGCGACCACCCCTTCCCCGAGGGCGAACTCCACAGGAGACCGAAGATTTCGGTTTCAACATTTTGGTGCGGTGAGCGTGGAGCGTGGTCAGTGCAGAAAAGCTTCAGCGAGCCCGATGATAGGAGGACAGGGATCTGACAGGCTGGACTCCCCCCCCCCCCCCCCCCCCGCCTCTCGCCACAGTGAGGATGTTCGAGGATTTCAGGAGTGAGGTGCTGAACCTCGTCAAGTTCGCACTCGGCACGCGGGTCGAGTACTCGACCCCAGCAGCCCAGATCGCGGCTGCCCCCTCTCTGGGCGAAGACGCCCCCAACAGGCGAGCTGGGAAGGAGTTGGCCGAGGAGGGCCGGGGATGCGAGCTCCCCGGGCGCGAGCTCTTCCCTGGCTCGGCAGGCCAAGGCCGGTTAGGCGAGCTGGGCTCGCGAGACTCGCCAGCTCGCCCAGTGGGGGGAGGAATCCCCTTCAGTGACTTGGTTTCCTCTGCCCCAGTTCCAGATGGGTTCAGGGAACCCGAAATGTCCTACTACACCGGGAAGGGAGATCCGGTCCAGCACGTTCAATGGTTCGAGGATGTGGTTTCAATCCGGCAGATGTCGGACGGGTTCAAGTGCCGACTCTTCGCTATCACCCTCAAGGAGAAGCCAAGGGAGTGGTTCCACCAGCTACCGGTCAGCTCCATCTACTGCTTCGAGGACCTGTGTCGGGGGTTCATGCTGAGGTTCACTACCTCGAAGAGGAGGAAGAAGGAGTCGGAATCCCTGTTCCACATCAAGCAGGGGGTGAATGAGACGATGGGGAGCTACGTGGATCGGTTTCAGGAGGAGGTTACTCAGGTCCAGGAGTTGGCGGGCCATAGTTTGATTATGGCCTTTACCCTGGGCCTTCAGCAGGGATTCTTCAGGATGGAGCTGAAGAGAGTTCCCCCCCTCTCCTACGAGTAGCTGATGGAGAGGGAGACAAGAGAAGTTGACGGGAGGCGTCGAACCTGGAGTTTGCGCGGAAGCTGGCCAGGTGGGCCACGGAGGAGGAGAAGGAATCGGGAGGAGGAAGGGGACAGGAAGAGAGGAGAGGAGAGCCCCGGCAGAGGGAGCAGAGGCAGCTCCAGGGGCCGCAGCAGCCTAGGTGGGGGCGTTAGGAGCCCGACCGTCAGCTGGGCTGGAGGCCTGAGTGGCAAGGGTAGGGGCCACAGAGAGGATACCAAGGAAGGGATCGTCATCAAGGGAGGCAAGATAAATTCCACCCCCCGGGCTGGAGGCAGGCCCAGAGGCCCCGACTCCCCGATCAAGAAGAGGCTATGTCCATAGCCATGGGAGAGAGGAGGAGAGTAGCAAGGAGGAGGAGGAGAGAAGTTAGGGTGGAGTTGCCCTATTGCGACTTCCATCAGGAGGAGGGGCACGCCACAGCCACGTGCCCAGAGTTCCTTGAAATGAGAGGGAACAGGGAGCAGCAGCAGCAACAGGGGCGCCAGGATGTCAGGATCGAGGAGGTCCTGCCTCGGACAGAGGAGGACCGTTGCGAAGATCAGGTGGACATTGGGACCCGAGGAGGGATCGGAGTGATCCACGGAGGGGTGGGGGTCGAGGCTTCCCGGAAGGTGAGCCTCCATACCATGTATCGTCAGAGCGTTGCCTCCACATCCCAAACCCCACCCCTAGAAGAGAGGATCACCTTCTCCAGGAGCGACATGTCGGATCACGAGGATCCATTCTGTGATGCGCTGGTCATCAAGGCAGCCATCGAAAATTTTACCGTCTCTCGGATCCTCGTTGACAACGGAAGCTCTGTCAACGTCGTCTTCAAGAAGGCGTTTGACGTGATGAAGGTGGAGCCGAAGAGAGTGCTGGCCTCGAACGAACCCTTGTTCGGGTTTTCGGGGGAGAGGAAGGAAGTGGAGGGAGGAGTCGGTCTCCATGTCACCCTGGGGGGGCAGTCCAGGAACTGTAGGTTCGTCATTGTGGACGCCCCCAGCAGTTACAGCGCCATCTTCGGGAGGCCCCTTATCAACGCCTTCTGCTGCGTCCCCTCATCATTCCATCAGTGCTTGAAGTTCAATGCTGAGGGGATTCAGGTCAGGGTCAGGGGGGACCCCAAGGTGGCGCGAGAATGCTATGTCACCGCTGTGAACTCCATTTCTTGGCAGGAGGGTGCCGAGGAGATGGGTCGAAGAATGGAGGAGGCTGAGCAGGAAGCTGGCATGGAGGAGCTGGAGGTGGAGAGCTACGCTGAGAAGGAGGCGACAGGAAGAGATCAGGAGGAGACGGCCGAAGTGATGGCCATGGAGGAAGAGGTGGAGGTGGAGGTCCCCGTTCCGGAAGAAAGTGATGCTGAAGGATGGGGGGAGTAGTCCAGGTTGGAGGCTGCAGAGGAAGTGGTGGAGTTGGAGGTCCTCACCCATGGAGGCAGGGTGGAGAAGGTCCGCATCAGCGGAGGGCTGACCCCGGAGGACCAAGGCAGGATGCTGGAGTGCATCCAGAAGAATGTGGACATCATCGCATGAAACGTCGCAGAGATGTCTGGGGTTGACGCGGATGTGGCCTGCCACCGCCTCAACCTGGACCCGGGAACACGCCCCGTCCAACAAAAGAAGAGGTCCACTGTGGACAAGCTGGCAGAGCCCATCAGAGAGGAGGTGGCAAAGCTCCTCAAGTCCAGCTTCGTGTCTGAGATCCAATACCCCGGCTGGGTCTCCAATGTGGTCATGGTCAAAAAGGGAGACGGCTAGTGGCGAATGTGTATCGATTTCTCTTTACTTAACAAAGCTTGTCCTAAGGACTGTTATCCTTTGCCTCGGATCGACGTGCTGGTTGACTCAGCCTTTGGTTTTTCTGTAATGAGTTTTCTAGATGCTTTTTCAGGTTATCATCAAATCAGGATGCACCCCCGGACATCAAGGATGTCTCGTTCATCACGGGGGACGGATGCTATTGTTACAAGATGATGCCCTTCGGGCTAAAGAACGTAGGGGCGACCTACCAGAAGATGATGGATAGGGTCTTCAAAGAACAAAAAGGAAGGAACCTGGAGATGTACGTGGATGACCTCATGATGAAGAGTCGGGATGTGGACTCCCACCTCCAGGACCTAGAGGAGACCTTTGCTACCCTGCGCAAGTACAAGATGCGATTGAACCCCCTGAAGTGTGTTTTCGGGGCTAGCCGGGGGAAGTTCTTGGGGCATCTCCTCACCCCCGCGGGGGTCGAGCCGAATCCTGACAAGGTCAGGGCCATCATGGAGCTAGGGTCACCACGGAATACCAAGGAGGTGCAGCGCCTGACAGAGAAACTCTCAGGGCTAAGTAGGTTCCTCTCCCGGGCTGGGGAAAAGTGCTCCCCCTTCTTCAAAACGCTAAGGGGCGGTCAAAGGTTCTAATGGACCAAGGAGTGCGATGAGGCATTCTAAGCCCTTAATATGCAGCTGACCCAGGCTCCGCTGCTCCAAGGGCGCAAGGAGGGGGAAGACATGTTTTGTATCTCGGGGTCGGGGCGGAGGCCTTGAGCTCCGTCCTAGTTCGGGAGGAGGGGAAGAAGCAGCTCCTTATTTACTACGTGAGTCGGGTCCTGAGGAAGGCCGAGCTCCGGTATCCAATTTTGGAGAAGCTGGCTTTCGCCTTGATCATCTCATCCCGAAGGTTGCGACCTTATTTCCAGGCACACTCAATCCGAGTGGTGACCGACCATTCTCTCCACAACATCTTTGAGGGGGTGGAGCATTCTGGTAGGCTGGCCAAGTGGTCTGTGGAGTTGAGTGAGTTTGACGTTTCCTTCGTTCTGCGCCTCTCGATCAAAGCTCAAGTGATGGCCGACTTCTTGGCTGATTATGTGATTGAGGTGGCGGATGAAGAGCTCACTTGTCCGAATCATTTGAAGTTGAAGGTGGATGGCGCCTCAGGGAGGCATTCCCTAGGAGTGGGGTGATCTTGTAGAGCCGACAGGGGACTAGGATTGAGCAGACGGTGGTGGTTCACTTTCCCATCACCAACAATCAAGCCGAGTATGAGGTCGTAATAGCAGGGTTGCGCCTGGCCAGGGAGCTAGGGGTGCTGGACGTGGAGGTCCTTACCGACTCCATTGTGGTAGCTTCTCAGATCAACGGGGAGTTTGAAGCAAGAGAGCCTACCCTGCGATTGTACTTAGCCAAGGTAAAGGGGGTCATCGGCACGTTGCAAACTTTTGCCATCCAACACGTGCCCCCGGAGGAAAATGAGCAGGTCGATCAGCTCGCAAAGCACGGTCCTCGGGTGGGGGGTACCATCACCGACCTATTCTGCCCCTCCATCGAAGAGGGGGAGCTCATGGAGATAGATCAACGGACTTCATGGATGGACCCAGTTGTAACCTTCCTTTCCACGGGAGAGTATCCGGAGGGGGCAGATAAGAAGAAGCTCAGGCATAAGTCAGCGTACTACCTCCTCCAGGACGAGCAGCTGTACAGGAAGACACTCTCGGGGATGTTGGCTCGTTGCGTGGCCGAGGGGGCGGTACAAAGAATCTTGGAGGAAGTCCACTCCGGAGAGTGTGGGAGCCACTCCGGGAGTCGGACCCTAGAAGGGAGGATTGTCAGGCAGGGGTACTTCTGGCCCACCCTGGGCCATGATGCGACAGAGTTCACAAGAAGGTGCCACAAATGCCAGTTGTTTGTCCCCCTCCAACTACAGCCGTCCCAGCGACTCAAAAGTATCACGACCCCTTGGCCCTTCGCCATTTGGGGAATGGATTTGGTTGGGTCGTTCCCCCAGGCCAGTGGGCAGAGGAGGTTCCTCCTAATAATGATCGATTACTTCTCCAAGTGGTTGGAAGTGAAGGCGCTGGCCTAGGTGACCTCCCAGGTTATCAGGAACTTTGTTTGGGGGGAGATCATCTGTCGTCATGGGCTGCCCCAGGCCATTGTCACGGACAACGGGCCCCAGTTCGCCAGCGCTGAGTTCACCAGTTTTTGTGAGCAGCTTGGAATCGACCTCAGGTTCGCCTCGGTCCATCACCCCAGGAGCAACGGGCAGGTGGAGGCCGCAAACAAGATCATTGTCAACCTCCTGAAAAAGAAAGTGGAAAATATGAAGGGAAGCTGGGTGGAGCAGCTCCCCGCGGTCCTCTGGGCCCTGAGGACCACCCCCAACATAGCTACCGGAGAGACCCCCTTCAAACTCTCTCATGGGTGCGAGGCAGTGCTCCCCGTAAAATTTGAAGTTCAGACACCTCGAGTTGTTGCGGCCAAGGAAGGCAGGGAAGAATGATATGCTGAGAACGAGGAGGAGTTGCGGCTCTCCCTTGACATGGTGGAAGAACTGCAAGATATTTCCGCCCTCCGGCAGGAAGAGGTGAAAAGACGGATGGTCAAGTACTTCGACAAGCACGTCAGAGTCAAACAATTTGTGGAGGGGGACTTGGTGATGAGGAAGGTGGATGCAGCAGGGAGATCGACAACCGTGGGGAAGCTCAACCCCAGCTGGGAAGGCCCATTTATTGTAAAAGAGGCGTTGAGATCAGGGGGGTATCGGCTCCAAAATATGGAGGGCGAGACCCTAAGTCTCACCTGGAATGGTGACGACTTAAAATGCTTTTTCCCTTGAAACTTGTAAGTTGTGCCTTGATTTTTAATGAAAATTCTTTAATATGCCAATATTGTCGCTATGAGTTCGCATGAAGAAGTGAAGTGAATTTGGACCCCAAGCAGATCCCGCTGTCAGACTCTCACCTAGCTGGCAGGGCTGGAAGTCACTCGGTGTCATCCTTGGGCCTCGAGCAGATCCCGCTATCAGGCTCCCACTTAGCTGGCAGGGCTGGAAGTCACTCGATGGTATTAGTAGCGGACCCCGAGCAGATCCCGCTGTCAGGCTCTCACCTAGCTGACAGGGCTGGAAGTCACTAAGTGTCATCCTTGGGACTCGAGCAGATCCCGCTGTCAGGCTCCCACCTAGCTGGCAGGGCTGGAAGTCACTCGATGGTATTAGTAGCGGACCCCGAGCAGATCCCGCTGTCAGGCTCTCACCTAGCTGGCAGGGCTGGAAGTCACTCGGTGTCATCCTTGGGCCTCGAGCAGATCTCGCTGTCAGGCTCCCACCTAGATGGCAGGGCTGGAAGTCACTCTATAGTATTAGTAGCGGACCCCGAGTACATCCCGCTATCAGGCTCTCACCTAGCTGGCAGGGCTGGAAGTCACTCGATGTCATCCTTGGGCCTCGAGCAGATCCCGCTGTCAGGCTCCCACATATCTGGAAGGGCTGGAAGTCACTCGATGGTATTAGTAGCGGACCCCGAGCAGATCCCGTTGTCAGGCTCTCACCTAGCTGGCAGGGCTGGAAGTCACTCGGTGTCATCCTTGGGCCTCGAGCAGATCCTACTATCAGGCTCCCACCTAGCTGGCAGGGTTGGAAGTCACTCGATGGTATTAGTAGCAGACCTCGAGTAGATCCCGCTGTCAGGCTCTCACCTAGCTGACAGGGCTGGAAGTCACTCGGTGTCATCCTTGGGCCTCGAGCAGATCTCGCTGTCAGGCTCCCAACTAGCTGGCAGGGCTGGAAGTCACTCGATGGTATTAGTAGCGGACCCCGAGCAGATCCCGCTGTCAGGCTCTCACCTAGCTGGCAGGGCTGGAAGTCACTCGGTGTCATCCTTTGGCCTTGAGCAGATCCCGCTGTCAGGCTCTCACCTAGCTGGAAGGGCTGGAAGTCACTCGATGGTATTAGTAGTAGACCCCGAGCAGATCCCGCTGTCAGGCTCTCACCTAGCTGCCAGAGCTGGAAGTCACTCAGTGTCATCCTTAGGCCACGAGCAGATACAGCTGTCAGGCTCTCACCAAGATGACGGGCTGAAGGTCACCCAAATAAGTCCTCCCCCCCCCCCAGGTAGTGCCTAACAAACCTGGCCTTTCCAAGAGGGGAGAGCTCGGCATGGGCGAGTTCGAACTCGCTGTGCCAGCTCGGGCTCATCAGAAGATCAGCAAGCTAGAGCCTTGGGCCTCGCCAAGAGGAGGCGGGTCCTGTCGGGCCGCCTTGTCCCCCCGCTATGTTTTACTTGGGAAGATTTAGAAAGGTTGGTCTCACATCGATGAGATGACAGACAGCTCGCGAGTAAGCTGGGGTGAATCCTAAGAATTGGCAAGCCAGGCCCTGGGACCTCGCCAAGGGGAGGCCGATCCCGCCGAGAGGCCCCGCCCCTGCCTTATTTTACTTGGAAAAATTCAGTAAGTTTGATTTTTTTGATTAAGAAGGCCAAGGACAGCTCGCGGGCGAGCTGCGGCGAAGCCCCTGGGAATTGCCGAGCACTCAAGGTACTCACTCACGGGCGCGTTGTAACACCTCCCCTGTAGTGAACGTATAATATGGGTCCGGCCGGGGCCCCACAACATACGAACGCCACAGCTTTAGTATTATAAGTTGATATAGCTACCCAAACTCAAAACACTTTGCACAACACAGCGGAAACAGAACAGGACTAGAAGTTATCCACCACTAAAGAGTAAAACAAATGGCCATAAGGCCTGCAACAAGTGTCCAAAGAAAAAGTAGTACATCAAACATGAATGTGCTCAGCACTCCTAGTCTACCTCGGCATGCAAGCCGGACAAAATAGTCTCAAACAAACATCATCATAACTGAAGTGCTACAAAAGAGGGAAAAACACTTCATGGGGCTTAGGCCTTTCTGGCCGGCGTGCTAGCTCCTGCATGCGATCCTTGACCTGTAAAAATTATTAGTAACGTGGGTCAGCAAAGACTGACCTCAAACTGTGTAACAACACATCTCCTCCCGGCCGCCCCTAACAGACCCCGGGGAACCCTCCAACCTGCAAGTCAGCACTTCATATGCAATATAAACATCTATAAATAGAAAAGCATTAAAACAGGCTTGGATGTCTCAATCATCAAACATGTTCTCTATGGGTTGAGCATATAAAGAAAGGGCCTACTGTGCAACATGAATGCAACACCCGGGCTTCACCCAAGGTACCCTACTGCGTATGCATCTAGCACAACATCACATCATTTGGGTACTCACATTTCCCCATTGGCATAAAGCCGCAAACACTAAGGGAGACACCTCTCCCTCAAACGGCGCACAGGCCGCCACAAGGAATTCTTGCCAAGGCCCCACCCGCTCGTGGGCTTAGCCCCGGGCTTGCCTGCAAGCTCTGACGTCTCATGTCAGGATTCCAACAAACACAGACCGACCGATTCTAAGAAGCCTTGCTGGACCCCACCCGCTCATGACCTCTTTGCCCGGGCTTGCCCCAAGCTTGGCATTCTCGTCAGTCTCACAGAAGGGGACTAGTCTCGTCGGGACACTCTCCACACATGACGCACATGTCACGGGATAGCCAGCCGACCACAGAGACATAGCCACGCCTTGGCACAACACAAACCAAGACTAAATACATCATAATCCCTCATTGTACTGCAGCGTTCCCGCGCACCAAGGAAACCATCTCCAACTCGTGCGGAGCTAACCTTGTCCCTCAAGGAAACCATCTACCGCCACGAGGAGCTAACCTTGTCCGGGTCCGACTACATGTACCTTTCAAACAAACGGGACAATCACCACCACAACACAAACGGCATCTTGCCGCAACGGAAAATCTCTACGAATCCCTAAGTTCGTATGCAACATCACCGAGTCGGACTAACGGTCGCGACTACGGCTTCACCCACCATGCCTAATCCACTAGCGAAGCGGATCTCTAATGCAAAATATGCCGGGGACGGACTCAATCAACCCGGAAGTTCCTCTTGAAACTTGGCAAACCAAAACCCCTCTCATTTGAGAGTTTGGTGCCCAAAAATTAGAGAGAAAGAAAACTAAATGATGCTAATACATGCATCCTAAGGACCGAGAGGAGAGATGTCGTTACCTTCCGACTCCTCTTCCTTTCCATGGCAAAATAGTCGGATGGAAAACTTCGCAACGCTCCAAGCTTCACGGATCCGGACTCGGCTCGCGATTTGGAGCTCTGAAACCCTTCCTATAGCCCAAGACCTTCTTCTTCTTCCTCCTTGCTCTAGTTTTTCTCAAGAACTTAGAAAGAGAAGACTTGGAAAACAAATGAGGGTTTCCAACCCTAGAATCGGACTTAACTTCCCAAGAACAGTCCTGAGCCGTCAGATCCCAAAATCTGGGAAAGAATGGCCACGATTCGCCTGGAAAATAAAAGACATGGGCCGAACACGGCCTGGCACGCGCCTGTGTCCAGGGCCGTGTGCCTCATTCGCCGTCTCAAATCGACGCGCCTGGAACCGCACACGGGCATCCGACACGCCCGTGTTCAACTCGACACGCCCGTGTCCCCAGTGACACGGCCGTGTGGCCGGCCGTGTGCCTCCAACAACACGGCCCCAAAACCAACCCGAGAGATGACACGGCCTGGGACACGCCCGTGTCCCAAGCCGTTTGCCAAGTCTCGACACCCGTCGACAGGCTTTGTGTCGACACCGCGGAAAAACGTCGAGCTAAGATCGTCGACCAAGCGGGACACGCCCTGTGACACGCCCGTGTCACAGGCCGTGTGCCCCAGACTCGACACTTTGTCGAGCGAAGGTGTCGACACTTGGGCCGAGTGTCGACACGGCCTCGACACGCCCTGCGACACGCCCGTGTCGCAGGTCGTGTGCCCCACTCTCGACACATTGTCGAGCATAAGTGTCGACACTTGGGCCGAGTGTCGACACGGCCTCGACACGCCCTGCGACACGCCCGTGTCGCAGGCCGTGTGCCCCACTCTCGACACATTGTCGAGCGAAAGTGTCGACACTTGGGCCGAGTGTCGACCCGGCCTCGACACGCCCTGCGACACGCCCGTGTCGCAGGCCCTGTGCTCCACTCTCGACACATTGTCGAGCGAAAGTGTCGACACTTGGGCCGAGTGTCGACACGGCCTCGACACACCCTGCGACACGCCCGTGACGCAGGCCGTGTGCCTCCTGCCAGAACCCAAAAAAATTTCAGTACTGCAGACTGAACTTCTTGCAAAAACTGGGGTGTTACAACTCTCCCCCACTTAACAGAATTTCGTCCCGAAATTTCAAAACAAAAGAGGTACAAAACTTAAATTGTACCTGACAAAAAGAGTTCTGGATAGTCTTCTAGCATGGCCTGTTCTCGCTCCCAAGAGAACTCCTCACGACCGCAGTTGTCCCAACGAACTTTCACAAGTTTAACTTCTTTACTCCGCAACTGCCGAGTCTCCGAATCCTCTATAGCAATTGGGAGGACTCGCGTCCTCAAGTCTTCCTCAATCGGCACCGATGCCGGCTCTATCACCACGCTAGCCTCCACCAAGGCTTTCCTCAAAGCGGAGACGTGGAAGACGTCATGTAATCCACTCAAGTCTGCGGACAATGTCAACCGATAGGCTGCTTCTCCTACCCGCTCAACAATTTCAAAAGGCCCCAAAAACCTTGAACTCAACTTCTTGAGTCGGCGAATCCGTGAGACGCCTTTGAACGGCTTGACCTTCAGATAAACCCAATCACCAACTGTAAATTCCAACTTCTGGTGACGAGCATTAAAATATTTTGCTTGCCTGTCTTGCGCCACCTTCATACGCTCTTGGATGGTCCGTACCAACTCACCAGCGTCAACTACCACATCCTTTCCCAAAAGTTTGGTGTCTCCCGCCTCTGCCCAAGACATTGGCGTTCGACACCGCCTCCCATACAAAGCTTCGTATGGCGCCATCTTTATGCTTGCTTGAAAACTATTGTTGTACTCGAATTCTACCATGAAGAGGTGATCCTCCCACCTCTTGCCAAAATCAAGAACGCACATTCTCAACATGTCCTCCATAGTACGGTTCGTTCTCTCCGTTTGCCCATCAGTTTGAGGGTGAAACGTCGTACTGAACTTTAGCTTCGTGCCCAAGCTCTTCTGAACCAATCTCCAGTCCTTAGACGTAAACCGTCCATCTCGATCACTGACTATGCTCTTAGGAATTCCGTGCAGTCGCACAATGTTGCGAACATACAACTCCACCAGCTTCTCCACGCTGTCCTCTTTCCGATTTGGGATGAAGTGAGCCACCTTAGTTAGGCGATCCACGATCACCCAAATAGCATCATTACCAAGCTGCGATTTAGGCAAACCATGCACAAAGTCCATGGAGATGTCCTCAAATTTCCACTCAGGAATTGGAAGGGGCTTCAGGAACCCGCCCGGTTTCTGACATTCGGCCTTCACCAAGGCACATGTTTGGCAACGACTCACATACAATGCTACATCTCGCTTCAACCCCGGCCACCAAAAGGATTTCTTCATATCCAAGTACATCTTTGTACTGCCCGGGTGAATGGAGTACTTTGAGAAGTGAGCCTCAAACATCAACTCCTCACGGAGGTTGCCAAACTGCGGTACACAAACCCTTCCATCCTTTCTCAAGATTCCCCCAATCATCTCCCAGGCGCTGCTCTCGCCCTTTTGAGCCTCCAACACAAAAGGTTGAAACTCCACATCCAATCGAGTCGCTTCCCGAATACGATCGGACAAGTCGCTTTGCACTTCAATCCAGTTCAACCGAGCCACGCTAGACTCGCCTCTCGCAACACATTCCAATCCAAGGGACTCCCATTCCCGAACCAACCGCTCATCATGAGCTTCGATCCAATTTCCTTGCCCCGAGTACTTTCTACTCAGCGCATCCGCCACCACATTGGCCTTACCCGGCGTATACTGAATCGCCACTTCGTAGTCTCCAAGAAATTCAACCCATCTGCGTTGTCGCATGTTCAAGTCCTTCTGATCCAAGAGATACTTCAGGCTTTTATGGTCCGTGAAGATCTCCACCCTTGCGCCATACACATAGTGTCGCCATATTTTCAACGCGAAGATTACCGCCGCCAACTCCAAGTCATGGACGGGGTAATTCCTCTCATGAGGTTTCAGCTGTCGAGACCCAAAATCTATTACCTTGCCATGTTGCATCAACACGCAACCCAAACCGCATCCCGATGCGTCACTGAAAATCTGAAATCCATCGGTCCCTTGCGGTAAACTCAGGATCGGAGCCATCATAAGCCTCTCCTTCAGTGCCTCGAATGCTTGACTGCACTCTTGGGTCCACACAAACTTATGGTCTTTACGAGTGAGTGAGGTGAGGGGTAGAGCTATCTTCGAGAAATTCTCCACGAATCTCCTATAATACCCGGCTAGTCCAAGAAAACTTCGGACTTCCGCCACGGTCCTCAACACCGGCCAATCTCTGATGGCCTCCACTTTCGCTGGATCCACTGCCACCCCATCACCACTAACCACGTGGCCCAAAAACGCCACCTTGGCTAACCAGAACTCGCACTTTGAGAACTTTGCAAACAATTGGTTCTCCCTCAACACTTGCAGGACCACTCTCAAGTGGGTCTCATGCTCCACTTCAGACTTTGAGTACACTAAGATGTCATCAATGAAGACGACCACAAACGAATCCAAGTATTCCCTAAATACCCGATTCATAAGGTCCATGAACACAGATGGTGCGTTCGTCAGCCCGAACGGCATCACCGTAAACTCAAAGTGTCTGTACCTTGTCCCAAAAGCAGTCTTGGGTATGTCCTCGTCCCGAATTCGCAACTGATAGTAGCCTGACTTCAAGTCCAGTTTCGAATATACCACTGACCCCACCAATTGGTCGAACAAATCGTCTATCCGAGGGATCGGATACTTATTCTTGACGGTCAATTTATTCAGCTCTCGGTAGTCTATGCACAGGCGCATGCTACCGTCTTTCTTCTTTACAAACAACACCGGTGCGCTCCACGGTGAAGAACTGGGTCTAATATACCCTTGCTCCAATAGTTCCTGTAGTTGTACCTTAAGTTCCGCTAACTCCTTTGGTGCCATCCTAAATGGGGGACGCGACACCGGTCTAGCCTTCGGCATTAACTCGATCGAGAAGTCGATCTCCCGCCGAGGAGGCGCTCCAGGATGTTCATCCGGAAACACATCCTTGAACTCTGCCACCACAGGCACTTCCCCAATAGATAGCTGGGAGAGACGAACCTCCAACAACGCTACCAGTGCCACACCTCCCTGGTTAACCGCCCACATCATTTGCATGGCCGTAATTAGGGAATGGGCTACTCCACAAAGGCCCACAAATTTGACTTCTGATTGCCCCTTACTCTTTAGGGTCACTACCTTGTATAAACAATCAATGCTGGCACGCTGCTCTGCAAGCTAGTCCATGCCCAAAATGACATCGAACTCTACTAACGGCAACACTGCCGCTTCCAAAACGAAGTCAACTCCGTCTAGCTCCCAACAGATGCGCCCTTTAGCCCCGGTGGTCATAGATGACCCATTGGGCATGCGCACTTTCAGTTCCGCGTCCGCCGAGAAAGTCTCGACTCCTACCCTTCGGATGAAACTCTCCGCAAGAAAAGAGTGCGAAGCCCCAGTATCGAACAATACCCTAGCGGGGTAACCAGAAACTAACACGAAGCCTACAACAAGACAATACACGGAAAGGGGGTCTAAAAGTATGAAGCACAAATGCAAACTTAAATTTTCTTCATACCTGTCACCACATCGATTTGGCGGATCGCTTCTTGCTGTCCAAGGTTGTAAGCCCTTGGTTGCACCGGTTGGAACCGAGAAGCGCTCGACTCCGCCATCTTTCCTTTCTCTGCAGCACTGGGGCCCGAGCGCACAGACTGCTCCTGCTTTGACTCTTGCCCCGCTCCCCCTTGCTGACAAGCACGGGCTATGTGCCCAACCTTCCCGCAGTTGTAACACGTCGGCGGTCCCTAGAGTGAGAACCCCCAGGCGTCCAAGTGCTCCTCTGACCCGATCTGGAAGTGTGAGGCTTCCTCCTCCACCTGCTCCCATCAGACTTTACATGAGATTGGGAGGGCTTCCCTTCCCCATGCTTGGGAGTAAAACCCTTTCGACGCTGGGTTCGCTCCAGATCATTATCCAAACTCCTGGCGGCTTCAACTAGCTCATTAAATCCCGCCCTCTTCATGGAGATGAGAGGCTGTCTCAGATTCTCCCTCAAACCTTGATAGAAGAGGTTATCCCTCTCTACATCATCCGCCATTGTTGTTCCTGCATAACGACCCAAACGGGTGAACTCTTGCACGTACTCATCCACTGTCTTGTCTCGCTGCATTAGATGCAGAAACTGCCTCTGCAGGGCCAACCGTGTTGAAACTGGAATATACCTCTTAAGAAAAGCGTCCCCAAACTCTTCCACTAACGGAGTGCGCCCCGGGAACAGGAGGCCGCTATGGCTCACCCACCATAATTTGGCGTCTTCTTGCATCATGAACGCCGCATACTCAGCTTTCTTTTCCTCTGGCGTCTCTGCCGCCCTTAACAGTTCTTGAATACGAACCCACCAATCCTCCGCGTCCGTTGGCGTTCCTACACCCTTGAAAGATGGGGGATGGAAACTCAGGAAATACTTCATGTGTCGATCTCCATGCCCTACCACCACCCTTTCTGCCAAAGGCTCCACTCGCCTGACTTCTCCGCCTGGCACGGCCGTCGCCGTGTCCGGTGTAGCAGGGGTTGCTACCTGGGCTGCAGCCGCCGCTTGCGCTGCCACCATCGCTTCTGCAAGCATACGACAGAAGTCAGCCGGGTTTACACCCGTGCCCAGAAGACCTGGAGCAGTAGCACTGCTCGCCGAGAGATCATCCCTTGCTCTTGAAGTGCCTGCCTCGTTGCTTGCACTCTTCAGGAAAACAAGAAATAAGGGATTAGTCTCCAATCTCAAGACTAAAACATAAGGACACTCACGGTCTCGCATTACTCTTATGTGGATAACTTCTCTACGCACTGACCTTGAATCTAACCTCCCTCTGATACCAAATTGTAACACCTCCCCTGTAGTGAACGTATAATATGGGTCCGGCCGGGGCCCCACAACATACGAACGCCACAGCTTTAGTATTATAAGTTGATATAGCTACCCAAACTCAAAACACTTTGCACAACACAGCGGAAACAGAACAAGACTAGAAGTTATCCACCACTAAAGAGTAAAACAAATGGCCATAAGGCCTACAACAAGTGTCCAAAGAAAAAGTAGTACATCAAACATGAATGTGCTCAGCACTCCTAGTCTACCTCGGCATGCAAGCCGGACAAAATAGTCTCAAACAAACATCATCATAACTGAAGTGCTACAAAAGAGGGAAAAACACTTCATGGGGCTTAGGCCTTTCTGGCCGGCGTGCTAGCTCCTGCATGCGATCCTTGACCTGTAAAAATTATTAGTAACGTGGGTCAGCAAAGGCTGACCTCAAACTGTGTAACAACACATCTCCTCCCGACCGCCCCTAACAGACCCCGGGGAACCCTCCAACCTGCAAGTCAGCACTTCATATGCAATATAAACATCTATAAATAGAAAAGCATTAAAACAGGCTTGGATGTCTCAATCATCAAACATGTTCTCTATGGGTTGAGCATATAAAGAAAGGGCCTACTGTGCAACATGAATGCAACACCCGGGCTTCACCCAAGGTACCCTACTGCGTATGCATCTAGCACAACATCACATCATTTGGGTACTCACATTTCCCCATTGGCATAAAGCCGCAAACACTAAGGGAGACACCTCTCCCTCAAACGGCGCACAGGCCGCCACAAGGAATTCTTGCCAAGGCCCCACCCGCTCGTAGGCTTAGCCCCGGGCTTGCCTGCAAGCTCTGACGTCTCATGTCAGGATTCCAACAAACACAGACCGACCGATTCTAAGAAGCCTTGCTGGACCCCACCCGCTCATGGCCTCTTTGCCCGGGCTTTCCCCAAGCTTGGCATTCTCGTCAGTCTCACAGAAGGGGACTAGTCTCGTCGGGACACTCTCCACACATGACGCACATGTCACGGGATAGCCAGCCGACCACAGAGACATAGCCACGCCTTGGCACAACACAAACCAAGACTAAATACATCATAATCCCTCATTGTACTGCAGCGTTCCCGCGCACCAAGGAAACCATCTCCAACTCGTGCGGAGCTAACCTTGTCCCTCAAGGAAACTATCTACCGCCACGAGGAGCTAACCTTGTCCGGGTCTGACTACACGTACCTTTCAAACAAATGGGACAATCACCACCACAACACAAACGGCATCTTGCCGCAACGGAAAATCTCTACGAATCCCTAAGTTCGTATGCAACATCACCGAGTCGGACTAACGGTCGCGACTACGGCTTCACCCACCATGCCTAATCCACTAGCGAAGCGGATCTCTAATGCAAAATATGCCGGGGACGGACTCAATCAACCCGGAAGTTCCTCTTGAAACTTGGCAAACCAAAACCCCTCTCATTTGAGAGTTTGGTGCCCAAAAATTAGAGAGAAAGAAAACTAAATGATGCTAATACATGCATCCTAAGGACCGAGAGGAGAGATGTCGTTACCTTCCGACTCCTCTTCCTTGTCATGGCAAAATAGCCGGATGGAAAACTTCG
This sequence comes from Platanthera guangdongensis, assembly GCA_039583875.1. Lineage (NCBI taxonomy): Eukaryota > Viridiplantae > Streptophyta > Magnoliopsida > Asparagales > Orchidaceae > Platanthera > Platanthera guangdongensis. The sequence goes on along the minus strand of CM077164.1, from coordinate 27,534,580 downwards.
CAACGCTCCAAGCTTCATGGATCCGGACTCGGCTCGCGATTTGGAGCTCCGAAACCCTTCCTACAGCCCAAGACCTTCTTCTTCTTCCTCCTTGCTCTAGTTTTTCTCAAGAACATAGAAAGAGAAGACTTGAAAAACAAATGAGGGTTTCCAACCCTAGAATCGGACTTAACTTCCCAAGAACAGTCCTGAGCCGTCAGATCCCAAAATCTGGGAAAGAATGGCCACGATTCGCCTGGAAAATAAAAGACCTGGGCCGAACACGGCCTGGCACACGCCCGTGTCCAGGGCCGTGTGCCTCATTCGCCGTCTCAAATCGACGCGCCTGGAACCGCACACGGGCGTCCGACACGCCCGTGTTCAACTCGACACGCCCGTGTCCCCAGTGACACGGCCGTGTGGCCGGCCGTGTGCCTCCAACAACACGGCCCCGAAACCAACCCGAGAGATGACACGGCCTGGGACACGCCCGTGTCCCAAGCCGTGTGCCAAGTCTCGACACCCGTCGACAGGCTTTGTGTCGACACCGCGGAAAAACGTCGAGTGAAGATCGTCGACCAAGCGGGACACGCCCTGTGACACGCCCGTGTCACAGGCTGTGTGCCCCAGACTCGACACTTTGTCGAGCGAAAGTGTCGACACTTGGGCCGAGTGTCGACACGGCCTCGACACGCCCTGCGACACGCCCGTGTCGCAGGCCGTGTGCCCCACTCTCGACACATTATCGAGCGAAAGTGTCGACACTTGGGCCGAGTGTCGACACGGCCTCGACACGCCCTGCGACACGCCCGTGTCGCAGGCCGTGTGCCCCATTCTCGACACATTGTCGAGCGAAAGTGTCGACACTTGGGCCGAGTGTCGACACGGCCTCGACACGCCCTGCGACACGCCCGTGTCGCAGGCCGTGTGCCCCACTCTCGACACATTGTCGAGCGAAAGTGTCGACACTTGGGCCGAGTGTCGACACGGCCTCGACACGCCCTGCGACACGCCCGTGTCGCAGGCCGTGTGCCTCCTGCCAGAACCCAAAAAAATTTCAGTACTGCAGACTGAACCTCTTGCAAAAACTGGGGTGTTACATGCGTACAAATGATTATCCTACTCGCAGTACCTGTCTATATGGAGTTTCCTGGGGAAGTACTCGCAGACATGCAGAACACGACAAAAAGAAAACAAGGAAAATGGCACGGAGACCAAGTTCAGGAATAAAAAAAGCGGGGCGCGCGAGCAAGGGGAGCATCAGGAGGCGAGTACCGGTCGGCTCGGCAAAGGAGTCGCCCTCTTATCTACCCCGGTCTCGCGGCTCCCGCCCCCCAGACTGCCGCGCACGGAGCAGCTCGCGGATCCTCCCCGAATTCCTCTGCGCCACTGAGAGGCCTTCGTGTATCTCGTCCAGAAGCCGGGAAGGAGACATCAGCTCGCCAGCCTGGCCGCTTCGCACCTCGTCGGCAAGACGCGCTTAGTCGCATTGTAGCGTCTCGTTGACCCCCGACACCTCGCGCAGCCCGCACACCAGCTTCTTGAGAAGCTTAACCTCCCTCCTCGTCAGCTCGCCTTGATCCACTTCGGGGCCCAGGTAAGAGTCCAGCGCGCTCGGGGAGGGGAGTGGAGAGTAGTGGGCTGCCCGCGAAAACTCCTCGGCAGCGGATTGGCTGGGTGGAACTGTGAAGTCAAACGTCAGCAAAAAGAGGAATGCAGGAAAAGCTCATGGGGCAAGAATCTAAGAAAAATTGACCTGACGAGCTCGGCAACTCGAAGGAGATGAGGGGAGAAATGAACCTCAGATCCTTCCCGCGACCTGGGCTGCGAGACCCCGTCGAGATAAGCTCGAATCCCAGGGTGGGGATGGTTCCCAGACCCGCCCCCGCGGCCACGTCAGTTCTCCGAGGAGAGGGGGCGCGCATCAGCGAGATCAGCCTCTGCGAGCTCAACCCCAAGGTCCCAAAGGGAGGGGACGACTCCCGGTGGCGGTTTTCCGGAGTCATGAACCGCGAGTCCCCAAGAGTGGTCTTGGCTCGCGGGGTGGCGTCTCGCTGCGCGGTGTCTTCTGCACCATCAAGGCGGCGGTCTGGGCCGTCGCAGACCTCGACGACGTTCCTCCCTCTTTCAGAGGCAGGCAGAGTGGAGGAGCCAGTCTCGTGCTCCAAGGTGGCCCTCAGGTCGTTGTAGATGGGCTCGGCCGCGTGGAGGAACAGTTTCATCTTCTTGGAGCTGGGCTCGGCAGAGCTACCCTGCGACACAGCGGCAGGGACCGCCATCAGGGCGGCTACACGAGCTGCAGAAGCCTGGCGAGCTCGGTCTAGACGCTCTTGAATCTCCTTGGGGAGCGGCATCTTGGTAAGGTTAGAGCAAAGTGAATGACAAGAGTTAGGCAGGTAAGCAGGTGCCTATATATAGCCACAGGTGGGCCCCACCCGAAGATTCCCTCCAGCCCACCGCGCACTCGCCAAACACTTGGGGTTGGATGTTTCTTTCCGAGCTTTGCCAAGCTCAAAAAGAGCGGGGATTATGTACAACCCTGTATCTGGCGAGTGAGGTCGCCAAGAACCACACCGGGCGGTCCAGATCGTCCAAGCAACAGGCAAGCCCCGCAAAGGACTGAAGATTGTGGACGAGCTCGGCAAGGAGATGCCGAACCCGAGCTCGGCATTTGTCGACCGCGAGCTCGGTATTCGCCGAGCTAGACCAGAATCGTCAAGCTCAGGTCGACTGATGGTGACCAATGGATGGGCGAGCTCGCCGTCCCAGCCCGCGCCCTCGCAGAGGAGCTCGACAACGGCAGGCGAGCAGGATCTGCCGAGGTGGCCAGGCTCCCCAGCTCTCCCAGATATACGAGATACGTTTTACTATTTTGCCCTAGTTGGTCTGCCCACAGCCCTTCAAAACAGTGGAGTTTGGCTGTTGGCAGACCCGACAAAGAGTTTTTTGGTAATTTCAGGTCAGTTCATTTTGGTTATTGGCAGATCAGATTCTAAAAACTATGTTAGAAACGAACAAAAAAACAAACCGGAAGTGGTTTAATAGAAACTTTATTATCCCAAAAAGGTATCTATTACAAAGGTATGACCTCCCTTATATAGAATGTAGGAGAGAAGAGAGAATACAAAAAATAGATGTGGGACTAAAAATTTACAGGACACGAGCGTACTATACAGACACAAGCCGCACAAGTCGCACGATTAGACAAAAGGGCTAACCGCTCGGCTACTACCAGAGAGAGAGAGATCGCCATGGGAGACTGCTAGACCGCCCGATCTCCAAGTCGCCATAGACAAACCGCTAGACCGCTTGGACCTCAGACAGCAACAAACAGCAACCAAACCGCTGAAGGGAAACAGTAAAACCGAGCGGTCATCAACCCGCCATGCCAGAAAGCCAGACCGCCCGGTTACCAACTTCAACACTCCCCCTCAAGCTACAGCATATATATAGATCATGCCCAGCTTGTCACAAATATGATGAAACGAGGCAGATACTGGCTTGGTGAAGATGTCAGCCAGCTCTTTATCAGAAGTGACAAAGGGAGTGCAAATTTGTTCCTTCAAAATCTCTTCACGAATGAAATGACAGTCGACTTCAATGTGCTTGGTTCTTTCATGGAAGACCGGATTTTTTGAGATGTATATGGCAGCCTTGTTATCACAGAACATAGGTAGAGGATGGTTGTAAACCTCTCCTAAATCCAGCATGAGAGCCCGTAGCCATTTTAACTCACAAGTGGTCGATGTCATACTCTGATACTCTGCTTCAGCACTTGACCGGGAAACAACAGACTGCTTGTTGCTCTTCCAGCTTATCAGATTTCCCCCAACAAGGGTGCAGAAACCGGGGGTAGACTGGTGATTCCCTTTGTCATCAGCGTAACTCACATCTGAGTAATCTTCAACCCTCAGATGACCATTCTTCTGAAAGAGTAATCCTTTCCCAGGCGCTGCTTTGACATATTCCAAGATCCGCAAGGCAGACTGTAGATGGCACTCCCTAGGTGCTTGCATGAATTGACTCACCTTGCCCACAGCATAGAAAATGTCGGGCATGGTCACTGTGAGATATATGAGCTTACCAACTAGACGCCTGTACTGCGTAGTATCTGAAAGAAGAGGCAAATCATCTGTCCAGGTTTTGTCTTCTCCAATTGCCATGGGGCATCGGGCAGGTTTGGCTCCAGTCAATCCTGCTGCTTTTAATAGGTCAAGAGCATACTTACGCTGGGAGAGGACTATGGAGTTGGGCTTCCGAGAGATTTCGATCCCCAAAAAGTACTTCGGAGTGCCCATATCTTTTGTGACCAGATGTTGACGAAGATTCCGCTTTGTCAAGGCTACCCCTTCCTGATCATCGCCAGTGAGAAGAATATCATCGACGTACACAGTAAGAACCACCAGTCCCGAGGAGGTTTTGCAAATAAATAGTGAGTGATCAGCAGAGCTGCGCGCAAAACCAACGGCCGCCACGATGCCTCTGAACTTGTCAAACCAAGCGCGAGGGCTCTGCTTGAGGCCATAGATTGCCTTCTTCACCCGACATACTCGTGTCTCCCCCTAAGCAACATACCCAGGAGGTTGCTCCATGTATACGACCTCCTGAAGATCACCATAAAGGAAGGCATTCTTTACATCCAGCTGGGAAATCGGCCAATCTCGGTTGACAGCCACATTGAGAAGGACCCGTATGGTACTGAGACGAGCAACGGGAGAGAAGATATCAAAATAATCAACACCATAGGTTTGAGTGAATCCTTTAGCCACCAGGCGGGCTTTGTAACGATCCACACGGCCATCGGGGAGGAATTTCACCACAAAAACCCAGCGACAGCCCACAACATCCGTGCCAACAGGAGGAGGAACAAGAGTCCAGGTACCCCGTTCAGTGAGGGTAGCAATCTCGTCATCCATGGCAGTCTTCCAATGCGGAAGGATAAGAGCTTCCTGATAGGAACGAGGGGTGGAAGTAGAAGAGATAGCCAGAGCAAAGTCCCTGTGAGCAGGCGTCAGACGAGCATAGGAAACAACAACAGCAAGAGGATGCTAGGTACAAGCCCGAACCCCTTTGCGAAGGGCAATGGGAAGGTCCAGGTCAGCAGGTACCGCAGTATCCGGAGCATCCGTGGTGGATAAAGCTGGCCCGGGAGAAGAGAGAGACGACAGCGAAGAGGAGGAAGGTGGAGGAGAAGGAGAGGGGGAAAATGGGGGAGATAGTGGAGGGGGCGGAACAGTAGCAAGAGTGGAGGGAATAGGGGGGTTGGTAGTAGAAGGAGCGGGGGTGTGTTGAGGATTAGCCGGAGGAGAGGAAGAAGCGGAAGAGAAGTAAGATGCATTTTCAAAAAATGTAACATCCGCGGAGATAAATTGTTTGCGGGTTACGGGGTCAAAGCAACAATAACCCTTCTGAGTGGGAGAGTACCCCAGAAAGATACATTTGGTGGACCAAGGGGAGAGTTTGTCGCGGATGGTAGAGGGAGCATGCATAAAGGTTGTACAGCCAAAGATGCGTAGAGGAAGAGGAAAGGGTTCTTTGCCCGGATAGAGAATGGAGAAAGGAGTTTGACCATGGAGAACGGTGGAGGGAATGCAATTGATGAGATAACAAGAGATGAGAACAGCATAGCCCTAGTAGGAGCGAGGGACATGCACTTGCGTAAGCAGAGTGCGAGCGACATCAAAGAGGTGACGGTTTTTGCGTTCCGCCACGCCATTTTGTTGGGAAGAGTAAATGCAACTGGTTTGATGAATAATCTCATGTTACGTACAGAAAGAGTAAAAGGCCTGACTAAGATATTCTTTGGCGTTATCCGAGCGTAAGATTTTAATGGAAACTTCAAACTGAGTTTGAATTGAACGATAAAAGGATGTCCATACATCAAAAAGTTCAGAACGGTCTCGTAAGAGATAGACCCGAGTACATCGAGAAAAGTCATCAATGAACGTAACAAAGTAAGAACTACCACGCCCAACGGTAAGGGTAGGATCAGGACCCCAGATGTCAGAGTGAACGAGATCAAACGGACGGGTAGATCCACGATCTTTCTTTGGTGGAAAGGAAGAGCGGTGATGCTTGCCAAGTTGACATGCGTCACAATGAAGAGGAGGATGTTGGGAAGGGAGGTGGGGGAGAAGTTGGCGAAGAAGGCGAGGGGGGCATGACCAAGGCGAAGATGCCATTGGAGAAGATCTGTAGAGGAGGAGGAGAAGGCAGATAGAGCAGAGATGTTGTCGAGGAAGTAGAGGCCGCCGCTCTTAGTCCCAGTAGCAATCGTCCGTTGGGAGGCCGGATCCTGAAAAGAACAAGAGGTAGGAGTGAATGTGACGGAGCACTGTAGTTGCTTGCATAAAGATGTAACCGATAATAAATTGCAAGGAAACTGGGGCACATAGAGTGTATCGACAAGGCAAAGAGACAGAGTGACTTGAACCATGCCCGTCCCATTGACCGGGGAGGAAGAACCATCCACAACTATGACAGGGGGAAACCGATCATGTGTGTCGAGATGAGAGAAACAGTGAGGATTGCCTGTCATATGAGCTGTAGCATCAGAATTGATCAACCAGCTTCCACGAGTAACAGTGTGGGCACTAGCAGAAGAGGTGACCACCAAGATGGACAGCTTGGAGGTGGAAGCCATTGAAGAGAGACGAAGAGAGAACAGGAAGCAGCGGCGACAACAACAAGCCGCAAGCCGGGCGAACAGAAGCAGGCCGCACGGTTAGGAAGGCCGCAGTCAGGAGAAAACAGGTCGAGCGGCAAGAGAGAGGCCGCAACGACTAGGAAGCAGGAGCGGCAAGAAGCAAACAGGTCGCGGCGACTACTAAACAGGTCGCGACGACTTAATGACAGGGCGCGACAAAGAAGAGCAGCTAGAGAAGAGAGGCAAGGAGAAATAAGCCTCGCGAACAGGGCAGCGGCCAGAAGAGAAGGCAAGCCACGAAAAATACAGAGCGCACACAATCAGGAGGAAAAGACCGTGCCCTCTGATACCATGTTAGAAACGAACAAAAAACAAACCGGAAGTGGTTTAATAGAAACTTTATTATCCCAAAAAGGTATCTATTACAAAGGTATGACCTCCCTTATATAGAATGAAGGAGAGAAGAGAGAATACAAAAAATAGTTGTGGGACTAAAAATTTACAGGACACGAGCGGACTATACAGACACAAACCGCACAAGCCGCGCGATTAGACAGAAGGGCTAACTGCTCGGCTACTACCAGAGAGAGATCGCCGTGGGAGACCGCTAGACCTCCCGGTCTCCAAGTCGCCAAAGACAAACTGCTAGACCGCTTGGACCTCAGACAGCAACACACAGCAACCAAACCGCTGAAGGGAAACAGTAAAACCGCACGGTCATCAACACGCCATGCCAGACCGCCAGACCGCCCGGTTACCAACTTCAACAAACTATAAATAGAACCCAAGGGGTACCCTAGAAGGCATGCTTCCTGTGCTCTCCTGCTCCTGTTTTCAAGTGCTTTCTGAGGGTACCTTAGCTCGGCCTCTGGCTAAGGAGGGCAAGCGCTCTCAGATCTTCCGGGTGTGTGGTGGGTCCTCCCCGCCGAGCCCTTGGGTCGGTTCCTCTTGTTTCTTCTGTTGTTTTGCTTGCAGGAGTGAAGTAAGTGTGCGACCACCCCTTCCCCTAGGGCGAACTCCACAGGAGACCGAGATTTCGGTTTCAACAGTCGTCGCTGTCTGATCATAATTAATTGTTCGTACACTACCTGAAGTTAATTTCTCTGGTATTGTGTTCCATTTTTTGCCAACTTCTACATTTTCTAAGAAATCGTAAAAGAATAATTCCCTCCATCACATGGTTTTGTTGCAATAATTTCATCCCGAGTGACACAAGACTCCAACTTCAAATTGTCGTTATTGCCCGATCTTGCAGCCATGAGAAAAAAAAATCGAAACCAATTCCATTTCTATACATCCTTCATGCTTGTTTAGGATTTGTATTAATTTGTGAAACCTGAAGTTAAATACTTGTTATGCACATGTTACCTTACCACTGCTTGTTTAGGATTTGTATTAATTTGTGAAAATTCGGCACGAGCACTCTTCGATACGGGAGCTTCACACTCCTTCTTGTCCGACGGATTTATATCACGCATCGGAGTCCCTTCTTCGATGGCGAAGGATAAGTTGGATGTGTTGTTGCCCAATGGGTGTTCGATGCGAGCGGATAGGATATGCAATGTTAAGATTCGTATTGGGGATCAGGAGTTCGACCTGCGGGCGTCTTTACTTCCGTTGGTGGAGTTCGACGTCATATTTGGCATGGACTGGCTCTCGGAGCAGCAGGCCCATATAGATTGCGGTAGCAAGGAAGTCAAGCTGGGGGGCAAGTCATGAGACAACTTTTACGAGCTTAAATGGGTCGAGCAAGACGTTGATGTCTGCTCTTCAGGTGGTGAAGGCAGTTCGTGCCGGTGCAGAACTATTCTTTACACTAGTGGAGGTTGCAAAGCCGAAGCCCGCGTTGGATTGTATTTCAGTGGTATCGGAATACCCTGATGTGTTCCCCGCAGATCTTCCTGGAGCCCCGCCTCAGCGGGAGATAGATTTTACGATTGAGCTAGTGCCAGGTGCAAAGCCTGTGTCACGATCTCCTTATCGGCTAACGCCTAAGGAAATGGCGGAGCTGAAAGTTCAACTGCAAGAGTTGTTGGAGCAAGGGTATGTGCGCCCGAGTTCTTCGCCTTGGAGCGCACCGGTCCTCTTTGTTAAGAAGAAGGACGGAAGCTTGAGGCTATGTATTGATTATCGGGAGCTCAACAAGCTGACTGAGAAGAACAAGTACCTGATCCCCCGGATTGATGATTTTTTGATCAGTTAGTCGGGTCGACGGTGTACTCGAAGTTGGATCTCAAGGCTGGGTACTATCAGCTGCGAATAAGGGAGAGTGATATCCCGAAGACAGCGTTTAGCACGAGATACGGGCATTATGAGTTTACGGTCATGCCGTTTGGGCTGACTAATGTGCCGTCAGTGTTCATGGATTTGATGAATAGGACGTTCAGGGAGTACTTGGACCATTTCGTGATCGTCTTCATCGACGATATTTTGGTGTACTCGCAAAGTGAGGAAGATCACTTCAAGCATCTTCATTTGGTGTTGGAGACGCTAAGGAGAAATCAGTTGTATGCCAAGTTCTCGAAGTGCGAGTTTTGGCTATCCTTAGTGGCGTTCCTCGGGCATATAGTGAGTGGAGAGGGTATTGCTGTGGATCCGGCGAAGATCGTTGCGATACAGGAGTGGCCTGAGCTTGCTACGGTAGCGGAAGTCCGGAGTTTTCTGGGGCTTGCCGGCTATTATAGGCGCTTCGTAGAGAACTTCTCGCGGATAGCTTTGCCTCTCACTACTTTGATGAGGAAGGAGCATAAGTTCGTTTGGACGTCGGAGTGCGCGCGAGCTTTTGAGGAGTTGAAGTGTCGGTTGACCACGGCGTCTGTGCTGAGTTCGCCATGTGGGACCGAAGGCTATGAGATTTATAGTGATGCTTCGGGCAGCGGTTTGGGTTGCGTGCTACTGCAACATGGAAGTGTAATAGCTTATGGCTCGAGACAGCTAAAAGTGCATGAAAGGAACTATCCGGTCCATGACTTGGAGTTAGCGGCCGTGATTTTTGCCTTGAAGCTATGGAGACACTATTTGTACGGGGTGAAGATTGATATCTACACTGATCACAAGAGCCTGAAGTATCTCATTGATCAGAAGGATCTGAATATGCGGCAGCGTAGATGGATGGAGTTCTTGGGGGACTATACATTCAAGATTAACTACGTGCCTGGTAAGGGTAATGCGGTTGCGGACGCGTTGAGTCGCCGAGCCCCAGCCCAAGCCAATTGGCTATCGATGCATGATGAGCGGTTGGTGCGGGAGTTGGAGGTGTTGGAGATTGTTTGTGTGGATAGACAATCAAGTGCTGAAGCAGTTCTGAATTGGACTGAAGTCCAATATGACCTGGCTGATCGTATTCGGCAGGCTTTGGATATGGATGCTCATATGAAGCAGTTCATGGTAGAGGCTCTGGATGGGTCAAATTACCAATTCGTCGTGGAGGACGGATTACTTTGGAAAGACGGTCGCTTGTGCGTCCCAAGTGTGGGCAATTTGCGGGTGGAGTTGTTGTACGAGGCACACCATACCAAGTACTCGATTCACCCGGTGAGCACGAAGATGTACCGTGATGTGAAGAAACTGTTTTGGTGGCCGGGTTTGAAGAAGGATGTGGCGTTATACGTAGCGAAGTGCCAAACTTGCGCCTTGGTAAAGGCGGAGTGCCAAAAGCCGGGAGGATAAGTCCTTGTCTATTCCGGAGTGGAAATTTGACGACATCTCTATGGACTTTGTGCACGGTTTGCCAAGGTCGCAAAAGGGGAACGACGCCATTTGGGTGGTTGTTGATCGATTAACGAAGGTGTCGCATTTTATTCCGCATAGGAAGGATGATCCGGTGGAGAAATTGGCAAAGCTTTATATGGATAACATAGTACGGCTTCATGGTGTGCCCCGCAGCATTGTGAGTGACCGAGATGGGCGGTTCACATCCAATGATTGGAGGCTAGTGCAACAAATGTTGGGAACAAAGTTGAAATTCAGCACAGCCTTCCATCCGCAAACGGATGGACAGACCAAGATGGTCAATAGAACCATGGAAGACATGCTGCACATGTGTGTCTTGGATTTCAGAAAGCAATGGGAAGACCACCTTTATTTGGTGGAGTTCTCATACAACAATAGCTACCAAGCGAGTATTCAGATGGCGCCTTTCGAGGCCCTATATGGTAGAAAATGTCGCACGCCGTTGTCTTGGTTAGAAACGGGTGAGTCAAAGTTGTATAAGCGATCAGAAGTGGAGGATGCTACTTCTTTGGTGAGAACCATTCGGGAGAGGTTGCTTATCGCTCAGGACCGGCAAGCAAAGTACTATAATGCCAAACACAGGAACGTGGAGTTCGCTGTGGGCGATTATGTATACTTAAAGATCAAGCCGTTCAAGGGTGTCTCGCGGGTGCGGCGATTGAAAAAGCTAAGCCCGAGGTACCTTGGACCGTTTGAGGTTTTGGAGCGAGTTGGTGAAGCGGCCTATCGGTTGAAGCTTTCAGTGGAGCTTAGTGGTTTACATGATGTATTCCATATTTCGGTACTTCGAAAGGCGGTGCAAGAGCCTACGCAAGTGATCGCGGTCGATCAAGTGCCGGTGGATAGTGGGCTAACGACAAAAGTCAAGCTCGTGCGGATTGAGGACTCGGAGGTCAAGCGGCTACGCAATAAAGAGATCAGGATGGTCAAGGTCCGGTGGGACAATTGCGTTCGTGAGGAGCTCTCTTGGGAGCGAGAGCAGACTATGCTTGATGAGTATCCGGAGTTGTTCCGCTCAGGTACAAATTTTGGTTTTGTACATGTCTTTGTCTTTCCTTTATATAATTTCGAGGAAGAAATTCTTTTAAGAGGGGGAGAGTTGTAACGCCCCGAAACTAAAAGGAGTGACGGGGGATGTTTTGGGCCAGTTTTGGGTTCTGGCTGCAGGCACACGGCCTGGGACACGGGCGTGTCCCAGGGCGTGTCGACCCGTGTCGACACTTAGCCGTGAAGTCAACACTCTGCGCTCGACGAAGTGTCGAGACATGGCACACGGCCTGCAACACGGGCATTTCTCGACCCGTGTCGACACTCGTCCCGGGAAGTCGACACTTTGGTCTCGACATTGTGTCGAGACAAGGCACACGGCCTAGGACACGGGCGTGTCCAAGGCCGTGTCATTAGGTCGACGATCTTCGCTCGACGAAGTGTCGAGTGTCGAGACCGTGTACACGGCCTGAAGCCCTGGCGTGTCAAGGTGACACGGGTAAGGACACGGGCGTGTCCTAGAACCCGTGCAGTGCTCGGGTTGTTTTTGGAGAAAAATGATGGGGGTACACGGCCGGCCACACGGCCGTGTCAGGTGGAACACGGGCGTGTCAGCTCGAACACGGGCGTGTTCGATACCCGTGTGTTGTTCCAAGCGATTCGATTTTGACGGCGAATGAGGCACACAGCCCTGGACATGGGCGTGTGCCAGGCCGTTTTCGGTCCAGATTGGGCATTTCAGTCCCGAATCAAAGCCGTTCATTTCTTTAATTGATGATCCAACGGCTGGGGGTTGTTCCTGAAGGGATATACCCGGGATTGGATTTAGAAACCCTCACTTTTCTTAAGTTATCATCTTTCTAAAACCTTAGAGAGAGAGAGGAGAGCCAAGGAAGGAAGGAGCTAGATCCCGCCATTGGAGGAGCTTCGAAGCTCCGAATCGCGAGCCGACTCCGGATCCACGGAGGCAAAGCTAGTGCGGTGCTTTTCATCTGCTTACTTTTCAATGGCGCCAAAGAGGAACGCTAGGGTAACGATTCTCTTCTTGAGCATGAGTAGCTCTCCTTCTTTGCATAGGAAGCCCGCTCTCGCGAGTTTGCGGACAGTTGGAGGCGTTCCTTCGGGTAGATATGTGAAGTCCCCGTTGTTTAGAGTCTGTAAGCGAGAACGGACATAGGCATGATGTGTGAAGCCTACCCGGACATGTTGGTCTGGATCGGTGATGTTGCATTGCATAAATGCCGGAGAAGACTCTGTGTTATTGGTTGTTTTTCGGGTTTTCTACACGGTAGATTGCAACAGGGAGCCTTGGGGAATAACACTAAGGTGCACCCGGAAAACTGGGCGGATGCGTGATCTTGGCAACATGGAGGCTTGAGAGCCAACTTGAACATAACCGAGTTATGTGAAATTGTGTGACGAAAATGGGACTCGGGAGAAGTTTGACCTGCGCATATGGCTTAAATTGTCATTGCGACGTGAGCACGGGTTAGATGGAACCGTACACATATCTATGTCGTTCGGGTTAAAGAGACCTAAGGTTACGTGGCACTTGTCGTTGGCATAGATGAGAGTCTTCGGCGGTCTATGGCTTAAATTATCGTGACCCAGGCCGGGAAGACAAATTGCTCATATGTTTGGCCGTCCAAGTGGCGGTGGTGAGTCCGGAATGTCTATGGCTTTAATTGACGTGACATCGACCGGTTCACCGAGAATGTGCCCTGAGAGCACGGGGCGTGTGGCCTTGCAAGCCAACGTCTGTGATTTAATGGCTATATATATATACTGCTCGCTTATGCTAATGAAATGCAGGGAAGGAGCATCACCGCCCCGAGTTGGGGGCGGGATCGTTATAATTTGGTCAGCATTGCTGACCGTTTCCTTGTTTTGCCACCGTGCGGTGGTTTGTTGATTGCAGGTGCTGCTGGACCAAGCGGTCAATAGCGGGCTAAAGCCCTTTTTGCGAAGTCGGCCCTCGAAGGACCAATTGGAAGTGTTTACTGTTTTATTCATGTATGACCGGCCTGCGTGTCGTGGTTTGTAAATCATGTAATATCAAGTGAAATATTTTGTAACGCCTTAAGGCTTATGTGGGTATTTGTATACATTCCTATTTTGGATTAGTGGACATTCATGCTTTAATGCTGGGTTCTTTATTGCAACTTTTATAAACTGTTTCTGCTAGAATGCTCTGTGTAGAACGTTGATTGGTTGGATGGTTTCCATGAGTAACCACCCGGTCTGTCTGTGGTATATGGCGTCGGGCCCCGGCCGGGCCTACTGCTATATGCTATGTGACAGATAGGGGGTGTTACACTAGTTATATGCTTTTTATCACTTGGTATCAGAGCTTCATATAGGGGTTTCCATCCGATTTTTCACCAAAATCTGAGATGATTTCTTCCAAAATCGTGATGTGTTTTTCCAAAATCTGAGATGATTTCTTCCCAAAATTGTGCTGTTTTTTCTTTTGAAAAATCTATGTGGCGATTTCTTCCAAAATAGCGTAATTTTCTTGTTTGGTTGCTCAACGTTGTGGTTAGAGATTGTGGTGGTTGTTCATTGCCAATTTCTGTGATGGATGTAATATTTTTTCATGACTATGTAATATTATTTCTACGTTTGGAATGTAATTTTTTTATGGCAACAAACAATCTCGCACTCTTGACCCGAATCTGATGACCATACTCGCCAGCGTCATGTGATTTTGGAAGCACTCTTATGCTGAAGATTTGGCTTTCCCATGACGATGGAGGTGTAAGGATAAAGACTGGAGGGAACACTTCAACACCAAGTTTTGGACGTTGCAGCGTTATAGTTCATAGAGGCATTGTTTGGTGATTGGATTCGGGTTCTTTGGTTTTGAGCTTCCAATGTCTCCAGTGCACTCATTAGAATAATGTTTATCGAGTTTCTCAGGAGTAGCCAAAGCATCCTGATAAGCCCGATAAAGTGATTTACAGGGAACTCATCATGGGGTGTGTTCAAATCACTCGATCTAATTTTTGCACATTGCAATTATGTTCATGTGTTACTTGTTACCTGGACCTACAGGGAAGTAATAAATAACATTGTAGAATTTTAATTGGTTTATAGTAGGAGGCATATACCAAGATCAACCGACCTCTATGCCCACAGGTATGAGTTTCCATTAATCTTGGTATATTCATTCCTAGCTATATATAAATAAAGTGAGATAAAATCCAATGTGATTGCAGTCTTTGTCCAAAGGGAGACTGGATTCTTATCATTAACAATTAACGTGAGTTAATTGTTAAATAAAGTCTTTCATAATGCCCAATGACTTTTACTTTTTTCGTTGCTTTAATAATTAATTATAAGCATGCGTCTTATATTTTTCTTGCCGTTTTTAACACTATTATCGACCCAACTCAATTCATCCCCACTCTTTTTGGGAATAACTATAAGATATGGAAAGATAAGGTGCTTCTATCCTTAGGGTGCATGGATTTAGATCTGGCTCTTCATACTGAGGAGCCAGCTCTCCCCACGACGGAGAGCACACCAGTTGACCGTACCTTGTACGAGCGATGGGAAAGATCCAATCGTCTCATTATAATGGTAATCAAGACTCACGTCAGTCAGATCATAAGGGGATCTATCCCCAAATGCAGAACTGCTAAAGAACTGATGGGGGTCATTGATGAATAGTTCGTCAGCTCGGATAAAGCTCAGGCCAGCACCTTAATGGCAAAGCTCTGTTCCATGAAGCTTAAAGGAACAGAAAGTGTAAGAGGACACATTATGGAGATGAGAGACATAGATGCTCAGCTGAAGGCTTTAGATGTCGACTTTTCAGAGACTTTTTTGGTCCACTTTATTCTTACTTCATTGCCCGCTGGCTACACCGCATTTAAGGTGTCTTATATGACACATAAGAAAAAATGGTCGATGAATGAGCTTTTGGACATGTGTGTTCAAGAGCAAGGCATGCTGAAGCAGGAGAAATTGGAATCAGTGAATCTTATATCACACAAGAAAGGGCAGTCCTCAAAACCTAAGGGTGACTCAAAGGATAAAGGCAAAGGGATAGCAGGTTCCATAATGAAAACAGACAACCAAAAGCTATCAACTTGTTTTTTCTGCAAGAAAAAGGGTCACATGAAGAAGGACTGTCATAAGTACAAAGCATGGCTCACTAAAACTGGAGGTATGCCATCTTTAGTGTGTTATGAATCAAATTTTGTAAATTCTCATAATTTTCATAACACGTGGTGGATTGATTCGGGTTCTACAATCCATGTCTCTACTGTCATGCAGGGGTTTCTGTTAGAAAGCAGCAAAAGAGAGAACAAGCAGAATAACTTTTGAATAATCGAAATTTTATTATCCAAAATTGATGTCTATTACAAAGGTATGCCCTCCCTTATATAGAATGGAGGAGAGAAGAGAGAGTACAAATAAGAGATGTGGGACTAAAAAATACAAGTTAAGCGGACTGTACAAGGTAAACCGCACAAGCCGCGCGGTTAGACAGAAGGGCTAACCGCACGGCTAACCATAGGAGAAGCAGATAGGTCGCCGGTGAAGATCGCTAGACCGCCCGGTTAACAAGCCGACGAGTCAAGCCGCCAGACCGCGCGGTCTCCAACTCGCCAAGACAGACCGCCCGGTCTCCAACTTTAACACTCCCCCTCAAGCTGGAGCATATATATCAACCATGCCCAGCTTGTCACAAACATGCAGAAACGAGGCGGAAACTGGCTTGGTGAAGATGTCAGCCAGCTCTTTATCAGACGTGACAAAAGGAGTGCAAATCTGTTCTTTTAAAATCTCTTCACGAATGAAATGGCAGTCGACCTCAATATGCTTGGTTCTTTCATGGAATACCGGATTTTTGGAGATGTATATGGCGGCCTTGTTATCACAGAACATAGGTAGAGGATGGTTGTACACCTCTCCTAAGTCTAGCATGAGAGCCCGCAGCCACTTTAATTCACAAGTGGTTGACGCCATACTGCGATACTCAGCTTCTGCACTGGACCTGGAGACAACAGACTGCTTCTTGCTCTTCCAGCTCACCAGATTTCCCCCAACAAATGTGCAAAACCCTGAGGTTGACTTGCGATCCCCTTTGTCATCAGCATAACTTGCATCTGAGTAGGCTTCAATCCTCAGATGACCATTCTTTTGAAAAAGTAGTCCTTTCCCAGGCGCTGCTTTGACATACTCCAAGATCCGCAAGGCGGACTGTAGATGACACTCCCTAGGCGCTTGCATGAACTGACTCACCTTACCTACAGCATAGGAAATGTCGGGTCTGGTCACTGTGAGGTATATGAGCTTACCAACCAGACGCCTGTACCGCGAACTATCTGAAAGAGGAGGCGAATCATCTGTCCAGGTTTTGTCCTCCCCAGTGGCCATGGGGCATCGGGCAGGTTTTGCTCCAGTCAATCCTGCCTCTTTTAGAAGATCAAGGGCATACTTGCGCTGAGAGAGAACTAAGGAGTCGGGCTTCCGAGCAATTTCGATCCCCAGGAAGTACTTTGGAGAGCCCATATCTTTAGTGATGAGATGTTGGCGAAGATGTCGCTTTGTCAGGGCTACCCCTTCCTGGTCATCGCCGGTGAGAAGAATATCATCGACATACACAGCCAGAACCACCAGCCCAGAAGGAGTTTTACGAATAAAGAGAGAGTGATCAGCAGAGCTTCGCACAAAACCAACAGCCGCCACAATGCCGCTGAACTTGTCAAACCAAGCTCGAGGACTCTGCTTGAGGCCATAAATTGCCTTCTGCAACCGGCATACCCGTGTCTCCCCCTGAGCAACATACCCAGGAGGTTGCTCCATGTAAACGGCCTCGTGAAGGTCACCATAAAGGAAGGCATTCTTGACATCCAGCTGAGAGATCGGCCAATCGCGATTGACGGCCACAGAGAGAAGGACCCGGATAGTGCTGAGACGAGCCACGGGGGAGAAGGTGTCAAAGTAATCAACCCCATAAGTCTGAGTAAAGCCCTTAGCAACAAGGCGAGCCTTATAGCGATCCACAGTGCCGTCGGGGCCAAATTTGACCACAAAGACCCAGCGACAGCCAACAACATCAGTACCAAAGGGAGGGGGAACAAGAGTCCATGTCCCCCGCTCCGTGAGAGTCGCCATTTCCTCATCCATGGCCAGCTTCCAATGGGGAATCGCAAGGGCTTCCTGATAGGAACGAGGCGTGGCAGTAGCAGAGATAGCCAGCGCAAAGGCCCTGCGAGAAGGTGTGAGACGATCATAGGAAACAACAGCAGCCAGGGGGTGAAGGGTACATGTCCGCACCCCTTTGCGAAGCGCCACAGGGAGATCCAGGTCGGCAGCCCCCTCGGGATCCGGAGCGTCCGTGGCAGAGAGAGCTGGCCCGAGAGAAGAGAGCGACGGCGGCGTAGAGGGTGGAGATGGAGGTGGAGGTGGAGACGGGGGGGAGAGAGGAGGAGCGAGAGGAGGAGACGGAGAGGGAGGAGGAGGGGGTATCGCGGTAGGAGACAAGGGAACGAAGGGAATAGTAGGAGAGTCAGAAGGTGGGGAAGGAGAGGAGGAGGGAGCGGAGAAGTAGGAGGCATTCTCGAAGAAGGTAACGTCAGCAGAGACGAACTGCTGACGAAGAACAGGGTTAAAGCAACAATAGCCTTTCTGAGTGGAGGAGTACCCCAGAAAGACACATTTGGTGGAGCGGGGGGAAAGCTTATCACGGGTGGCAGATGGCGTATGGACAAAGGCAGTGCAGCCAAAGATACGGAGAGGGAGAGGAAAGGGCTCCTTGTCCGGATAGAGAATGGAGAAGGGCGTTTTCCCGCGGAGAAGGGTGGAGGGAAGACGATTGATGAGGTAGCAGGCAAGGAGAACGGCATAGCCCCAATACGAACGAGGGACATGCATCTGGGTCATTAAAGTGCGGGCCACATCGAGGAGGTGACGGTTTTTGCGTTCCGCCACCCCATTTTGTTGGGAGGTGTAAACACAGCTAGTCTGATGAATAATGCCATGTTGTACACAAAAGGAAGTAAAAGCATGACTGAGATATTCCTTAGCATTATCAGAACGAAGAGTTTTAATACAAAGATTGAACTGATTTTTAATCAACTGATAAAAGGAAATCCATACATCTAAAAGTTCAGAGCGATCTCTGAGGAGATACACCCAAGTACAACGAGAGAAATCATCTATAAATGTTACAAAATAAGAACTACCCCGACCAACGGTGAGGGTAGGAGCAGGTCCCCAGATATCAGAGTGAACAAGATCAAAAGGGCGAGTAGAACCCCGTCCGAGCTTCGGCGGGAAGGAGGAACGGTGATGCTTGCCGAGTTGACAGGCGTCGCATTGGAGAGGAGTACTGGATGGAAGGAGGTGCGGCAGAAGCTGATGTAGTATACGGGGAGGAGGATGACCGAGACGGAGATGCCACTGCAGAAGATCCGTACAGGAAGAGGAGAAGGCAGATAAGGCGGAAACATTGTCGAGGAAGTAGAGGCCGCCGCTCTCAGTCCCAGTAGCAATCGTCCGGTGGGAGCTCGGATCCTGAAAAGAACAAGAAGTGGGTGTAAATGTCACAGAACACTGAAGCTGTTTACATAAAGAGGTAACAGACAACAGATTGCACGGAAACTTGGGCACATAGAGAGTGTCCGCTAGGCTTAGTGAGGGAGTAACATGAACCACGCCCGTGCCATGAACCGGGGAGGGAGAACCATCCGCAACTAGGACCGGGGGCAACCGATCATGATGTTCGAGCAAGGAGAAGCACTGAGGGTTGCCCGTCATGTGATTAGTGGCACCAGAGTCGATAAGCCATTTACCTTGAGTCACCACGTGGGCACTACCTGAAGAAGTCACAACAGAGGCAGATGGCTTGGAAGAGTCACCGGAGGGGCGAAGATGAGGATGCTTTGTCCAGCAGCGTTCGAAAGTATGGCCGGTGCGGCCACAATGAGAACAGATGTAGCGGGAAGAAGCACGGCCGCCGGTCTGATGGCCGCGACTACCAGAGCCACTGCGCTGAGCGTGATGAGAATAGTGGTCCGGTGGGGGAGAAGGAGCGGGCAATAGCGGGCGCTGAAGGAGAGAGGTAACAGCAGCGATGCGGGCAGCGGTGGCATCTAAAGTGGGAGAGTCAGCCTCACCCAGAATTTGCTGGCGGATCATGTCATAAGTATCGGGAAGCCGGAGCAGATAACACACAACCAGAAGCTCCTGGAAGTGCTTGTGTTGTTGAGCCAAATCCGCAGAAAAGGGGCGATTCTGAAGAATCTCAGCCCCAAGAGCCTGGACCTGTTGGTAGGCAGCAGCAGGAGACAAGGTGGGACGGGCAAAGAGGTCCGCATACAACGTATAGATGCGGGAAGTCTGAGCCCCTTTGGAGTACAAAGCGGCAAGATGAAGCCAAGCGGCCTTGACCGTCTCATCATGACGTATGACGGGAAGGCACTCATCAGAAAGACTGTTCGCAAGCCAAGTACGCACAAGCGCGTCACTGGCATCCCAGTCATCAAAGAGAGGGGAAGTGATAGGAGGTGGGTCATCAACGAGGTGGTGGCGTTTGCGTTGTGAGCGAAGAAGAAAGGTGAAAGAGACGCTCCAGTCCGGGTAGTTGGAGCCAACAAGTTTGGAAACGGTCCCAAGGTTCCCGGAAGGAGTAGGGGGAAGAGGAGGTGCCGGATTGGCAACAGAGGTGGTGGCAGTAGAGGCATCAGAATTAGCCATCGCAGCTGGAAACAGGGGAAGCCGGGCGGTTAGGATACAACCCGCACGGATAGGAAGAAAAGCTGCAGCGGTCTCGAGGGTAGAAACCAGCGGCCAGAAAAGCCACGACCAAACCGCAGACGCAAGCAGAGGGGAAGAAGTCGAGCGGCTAGAGGACAAGCCGCACGAACAGGAGCAGGGACAAAAAACAGGTCGCTGTGATAGGAGGCAGCGGGTAGGAAACAACCCGCGCAGAGAAAGAAGGGCGGCAGCGGTCTCAAGGGAATAAATCCAGCGGCCAGAAGGGCCACGACCTAGCTGCAGACACAAACAGAGGGGAAGAGGTCGAACGGCTAGAGGACAGGCCGTGCGAACAGAAGAAGTCGGCCGGCTAGAGAACAGGCCGGGCGAGCAGAAGAATTCGAACGGCTAGAGAATAGGCCGCGCGAATAGAAGGCAAACCGGCACTACAAGCCGGGCAGACAGTAAGACACAGAATCAGGAGGAGTAGATCGAGTCCTCTGATACCATGTTAGAAAGCAGCAAAAGAGAGAACAAGCAGAATAACTTTTGAATAATCGAAATTTTATTATCCAAAATTGATGTCTATTACAAAGGTATGCCCTCCCTTATATAGAATGGAGGAGAGAAGAGAGAGTACAAATAAGAGATGTGGGACTAAAAAATACAAGTTAAGCGGACTGTACAAGGTAAACCGCACAAGCCGCGCGGTTAGACAGAAGGGCTAACCGCACGGCTAACCATAGGAGAAGCAGATAGGTCGCCGGTGAAGATCGCTAGACCGCCCGGTTAACAAGCCGACGAGTCAAGCCGCCAGACCGCGCGGTCTCCAACTCGCCAAGACAGACCGCCCGGTCTCCAACTTTAACAGTTTCAAAGCCTAAGGAAACCCAGTGAAGGAGAACTCTACGTCTATTCGGGGAACAAGATGCCGTCTTTTGTTAAAGGTGTTGGGACATACAAGCTCTTCCTAAAGACCAGATACATTTTGGATCTAGAGAAGACTTTGTATATTCCGAGTTTTTCTAAAAACTTATTATCTGTATCCATACTAGCGCCTACGGGCTTTGATTTTCAGTTTGAAGACATTTTTTCTGATCATTAAAGATTCAGTAACTATTGGCTCTGGTGTATTGACAGATGGGTTATATAGTTTAGATCTAGATTTAAACTATTTACAATCATTCACTAGAATACATGATAATAGTAGTTATATCAATGTGAAAAACAACAATTCATCTAGCTTATGACATAGTAGATTGGGGCACATCTCCATAGAGCGCCTTAAAAAGATTAGTGAAGGAATGTGTCATTCAGACGCTTGATTTCACTGATTTTGAAACTTGCAGAGCATGCATAAAGGGAAAGCATACTAGCAAGTCCAGTAAAGGAGCTAGAAGAAGTGATTCAAAACAAATGCTAATTCACACTGATATATGTGGATCATTTACCACTCCTTGTATGAATGATCAAAAGTATTTCATTACTTTCATTGACGATTTTACAAGATACATGTATCTATACCTCCTGAATGACAAATCTGAAGCACTCGATGCTTTCAAGGTCTATAAGGTAGAGGTAGAGAAACAGTCTGGCTTGAGTATCAAAATCGTGAGATCTGACAGGGGTGGTGAATATTATGGTAGGTTCATAGAAGGAAGCCAAAGACCTTGTCCATTCGCTAGATTCCTTCAAGATTGTGGAATCATAGCTCAATACATGACGTCTGACACATCACAACAAAATGGTGTAGCTGAAAGAAGGAGTCGTACCTTGATGGATATGGTAAGGAGCATGACAAGTGTCTCATATATCCCTCCTCGCATGTGGAGTGAAGCCTTGAAAACGACCATGTACGTATTAAACAGGGTTCCATCCAAGTCGGTTCCTAAAACAACTTTTTGAGCTATGGAATGGATGAAAGCCCAGTTTGAATCATTTGCACATATGGGGCTGTCAAGTAGAGGTTAGGGTGTACAACACACATGAAAAGAAATTAGACCTAAGGACAATCAGTGGTTTCTTCATTGGCTATGCAGAAAAATCCAAGGGTTTTAGATTTTATTGTCCCTCGCACACGCTTAAAGTAGTAGAGGCCAGGAATGCCGGATTTCTTGAGGAATCCAATCCTGATGAGAGATGTACTCATAAAGTTGGGATAGAAGAGGTGCAGGAGACTGTACCTTCTGGTAGTGGCGTTGAACCTGGTGGGCTCATACCTATTGTGGATCAACACCTACCTATTCAGATCCCAACTTATGAAGAAGTGATCAATGATCCTCCTATCCAGAGCTCTCATGAAGATGTGGCTAGTGAACCAGTAATTCAGGAACCACCACCAGTGGAGACTGCACCACAACCACTAGATCAATCAGATTTTCGGAGATCTTCAAGAGTCAAAAGGTCGGCTATTCCAGCTGATTACGTTGTATATTTACAAGAGATCGACTACATGTCTGGACTCAATCAAGACCCCATCACCTTTTCAGAGGTCGTAAGCCGCACAGATTCTGAAAAATGGTATGAAGCTATGAAGGATGAATTAAACTCAATGACAAACAATCAAGTATGAGATCTAGTAGAATTACTAGAATGTTTTCGGGTTGTAGGTTCCAAATGGGTCTACAAGACAAAAGTTGATACCCCTGGTAACATCAAACGATACAAGGCAAGACTTGTTGCCAAAGGTTTCCTTCAAAAGGAGGGAATAGATTACCATGACACCTCTCCGGTATCAAAGAAGGACTCACTAAGGATTATCATGGCCCTCGTAGCTCATTTTGACCTGGAGCTACATCAAATGGAAGTCAAAATGGCATTCTTAAACGGCGAACTTGAAGAGGAAGTATACATGAGTCAGCCTGAAGGTTTCATTTCAGAGAACAGCCTTAACCTTGTATGCAAACTAAAGAAATCAATATATGGGCTTAAACAAGCCTCACGATAGTGGTATATAAGATTCCACAACGTTATTACCTCATTTGGATTCGAGGAAAATATTGTGGATCAATGCATCTACATTAAGGTCAGTGGGAGCAGATTCATGTTTTTAGTCCTATATGTTGATGATATTTTGCTAGCAAGTAATCATTCGGGAATGATATGGGAGACTAAACAATTTCTCTCTCAGAATTTTGATATGAAAGATTTAGGGGAGGATTCCTATATTATAGGAATTGAGATACATAGAGATAGATCCAGAAAGATCTTGGGGTTATCTCAGAAGGCCTATATCAATAAAATTCTAGAAAGATTCAATATGAGAAATTGTTCTAGCTCAATATCTCCTATTGTGAAGGGTGACAAATTTAGTTTGTCACAATGTCCCAAAAACTCTCTGGAATTGGAATCCATGAAAAACATTTTATATGCGTCAGCAGTCGGCAGTTTGGAATATTTAGAGGTTTGCACTAGACCAGACATTGCTTTCATCATGGGGATGTTGGGAAGATATCAAAGTAATCCTGGGATAGAGCACTGGACAGCTGCCAAGAAAGTTGTTGAAGTGTTAGACCGGGCGGCCTGGCGGTCTAGTCAGGCGGGTTGTTGATCGCGCGGTCAGGCGGTTCCATTCCAGCAGGTTCGTGTTCTGACTGTTGCTGTTTATAGTCCGAGCGGTCTGGCGGTCTCTCTCAGAAGTTTGGAAACCGGGCGGTCTAGCGGCCTCCTATTGCGGCATGTTCTCTTCCTACTGGAGTTGCCGAGCGGTTAGCCCATTTGTCTAACCGCGTGGCCTGTGCGGTCTCTTTATTTTCTAGCCGCTCAGCCCTGTAAATTTTTAGTCCCACATTGTTTGTTTGTACTCTATCCTATCTCCTCCATTCTATAAAAGGGAGGTCATACCTTTGTAAAGATCATCTTTTTTGGATAATAAAATTTCAATTATTCAAAACTTCTGTCTGTTTGTTAGCTGCATGTTCGCTACTCTTACATGGTATCAGAGGACTCGGTCCTTTCCACCTGACTACGCTCTCTCTGCTCGTGCGGCTTGTTTATTCTTCCCGCGACCTGTTCTCGCAACTTGTTTTCTCTTCTGACCGCTGTACTGTTCGCGCGGCTTCTCCCTGTTCGCGCGCTTTCTTTCGGTCTGTTCTCGACCTATTCTCCTGGGTCCTTTACTTCCTCTTCTCTTCTGTTCGCTCGGACTTTTTCCGTTCGCGCGACCTCTTACCATGTGCCTTGGTCTGCTTCCTGGCCGCTGGTGTTCTGCCACTGTGCCGCTGCAGCTTCTTCCCTTTAGCCCGCTGCGGTTTCGTCCTTGTTCCCTGCAGTTTCTTTCTCATGTCCTGGCCTCCTCCTTAGGTCGTGCGGGTTGCTCTCCTTTTTCTCTCCCCGCGGCTTCTCTTCTTCTCGCGCGGTTTCCTGCCTTCTCTATGGCTACTTCCGGTCTCTCCACCCTCGTTATCTCTACCTCCACCACTCCTGTAGCTCCTCCTCCTCCTACTCCTTCGGGCAACCTTGGCACGCTTTCTAAGCTTGTTGGCTCCAACTATCCCGACTGGAGCGTTTTTTTCACCTTTCTTCTTCGCTCTCAGCGCAAGCGTCATCACCTCACCGATGACCCTCCTCCTCTTACCTCTCCTGAGTTTGATGACTGGGATGCGAGTGATGCCCTTGTCCGCACTTGGCTGGCCAACAGCCTCTCTGATTAGTGCCTTCCCGTCATTCGCCATGATGAGACGGTCAAGGTCGTCTGGATTCACCTAGCTGCTCTCTATTCGAAGGGGGGCCAGACGTCCCGCATTTATACTATTTATGCGGACCTCTTCTCCCGCCCCTCCATGTCTCCTACTGCGGCTTATCAGCAGGTTCAGGCTCTTGGCGCAGAGATCCTACAGAATCGCCCCTTCTCCGCGGACTTGGCCAACCAGCACAAACACTTCCAGGAACTCCTGGTTATTTGTTATCTTCTCCGTCTTCCTAATTCTTATGATATGATCCGCCAGCAGATCTTGGGTGAGGCGGAATCACCTACCTTGGATGCCACCGCGGCTCACATTGCCGCTGTTACTTCGCTGCTACAGCGGCCTCTGTTGGCCTCTCCTCCTTCCCAGGACTCCTATGCTCACCAGGCTCAGCGGGGGGTCCTAGTGGCCGCAGCCACTCAGGCGGGCGTGGTTCGTCCAGGTTCCTCTGCTCTCACTGTGGTCGTACCGGCCATTCTGTTGACCGCTGCTGGCAGAAACATCCTCATCTACGCCCTTCCGGTGATGCTCCTTCCTCGACCTCCGCCTCCTCTCGGTCGTCTGCCTCTATGGCCATGACTTTAGGTAGTGCTCACGTCGTTACCCAATGTAAATGGCTGATTGACTCGGGTGCTACAAATCATATGACTGACAACCCTCATTGCTTCTCTCTCCTTGAAACGCATGACCGTCTACCCCCGGTTCGTGTGGCGGATAGTTCACCGTCCCCGGTGCTTGGGACGGGCATGGTTCAAGTTACCCCATCGCTTCGCTTGCAGGACGCTCTCTATGTCCCGAAGTTCCCGTGAAATTTATTATCCGTTACTACTTTATGCCGGCAACTTCAGTGCTCTGTCTTATTCACTTCCACTTCTTGTTCTTTTCAGGACTCGAGGACCCAGCGGACGATTGCTACTGGGACTGAGAGCGGTGGACTCTATTTCCTGGACAACATTTCCGCTCTGTCCGCCTACTCCTCCTCCTCTACATATCTTCTTCAATGGCATCTTTGCCTTGGACATCCTCCTCCTCGGATTCTACGACAGCTTCTGCCCCACTTACCTCCGTCCAGACCTCTGCTTAACTGTGATGCATGTCATCTTGGCAAACATCATTGCTCCTCCGTCTCGCCGAATCAAGGCCATGGCTCCTCTCGCCCGTTTGATCTCATTCATTCTGATGTCTGGGGTCCTGCTCCTACCCTCACCGTTGGTCGGGGTAGTTCCTACTTTGTAACTTTTATAGATGATTTTTCTAGATGTACATGGGTGTATCTATTAAAAGATCGCTCTGAACTCTTTTCTATCTGGCAATCCTTTTATTTCATGATTAAGACTCAATTTGGCATTTCTATTAAAGTTTTACGCTCTGATAATGCTAAGGAATATCTTAGTCATGAGTTCTCCTCTTTCTTTCGGCAACATGGTCTCCTTCATCAAACCACATGTGTTTACACCTCCCAGCAGAATGGGGTGGCGGAGCGTAAGAACCGTCACTTCCTTGATGTCGCTCGCACTCTCATGACGCAGATGCAAGTACCCCGCTCCTACTAGGGCTAAGCTGTGCTCCTCGCCTGCTATCTCATGAATCGTCTTCCCTCCACGGTTCTCCACGGCCAGACCCCCTTCTCCATTTTATACCCCCGCAAGGAACCCTTTCCTCTCCCTCTCCGTGTCTTTGGGTGTACGACTTTTGTTCATGCGCCCTCCGCTACCCGCGACAAGCTTTCCCCCCATTCCACCAAGTGTGTCGTTTTGGGGTACTCTACCACTCAAAAAGGCTATAGCTGTTTTGACCCCGTTCTGCGCAAACAATATGTCTCCGTGGACGTGACATTCTTCGAGAATGCATCCTACTTCTCTCTTGACTCCTCTCTTCCTCCTGTTGTCTCTGCTTCTCCACCGCCTCTCTCTGTTCCTTCCCCGCCTCTCGACGTCTCCACTCTTCCCTCATCTCTTCCTCCATCTCCTTCTCTGTCCGTCTCACCCCCTATCCCTCCACCCTCTTCTCTGTCGTTGTCTCTCTCTAGTCTCGGGCCAGCCTTCTCTGCCACGGACACTCCGGTCGCTGAGGCCTCCGTCGAACTGGATCTTCCCATTGCTCTTCGCAAAGGGGTGCGGGCGTGTACTCAACACCCGCTTGCGGCAGTTGTTTCCTATGATCAGCTTTCTCCTTCTCGCAGGTGTTTTGTCTTGGCTATCTCCGCTACTACCACTCCCCGCACCTACCAGGAGACCCTTGCTATTCCTCATTGGAAGTCTGCCATGGATGAAGAGATGGCTACTCTTATTGAAAGGGATACCTGGACCCTTGTTCCTCCACCAGTGGGTACTGATGTGGTTGGCTGTCGCTGGGTTTTCGTTGTGAAATTTCGCCCCAACGGCACTGTGGATCGCTACAAGGCCCGGCTGGTGGCCAACGGCTTCACTCAGACTTACGGCATTGATTACTTTGACACCTTCTCTCTGGTTGCTCGCCTCAGCACCATCCGGGTTCTTCTCTCTATGGCTGTTAACAGGGATTGGGCTATTTCCCAGCTTGATGTCAAGAATGTCTTTCTCTATGGAGATCTTCAGGAGGACATCTACATGGAGCAACCTCCTGGGTATGTTGCTCAGGGGGAGACACGCGTATGCCGTTTAAATAAGGTCATTTATGGCCTAAAGCAGAGCCCTCGAGCATGGTTCGACAAGTTCAGTGGTATTGTGGCTACCATCGGCTTTGCAAGGAGTTCGGCCGATCACTCCTTATTCATTCGCAAAACGGCCTCAGGACTGGTGGTTCTGGCAGTATATGTGGATGGTATTCTTCTTACTGGCGATGACCAAGCTGGGTGGACTTGACGAAGAAACACCTCCTTCAACACCTGGTCACAAAGGATATGGGATCCCCAAAATACTTTTTGGGGATAGAAATTTCTCGGAAGCTGGACTCGTTGGTTCTCTCCCAACGGAAGTATGCCCTTGACCTTCTACAAGAGGCAGGGTTGACAGGTGTCAAACCGGCCCGGTTTCCCATGGCTATTGGAGAAGACAAAACATGGACGGATGACTCGCCTCTTCTATCTGATGTCACAAGGTACAGACGTTTGGTGGGCAAACTCATCTATCTCACGGTGACCAGACCCGACATCTCCTATGTTGTAGGCAAGGTCAGTCAGTTTATGCAAGCTCCCAGGGAGTGCCATATTCAATCTGCCTTGAAGATTTTAAAGTATGTCAAAGCAGCACCAGGCAAAGGGCTAATCTTTCAAAGGAATGACCAACTAAGGGTTAAAGCCTACTCAGATTCAAGTTATGCGGATGATAAAGGCGATCGTAAATCCACATCAGGTTTTTGTACTTTTGTTGGAGGAAATCTTGTGAGTTGGAAGAGCAAGAAACAGTTTGTTGTCTCCAGATCCAGTGCAGAAGCCGAATACCGGAGTATGGCGTCAACCACGTGTGAGTTAAAGTGGTTGCGGACTCTCATGCTTGACCTAGGAGAGGTCTATGACTATACTCTTCCTATGTTCTGTCACAACAAGGCCGCTATATACATATCCAAAAATTTGGTCTTCCATGAGAGAACAAAGCATATATAGGTTGACTGCCACTTCGTTCGGGAGGAGATTTTGAAGAAACAGATTTGTACTCTGTTTGTCACCTCTGACAAAGAATTGGCGGATATCTTCACAAAACCGGTCTCTACTTCCTTCTTCCACATTTGTGACAAGCTGGGCATGATTGATATCTATGCTCCAGCTTGAAGGGGAGTGTTGAAGTGTTAGACCGGGCGGCCTGGCAGTCTATTCAGGCGGGTTGTTGACCGCGCGATCAGGCGGTTCCATTCCAGCAGGTTCGCGTTCTGACTGTTGTTGTTTGTAGTCCGGGCGGTCTGGCGGTCTCTCTCAGAAGTTTGGAGACCGGGCGGTCTAGCGGCCTCCTATTGCGGCATGTTCTCTTCCTGCTGGAGTTGCCGAGCGGTTAGCCCATTTGTCTAACCGCGCGGCCTGTGCGGTCTCTTTATTTTCTAGCCGCTCAGCCCTGTAATTTTTTAGTCCCACATTATTTGTTTGTACTCTCTCATATCTCTTCCATTCTATAAAAGGGAGGTCATACCTTTGTAAAGATCATCTTTTTTGGATAATAAAATTTCAATTATTCAAAACTTCTGTCTGTTTGCTAGCTGCATGTTCGCTACTTTTACAAAAGTTATGTGATATCTCCAGGGGACAAAAGATTACATGCTTACATATAGAGAGTCCGACCATCTAGACTTGATCGGATACACAGATGCAAACTTTGCAGGCTGCCAAGATTTGAGGAAATCCACTTTTCGCTACATTTTTATGTTGGCTAGTGGTGCAATGGCTTAGAAGAGTACCAAGTAAACTCTTATTGCATCCTCGATCATGGAGGCAGAATTTATTGCATGCTATGAAGCAACTAAGCAAGCGTTATGGTTGAAGAATTTTTCTTCAGGGCTTAGGGTGATGGATACAGTTCCTAAGTCAATGAAGCTTCTATGTGACAATGCTGCAGCAATGTTCTTTGCTAAGAACAATAAAAGTGGGAGTCGCAGCAAGCACATTGATATAAATTTTTTGGTGTTTAGAGAAAACGTGAGGGAGAGCAAAATCATCATTGAGCATATAGGAACACTGCTCATGATAGCAGATCCCATGACCAAGGGGCTCCCACCTAAGTTGTTTAAAGGTCATGTTGAAAGAATGAGACTTATGGACTCATTTGATGGTTGAGTAGTCATGACTTTTCATTATAGCTCTCCTTTTGATTAATGCAGTATCTTCAGTTTTCCTTTTTTATCTCTTGTGCACACTAAAGTAATGATAGAGATATTATATTGTATTAAAGAGTGGGAATATCCACTCATAAGGATTGACGCCACATAAAGCACTTGGTAGGGTTTTATGATTACACTGTGATTGTGGAAGGGAAATATCCACCATTTAGATACAACCGCCACAGTTCATGTAGTTATAACGTTCTATACAAGTATAAGGACATCGCATAAGGTTTGGGTCAGGAGTCACCGTTATTTTTGTTAGTTTGTATGGTCATACGATTTTTTATTGTTGTTCATTATCACCCTATGAGCCTAGTTATTTTATTATTATAGAACCTATAAATTATTTTCTAAATGATAAGAGGAACTCTCATCTGTTGAATCAAGTGGGAGAATGTAAGATTACCTATGTGATTCAACTCGTAGGAGTCCGGTAGGGTGATTAGTATATAGGTGTGACTCTCTAGGTCCAAGCGTGACAAGTGGTTTAAGTTATATCGGGGTTTCAAGTCACAATCCTCTTGATGGGAGGATGGACGACCGCGATCGTTCCGGGTTTTGTTAAGGCCCTGGATGTGGGGTATATAAGGGAAAAACCTAAACCCATCATTCAGGTTTTTCATCCGGCTGATTTTTCCCCAATATCCAGAAGCCCGAGCCGCTCCAGTTGCCGATCGCGACTTAGGGTTTTTTCCCGATTCCGTCGTCCCGTTCCCGCGTCGTCATCCCGCCGGAGCTGCTCGCCAGCCCTCGTCTCCGGCAAAGCAGTCGTCCGTCATCGATCCGCTCCACCGCATCGTTTTCCAGCGACGGGTTAACCTTCCAGATCCCGTCGCCATTCTCGATTCGACCGGTGTTCGGCATCGCCGGCCTCAGGCAAGGCCATTACCGCCGGCCCTCTAGCAAAACCGCCACCGTCGTGCAGCAGCAAGCTGCTGCCATACTCCAACAAGGCGGCGGCGGCGGTTTCCAGATCCGATCGGTTTCCAGCAAGTTTGCTCCCAGGCTTTGCCCTAATGGCAGGAGGTATAATCCCTATATCCGATCTTTGTTTCTTCTGCTGCGCCCTAGGCTTTGCCCTAGATCTAGTTATACGCTTTTTATCACTTTGATCACCCAGCTTGCTATTGGCAGCAACTAACTACCATTTGGAAGCTTGTTACCTGCCAAATGATAGCTAGCCATTGATGTTTGGGCCTACTTGAGCCCGGTTTTGTGGGCTCAGAAGAGCCCTTATTTTGCAAAGGTCTAGGCCCGATTTGAGTGGGGCCCGACCTTAGCCCGACAGCAAAAAAGCAACGGACCCAATGAGTCTGTGCCCGATCAGGGCCGAACATGTCTTATTTGCACACCTGCCATATAAGAATCTGTACACATTCTGCTAGAGTTTCTATGAAAAACATTAGCTCGCCAGTCTGGGATGAACAATCAATTCAAATTAGAGGGCGAGCATAACAAAAAATCTAAATGGAGGCCTACACAAAGGTCTTTCCAACGGGATACTTATTCTCAACACTCATCCATTGCCTAATATTTTGGTTGAAAGGTGCCTCAAATATTGTCCACAGAAACTTGGAGGAATTGGTGTTGACATTGATCCCACGAATACACAACAGTGCTACAACAGATGAGCACTCCAATGACTACTCATAAATAATGAACAAATTAAAACATATATCCAACATGCCATCACACCCGCATTTTGAAAGCGGGAGTTCCATCGGTCGGAGATCGCCGGAGAAGGCGGCGCATGTCCAAAAGCGGGATGGCGTGGCCGGTATCGTGAGGGCATTAGGAGGGTATTGCGAGGGTGAATAAAGAGCGGGTTTTTTTAGAAGAGGATCCCACGGCTATACTATTGATTGGATGGTTGGGATTTAGAAAGTGTCTCACTAAGCCAATAAATGATGAATTTGAATTTCTTTCATCGAGTCAATGAATTTTGATTATTTATACGTTAAAAATAATATTTGAATAAGCATGAAAAGTATCTGGAAAGGTGGAGGCAAATTTTGATATAAATATTGATCATAAAAAAATTTGGTGACTGTTAACCGCAACCCGCTATTTTACTTGTCGCACCCCAAAATCTTCCAATTTTACGCGTCTTTTCGAAATACGCCTTGTACATGAAATATCAGGAAAAGTGTTCAACACGAAAGTTGTATATATCGACGAGATCTACAACTTTTGTGTTGATCACTTTTCCTAAAAATGCATGTACAAGGCTTACTTTGGAAATATGCTCAGTTTTGCGCTTTTTCGAAATACGCCTTGTACATGCAATTTCAGGAAAAATGTTCACCACGAAAGTTGTAGATCTCGTCGATATCTACAACTTTTGTGTTGAACACTTTTCCTGAAATTGCATGTACAAAGCGTATTTTGAAAAAGCGCGAAAATTTAGAAACTTTTGTGGTGCGACTAGCCAATTACGGGTTGCGGTTAACAATCCCCAAAAATTATTCTCTTTTGAATTGGGCCCACTAGGTGTTAATTTCATAGCCAGGCTATTTCTTATTAAATAGTACTATATATAGCTTAGATTTCAACTCTTTATGTGTGGCTGCCCATTTTCATTAAACAATCAATACTATATTATTTTTCTATTTTTACTTTTTAGCATCATTTGAGACATTTTTCCAACTCTCTTTCTCACCCTAATTTCACAGGAAAAAAATTAGTGTTATATGGAGAATGGTGCGTTGACGATAAATTTATTTAAAAAAATAATTTTATTTATTATTAGTTTTTTTTAGAGTAATAATTAACATAATATTAGTCTATATATTTTTTTACTGTTCTTTTAAATATTCCTATAATTTATAGAATGTGTTTTTTGTTAACTATTTTATAACTATATTTTTGTGGCAAAAAGAAGTGCAAAAAAAAAGTAAATTATAACAGCAAATTACGTTACAACTATAATTTCGCAAGAAAAAAAATGATTGCACATCATATTTAGCACAAAATATTCTCTCAATTTCACAATATTATCAAACTATAAACTAGCCAAACGGAAACTTAAAGTTTTCAAATTGTAGACACGAAATAGCGACCGTCCAATTGGCGTAACCCTAAAAAGGATAAAATTATATATAGTCTATTTATAAAATAAAAGTAAAATATAAAAGGTCAAAAATATATATAGAAAAGGCCAAAAATAATCCTACTCTGTTGGGTAACTACATGCATTAAGAATTCAAGATGCTTTCCTCTCATTTCATTGGACTGGGCAGGAAAATTGATAGAAGGGAGTACAAGGCACCTTTTTATAATAATAAAATAATTATAATTATATTTAATATGGATTTTAGAAGGCTTTGTGTTGTTGAAATTTTTGCTCATAATCACTGTAATAATGGTTCATAACCACCGCGTTCATCAACGTCATCATCGTGCCAAATCGAGATTATGTAACAAAATATGGGATACAAAAATTTTAATAGAGTGAAATTTGAGAGTTTTGATTTAGGGCTTTTGGCCTCATCTGCACACATTTGAGAGTTAAAGAAACTTAAAATAATTATTTTTTCAAAATTCTTAAAATATGAATTTAAGAAGGCTTGTTGGTCCCATAATGAGGGGATGAGGAAGGCCCACAACACTAAGTACCATTTCACCCAGAAAGCTCAAAAATATATAGGATATGAAGAAGGCTTTTTTGTTGGTGGTCTGAAAGGAGAAAGAGATGTGAAATTTTCAAGATGCAAGCAGAAAAAGAGATCTCAGGAACACTCAATCACACAAGTAGCCAAGTAGTAACAAGCACAATAGAAGGATAAGAGTCATAAACTGATATTCAATTTGATTTACAAAGCGAGACATGATTTCGCCAATATTCTCAAGGAAAATAGAAAAAAAAAGAACAATTGTAGGCAAAGAAGAAACCGCGTGGATAGGTAACTGTAACCGCTCGGACAGGTAACTGTAACCGCATAAAATGCTCAAGTCGCAAGCCTTGTCCACCGAAACCGAGCAAGTCACATATCCGCAACTAGCCCCGCGGACTGCTTGTTATTGAATGTTGATGATCAAAAGCAGAACCCGCTGATAAGTCGGGCGAACTCCAAACTCTATCCGCAACCTCGAGCAAAGTGACTTCAAGCCGCGGACTGCGACCTGCTGTAAACCGCTAACTGTAAACCATGAATTGTTATACACCAAGCTTCCACTTGATGTCTAGCCGCCTGATGCTAGCCGCACGGCTTGCACAGATAGTCAACTTCACTTAGTCCCGCCGGTTAGAAAAACGTAACTGCATGATTTAAACGCGAGTTGAGTTCTCACTGTTATCGATATTTATGATGAGCCGGATACTCCTATTTATAGGTGTGGGGATGAGTGTCGTCGCCGCTCATACCGATAGGATAACCGTCTGTCAATCCTGCAGCTAGCACCATGTATCCGCATAAGAGCGGATACAAGCATCAGTCTGCCACTGATAAAAAAATTGCCCGCAAAGAAGTGCGGACACACCACTCTGTCCGCGTGCGATAAACCAACTTAACCGCTTACGCGAAAAGCACCACCAGTCCGCATAGAGAGCGGACAATAACTCAGTCCGCGTGGACTCGTGACAATCAATTACGCGTTCTGAGCCAAGTTCGCACTAATGAAGGACTGCCGAATACCACCACCAGACCGCACTGATCTGCGAACTCCGCATCCAGATCGCGCAATGCTGCAGACTCTGTGAACACCAGAGCATATCACACAAGTAAGCAGAAACCACGAACTAGGCAACAACCCTGGACTTGTCATAGCGCCATGAACAAGTCCACAACCAACGAACTTTGGCAAACAACCCTCCCGTGAAGGCTTCAGCAAGCTGTGCGGTTAGCCGCCGCAGCCAACGCTAACTGCCTGTCTTCTTGCGAGACAGAGTACCCGAAATTTCAGCGGACTGTGCGGTCTCACAATCCAGACCACAACAGCCGCGGTTAGAAAAGGATAACCGCCCGGTCACTTCTCCAGGGTGCTTGCTGAACCAGACCACGGGAGAGAAGAAGTCAACCCGGCTAACCACCGACTTCAACCCACCAGGCCGCGGCGGTCTCTGCGGTCTGCCCAAATCAAACCGCCCACCTCCACTACACTCTCACTTCAACAATTTTAACAATAGAGCTTATTTTGCATGCAGTCCATTGGAAGAATTGTAAAATTACGCAAGTTGAATGCCAAAGACTGGGAGGCTTCATGGAGCTCCTACTATTCTTGAGAGAATTTCACAATATAACAAATGACTTTGTGTATGACATGTCAATGATCCAAGTCAATTATCCGATGAGGTTGTGCACTTCATTTCGAATAAGAAGTGGGATCTTGTTGAGAAGCAAATTGAACTTACATCTAAGTGTTGATTTTTTCTGATCTTGAAATGAGCAGGGGTTATCTCAACTAGAAGGTTAGATCACAATCATAGACACCATCAGCAACAAGAATTTTTATTGATAACAACAGTCTTCTTACAAAGCGAGATATTCATGGCGAGACATGATTCGCCAAAATAACCAAAGGGAAAGCAAAACAACTACAAAGCAAAACAAACCGCGCGGACTGAACAAGTAGCCATTGGTTCTACTGCTGCACTATGGAGTCCGCACAGACCGCCAAGTCGCCTGACCGCTAACCAAGCCATGCGGACTGTCCGTTATTCCAATGCTGAGCTCGAGCCGCCAATCTGCAAGTCGCCTAACTGCGAGATCGCCTAGCCGCCAGACCGCACAAGCTGCTGATGCCGAACTGAACAGGTCGCCTGAAGTAGACGACTTATTGAACCGGGAAACTAGTTGTCAAAGAGAAAAACGCCTGGTCGCTGTCTGCGACCTGCTGTTTACCGCCTGTTGCTAACCACAGAGTCTGCACTGTCACTGGTCGCAATCAGAGCCAAGTCCTGGCTTTCCAGCTCTATCCGCACAACCTGCACAGCATAAACCGGTCAACTCCTTCAACTCGCGCGGATATCGAATTCCAGTCTGCAACAACTAATCACAAGTTCACTTACTGTTAATTCGTGCATTCAATTGATGTGATGAGAGGTCCTATTTATATGCACGATGAGGAGTGTGCTCACCGCCCTAGCCGATATGATCACCGCCTCATCCCGCAACAAGAGCAAGTGTATCCACAAACCGCGAATACACATCCAGTCCGCCGCGACCTGTGCAGGATAGCCAGCGCCTAAGCCTCACCAAGGACAGACAACGACCCAATCCGCCTTGTCGTCAAAGGCCAACCAGGACTTAGACAGCAACCTGCAGACTCTGCATCAACACCTTGTCCGCTTAACCGCGGACACAGCTCCAGTCCGCATTCCCCGAGCGCGCTGCCACGCCACCAAGACAGCTGCCGGACTCAGCGGACACAACATCAGTCCGCACGCCTTGCGGACGCAACTCCAGTCCGCATTCTCCAAGCTCACAATCAAGCCAAACGACACTGCTGCCGAGCTCGGCAGACTGAGAAGTAGTCCGCGCTAAACTGCGCGATCTCCCCGGACTGAGCCAAACCTGGACTTGGTTTAGAACCAACCAAGTACACTCCACTAGCCACAAGGGCCAGTCCGCACTTACTAGCGGACACTAAATCCAGTCCGCCAATCCCGGCGAACTTCAACATCTGTCCGCACTAACTGGCGACCTCCGCAGATTCTGCATGTCGCTCCACCAGAGCTAGACCAAGGCATCTGCCAAGCCGGTCTACCGAGCTCTAGTTCAGTCCGCTCCTTGCCGGACTCCGCGGATATAGAAGATATTCGCCTGGTTACCTTCTGGGATCCAACTGATTGCTGAGCATAAGATATCCTGGCAGGCCGCCGCCTCTGTTCACATAGACCGTGCGAACAGACCACCCAGGCCGCCAAAGAACAAGCCGTCTGCAACAGCTCTGCTGACCTGGCTATCCGCCAGTCCTTTCCGCATAGTCCGCGCAGACAGGTCGCATAGTTTGCCCTGGTTGCCCAATCATGCAATTTCACTTCACCATTTTTAACACTGCCCTTGAAGTGAGAAGTGGTGAACAACCCCAGCAGCTCCCGTAACCTTGCATCTGGTCCCTCTGATAGCGTCATCGAGAAGATGTCTGAGACATGGTTCTCGCTCCGCCTATCCTGGATCGTAAGGGATCCCTCCAGCATCTCCCAAAAGGAGTCATGCTTCCTTCTGTCTTCTTCTTCAGCTTCGACCTCCACGTGTGCATCACAGGAGTATCACCAACGATCTTGGGCACAAGGCCCCAAGCCTCGTTTCCTCTAAGGGTATTCACCTCCTCAACCTTGGCGTCATCCACCTCCTTGACTTCAATGGTGTTATCACAGCTAGAAGGTACTCGCTCGACCTGAGG
The DNA here is from genome assembly GCA_039583875.1 of Platanthera guangdongensis. Taxonomy (NCBI): domain Eukaryota; kingdom Viridiplantae; phylum Streptophyta; class Magnoliopsida; order Asparagales; family Orchidaceae; genus Platanthera; species Platanthera guangdongensis. Next base: position 27,497,707 of record CM077164.1, on the reverse strand, counting down.
GCCTATAAGGAAACATGAGAGCAAGCTCACCGAGTTTCCTCTGCAATATTGAGCTGGTGGGTTGATGATCCTCTTCGACCTCCGAAGACCCTGATCATGGCTAACCACCTCTGATGCTCCTTCTGAACTAGCTTCGTTCCCGGGCAAACCCGGAACAATGCTCCCCTTGCTTCCTAAACAAGAAGCCACCGCACTGGAACCAGAAGCACCTAGAGCAACGCACCCCCTGCTACCTGAACCAGAAGCCTCCTCTCTTGAACAAGAACTGTCTGGAACATCTCTCCCCTTGCTACTTGAAGAAGAAGCACCTGGAGCAACACTCCCCCTGCTTCCTGAACCAGACGCCTTTTTCCCGGAGCTAGAACATTCTGGAGGTCCTGGTGACACGGACAGCTCCAACTGAACCTTAGCAGCAGCCTCCTCCAACCCACCATCTGACCGACTCACCTCTAGCTCCACACACGCGATACCCTAATACGACGTCAGCTCATCGAAGACAACATCTCTCGACACCATGAATCTCTTCATCGCAGGATCCATACACCTCCATCTTCTCTTCCGCTCATCATACCCAATAAAGACTAGCTTCGTTTTGAGAGCATCCAGAGTGTGTACGTAGTAGGTAGAACCAAACACCCGTAGGTGCTTCACACTCGGCTTCACCCCGAACATCAACTCAACTAGAGTCTTCAAATTGATCGGACTAAGAGACATCTGATTGATGGCGTGTGTCGCACACGCCATCCCTTCTGCCCAAAAGGCCTTAAGAATGTCTTTGCACACTTGCAGGTCTCCGTCAACAGACGGATCATCCGAACTGCAACACCACCTTGCTGTGAATTATGTCCACAAGAGAGCTCCCTTTGAATCCCATGCTTCCTGCAAAAGTTTGAGAACATGGTTGAGCCAAACTCTCCTCCGTTACCCATCCTCAACTTCTTGATCCACAGGCCAAGCTGATCCTCCGCAAGCTTCTTGAACTCCACAAACAAGCGGAACATGTTCGACTTCTCCTTCATGAAGTATATCCAAGTATACCTCATATAATCATCAACCAAAATCAGCATATACATGCTGCCTCCAAGATTGGCATTGACGATCGGCCCTACCAGGTCATAATGAACAACCTCCAAAGGTGCTTTGCATCTGGACCGCGCCTTATCAACCGTAAAGTGATAAGCTTCACCGTGCTGACACCTGCGCATGCTTGACCATCGTCGTAGGATGACAATCTAGGCAAGCCTCTCACGAATCTCCTTACTGCCATTGCTTTCAGCTTTTCCATCCCCACATGCCCAAGTCTTTCATGCCAGATAGCTACACTATCACTGGCTTTCATCTGATCGGCATCAGAACTTGTTTATGACCCAAACAAGTTCTTCTCCTTACTCTCAGTATGAGCAACATTCACCGAGTGCCAGACAACCTTACACTCCTTCCTAAGGTGACCATGCTGCTTGCATCTGTAGCATCTTAGTCCTACCTTCCTCTTCTCATCATGCCTAGGAGAACCACTCATTTCTTGTTGATATGAAGTAGAAGAACCAACCTCAGCAGCCACCCTCACCTCCTCCTTGAACAACCCAACAAGGAAAGTTCAAATCTCCGCAGCTGACCGACATCCACTGATGTGGTCCAAGAGCTCCGATGAGATAACCTGCTTGAGAATAGACTCCTCTCTCGCATTTGTCTCCTTCCAAGCTCTCATCCCTTCAGCAATGTCAGCAGTAATCTCTTACCTTTCTGTTTCGCACACCACCTCCCAAAAGTCCTTGCAAAGAAGATAGCTCTTCATACAAGACTTTCACTTCTTAAAGTTAGTCTGTGTTAGGAGATCAATACCAAGACCTCTTGCAAATCCTGCTTCCATGGCTCTAACACTGGTTCCCTCTTCACAAGAGCAACAACTTCTAGATGATCACTGCTTATCCACTCCAACCTTCCTCAGATACCATGTTGAATTTCCCGGATCTTGGAATGAGCGGGGGTTATCTCAACTAGAAGCTTAGATCACAACCAGAGACACCATCAACAATAAGAGTCTTTATTAATAATAACAGTCTTCTTACAAAGCAAGACATACATGACAAGACATGATTCGCCAAAATAACCAAAGAGAAAGCAGAACAACTACAAAGCAAAACAAACCGTGCGGACTGAACAAGTAGTCGTCGGTCCTACTGCTGCACTATGGAGTCCGCACAGACCGCCAGGTCGCCTGACCGCCAACCAAGCTGTGTGAACTGCCCGTTATTACAATGCTGAGCTCAAGCCGCCGATCTGCAAGCCGTCTAACCGTGAGGTCGCCTAGCCGCCAGACCTCACAAGCTGCTGATGCCGAACTGAACAGGTCGCTTGAAGCACACAACTTATTGAACCAGGAAACTAATTGCCAAAGAGAAAACCGTCTGGTCGCTGTCCGCGACTTGTTGTTTACTGCCTGTTGCTAACCGCAGAGTTTGCACTGTCCCTGACCGCAATCAGAGTGAAGTCCTGGCTTTCCAACGCTATCCGCACAACCTGAACAGCACAAATCGGTCATCTCCTTCAACCCGCGTGGATACCGAATTCCAGTCCGTAGTAACTAATCGCGAGTTCACTTACTGTTCATTCGCGCATTCAATTGATGTGACAGGAGGTCTTATTTCTAGGCACGATAAGGAGTGTGGTCACCGCCCTAGCCGATAGGATCACTGCCTCATCACGCAGCAAGAACAAGTGTATCCGCAAATCGCGGATACACATCCAGTCCATCGCGACCTGTGCAGGATAGCCAGCGCCTAAGCATCACCAAGGCCGGACAACGACCCAATCCGCCTTGTCTCCAAAGGCCAACAAAGACTTAGACAGCAACTCGCAGACTCTGCATCAACACCTTGTCCGCTTAACCGCGGACACAGCTCCAGTCTACATTCCCCAAGCCCGCAGCCACGCCACCAAGACATCTGCCGGACTCAGTGGACACAAGATCAGTCCGCACGCCTTGCGGACGCAACTCCAGACCGCATTCCCCAAGCTCACAACCAAGGCAAACGACACTGCTGCCGAGCTCGGCGGACTGAGAAGCAGTCCGCGCTTAACTGCGCAATCTCCCCGGACTAAGCTAAACCTGGACTTGGTTCAGAACCAACCAAGTCCACTCCACTAGCCACAAGGGCCAGTCGGCACTTACTGGCAGACACTAGATCCAGTCCGCCAATCCCGGTGAACTCCAGCATCTGTCCGCACTAACTGGTGACCTCCGCAGCTTCTGCTTGCCGCTCCACCAGAGCTAGACCGAGGCATCTGCCAAGCAGGTCTGCCGAGCTCCAATTCAGTCCGCTCCTTGTCGGACTCCGCAGATATAGAAGATATCCTCCTGGTTACCTTGTGCGATCCAACTGCCTGCTGAGCATAAGACTTCCTGGCAGGCCGCTGCCTCTGTTCGCATAGACCGCGCGAACAGACCGCCCAGGCCGCCAAAGAACAAGTCATCTGCAACAGCTCTGCTGACCTGACTATCCGCTAGTCCTGTCTGCATAGTCCGCACGGACATGTCGCCCAGTTTGCCCTAGTTGCCCAACCACCCACTTTCAATTCACCATTTTCAACACTAAGGATTGGAGATTGGCTCAACATTGTGTGGGGGATGAAATCAATATTTAGTGGAAGACTTCAACAAGAATCCAATACTCAGAAAGAGTAGAACAATTGAACAAGAGCAAATTTTTTGAGGATGTGCATCTTAGATTTTGCAAGCAATTGAGAGAGCTACATTGCATGCAACATTAAGATGGCATCCTTTGAAGAACTCCATGATCTGCGGGGTTGCATAACATTTGCCTTAGGCGAAAATTGAAGAAACAAAACCATTGAAGATAGTGCAAGCAAAATGACTAACATGGACTGTTCCGCACATCCAAAAGCAGATGCAGATTGCTCGGGATCGACAATCTAAACCATACGAGAGAAGCAGGTATATGTTAAAAGATAGCATTAACTAAATATTTCTTTAATTTCTATTTATTTATTGTAGGAAAACAACCTTGAGATGAACATTCTATTGAGCATTATCTCTTTTGTTTATAGATATTGATATTTTGGATACTTAAATTGTGTCATGTAGCAATTTAGTATTTATTTTAATCTATGTTCAAAGTTTGTAAGAACTCTAGAATATGGCTATGTGGACTTGTAAATGAAAATTGGAAAGCTTTTCATTGACTTACTATTCTTCTTGATATAATTGATTATGTTGAACTTTATAATGTTTGCAGTCTTCCTTATTTAGTACCATACAACTCTTCTAATTAACTATATATTTTGTAGTGAATACTAACATCATTTTTGTCCAGTCAAAAAGAAATTTGAACGACTCCACCTTAAATGACATGTTTCGCCCACATCCAATCACCGAGTTGACGTGTAATTTTTATAGATCACCTAGGCACCTATTGTGCATAAAAAATTGTTATAGATGGTGGTTACATCATCTAGGCACCTAATATGCATCTCCTATTCAATATGAAGTTATGGTTTAGAAGTAATAATCTTGCACAATGAGTAAGCACTTTAAGAGGAGTCTCATGAAGCAAGCGGTATGAGATGAATAATTATAAGTTCAGCAGTGTCTTGCAATCATTACATGATTCGTGGATGTGAGAAAAGAGCTAAATAGTGAAATTTTATTTTTCAAAAACTTAACATTACATGGGTATGACCCCCATTTATAGGGAAGAAGAGAAAAAGAGCATACAACAGACGATGTGAGACTAATACATAAAATGAGGACTGGGCGGACACAAAAATATAGACCACGGTAAGGAATGTGGTTAGACAAGCTGACCGCCCATTGAAACCTCAGACCGCAACAACAAAAACATGTCCTCCAGGCTTTGCTCCACCAAAGATGTAACTGTCACAAATCGCATTTTCTCTGTTTTCAAAAATACGTCAGAGTAGAGAAAATACGCGCTGTGATGTCACGCCGTACATGGGACAACTGCAGACGCTCAGACGGCTCGTCCTCACATTACTTCATGTAAAAGATTTGATAAATTAAGTTAAAACCAATGCATATAAGTTACTAGAGTTACTGACTGTGTCACTCGGTCGGGTGGATCACTAGTCCATAGGTGAGAAAATAGATAAGTTTTACGTGTCGGATAATACTTAGTTGATTCATTTGTTGTCCTATATAAGAATGAAGGTCTAGTATATTATAATGATGATGTGACTTCTACATTTAATATATATATATATATATATAAATACTTTTATAGCGCTTAAAACTAGTAGATTTTACAGTTGAATGTCATGTCATGTCAATGTTCTAGAATGTAGTTTTGTATACTTTAAAATAACTAAATGCATCCTAACATAAATCCTTCCTAGAGAGCAAGTATAAACATGTAAAAAGTAACATCAGTAAAAGCAGCAAGTAGTCTATCACAGAAAAAGTTCAAGACTATGTGCGTCAACAACTGACACGAACCCATAACAAAATCTGACATGTCTAAACAAAGATAACTACCTCAAAGCTATGAGGTGGAATAAAACGGCCGCAGCAACCCGCAGCACCAGAAGCATAAAACGGTCAGCTAAACCTGCTACTGCTCTGATCCTGAGACATTCAAAAGAAGAACACCTCAGAAGCAAGTTACAAATGATGCAAGGAGAAAAGGTGTAACGCCCCGAAAATTGTATTTGAGATGGTCGCGTAAAAAGGGATTTTTGGTGCCTGTATATGGGTACACGACCTAGGACACGGGCGTGTCCAAGGCCGTGTCTGGCTGGCCGTTTTCATCCCGAGAAGGACACGGCTAGAAACACGGCTGAATGACACGGGCGTGTCATTTGACACGTGCGTGTGCCTAACCGTGTTTGTACCTGTGTTCCCGAAAGTCGATTGAGTTCGACGAAAAGTGTTCGGGAGGAACACGCCAGGCGACACGGCCGTGTCGGGAGGGTGTGTCCCCCTGCGTTCGACGATCGGCGAACGGCGCTCGACGATTGTCGAGTGACCCTCTGCGTTCGACGATCGACGATTGTCAAGTGACACGGGCGTGTTCATTTGACACGTGTGTGTGCCTAACCGTGTTTGTACCCGTGTTCCCGAAAGCCGATTGAGTTCGACGAAAAGTGTTCGGGAGGAACACGCCAGGCGACACAGGCGTGTAGGGAGGGCGTGTCCCCCTGCGTTCGACGATCGTCGAACGGCGCTCGACGATTGTCGAGTGACCCTCTGAGTTCGACAATCGACGATTGTCGAGTGACATGGGCATGTTCATACTCGTGTCCCTACCCGTGTTCAGTTGGTTCATGTCTGTTGCCTTGGCGGTTATATGTGACACGCCCACTGGTCACGGGCGTGTCGAGGACCCGACACGGGCGTGTCAGGTGAGACACGGGCGTGTCTTTGCTCGTGTGTCTTTTCTTCGTTTGACGATCGTACCTCGATCAAGGCACACGGCCTGGAACACGGCCGTGTGTGAGGTCGTGTTCGGCCCAGGTCTGGGGAATTTTGTGCAGATCTGAGCCGTTCATTTTCTTTAATTGAGATCCAAGGGCTCAGACGGTTTCCTGCTTTATTAAGGCCGGGAATGGGGGAGTTAACTCTTCATTTTCTCCAAGCCATTCTCTTTCCAAGGAGTTAGGGAGAGGAGGAAGAAGGAGGAGGATTCCGGCCACTGGCGGAGCATCGGAGCACCGTTTGGAGAACTGAGAGCGGATCCGTGGAGGAAAGGTCATTGCTAAGACTTCCATCCGTGTAGTTTTTCCATGGCGTCAATGCGGACGACAAGGGTAACGATTCTCTACTTGAGCATGTGAAGCTCTCTTCCTTTTTGCATAGGGAAACCCGCTCCCGCGAGTGTGCTGTGAGTGCATGGTATTCCTTGGGGTTGATGTGAATAGTCCCCCTTGTGTTGCATATAGAGTCCGGAATGGAAGTACGGGCATAGGCATTGTGTGTGAAGCATACCCGGATGTGTATTGTCTGGATCGGTGATGTTGCATTTGATATGTTTTGCCGGAGAAGACTCCGTGCTTTGGGTTTTTTGGGTTTCCACGCGGTAGATTGCAACAGGGATCCTTGGGGATTAACTACAAGGCGCACCCGAAAAACTGAGCGGAAACGTGTTCTGCTAACTTGGTGGTCAGGGAACTGGCCTTGAACATAACTGCGTTATGTGATTGTTTGGAAAAGTTTTGGGATCCGAGAGAAGCTTGGCTCGTGTGTACGTCTTAAAGTGACTACGTGGTGTGAGCAACGGGCAAGTGGAATTGGACCTAGGCTATATGGTTCGGTGCGAGAGACCCAAAAAGGGGACTGGCCATTGGCATAGTCGGGAGCCTTAGACGGTGGTCAGAAAGGCTAAATGCTCACGTGATTGCCATCTTTGGGATGGTGGTGAAGACGCTGAAGTGTCAGGATTCACCGTTAATGTGCCCTGAGTGCACGGGGTGTTTGGCCATACGAGCCTACACCTGTGGCGTAGTATAATTGTGTTTTATTGTTTTACTGGGCTAATGATATGCAGGAAAGGAGCACCGCCGTCCTGAGTAAGGGGCGGGGTCGCTATAATTTGGTCGGCTTTGGCTGACCGTTACTTTGTTTGCCACCGTGCGGTGGAATGTTGCTTGCAGGTGCTGCGGAGCCGAATGCTAGATAGCTGGCTGGAGCCCATGTTGTTGTGCTGGCCCTGCAAGGCCGTAAAGAATAGTTGTTTTTATTTTGTCATGTGTGGCCGGCTGCGATCCGATGTATGTAAGGCACTATTTTGTTAAGTGAACATCTGTAAGGTCATAAGGCTGTGAACCCTTTCAGTGTATTTGGTTTTCATTCCAGTGGTGTGGCTGTGGACATTCATGATTATTGGATTTAAGTTTTTGGTTCTTTCAACTTTTAAAAGCTTCTGCTAGAATGCTCTGTGTAGGACGAGTAGTCTTAATTGGATAGTTTGAATATTCTTATGTAACCCTTCCTACTGTCTGTGGTATATGGCGTCGGGTTCCAGCTGGACCTTCTGTTATATGTCATGCGACGGATGGGGGTGTTACAAAAAGCAGATTAAACAAACCTCAAAGTGAAGGAAATCAATAAAATGACTGCAACAAAAGGTCAGCAGCAGAGTAAAAGTAAGCAAACAGTAAATCTAGACGAGCAAGAATGGTTAATCGCATCAACTGGACAGAACAAAGTACCAATATCAGAAGTTCAAACCTTCATCTTTCATTAATATTCATGTTATTCATCAATAAAAATGAGACTGATCAGCTCAACAATAAAGTGTACTGTGCCGGGGAAAAAAGGTCCACAACGCGTACAAACCCAGCCAACAGGCACCATGCCGAGGGAGAAATCCCAACATGCACAGACCAAGCTAAGGTAATGTACCGGGGATGAAAGTCCACAACGCGCACAGACTCAACCATAAGGCACTATGCCGAGGGAGAAACTCCAACACGCACAGTCCATCTGTGTTTCTTTAGTTACATAATCATGCATGCAGAGTTTCTTTTATTCATCACAGACTCACAGTCAACAAACAATGTAGACTGCATAAGGACATTTCAAAGTCAAGCAAAGTGAAGTTTAATCAAAACAACGGGACGCACAAGGTGTCACAACGATCAACATGACTTGATAGTTAAAATGGCACGACAACCAAATTTGTTTACCAATTCTATGGAATAAAAATTGGGAGTATAGTTATAGGGGAAACAAGTTACAATTCAATGAAAAAAAATTAAAATTTAAGGACAAGTTTCTATGAAGTTGAAACATGACAAACTCAACAAAATGTGGCAAAAAATTAGAAGAAAGCAACAAGAGGGAGAGCAAGAACACCACTTGCATCGGTTTTGCCGGAAAGATCCTCTGAACCACTCCTTGTCGCAGATCGGGCTAAAGAAGACGACGAAAGTCGAAATCTAACAAGAAATAGCCGTAATAGAGGTCGGGGCCAAAAACCCTAACGGGACAATCTCAAGGAAAGTGGAAGATTTTACCACGATGGCGAAACTCTCGCTGAGAGCTTTCCAGATCTATGATCGGTTGGAAATTTCGAGCACCGGAGCTCCGTCGGCGGCCACCGAAAGATTCATGAACAGGAGGGAGTCACTGCACAGGTGGTTTCGGTTCAGTCTAAATCGTGAGGAAGAAGATGAAGTATTCTTTCTAATTATCTTAACTATCAGAATATATGTATATATATGTATTTATAAAAAGTTTTGTCTAAATAGGAAAAAAATAGTTATTTATGAGCGGGTGCGCGGAAAATGAAAATAGAGACTTAGGATGGCTTTAAGTAGAAATGTGCTCAACATAAAAGTTGTAGATCTCGTCGAGACGAACAAATTTTATATTAACCATTTTTCAATACGACATAATTTTGACCCTCAAAACGACGCCCAAACGCAGACTGGAACGAAATTCTCGAGATGAATTTACAGTACACGAGAACAAGATTACAGGTACTCGAGAAGTAGAAAACAGGCTACTCGAGTACTAAAATTTAGTACTCGAGAACAAGGAAGGCAATACTCGAGACCAAGCAGCAGTACTCGAGAGGTGAATAGTGATTACTCGAGAGGTGAAGAAGATAAAACTATTTGCATGAACAATGGATTCTTTGCAAATATATCCAAAAAATTAAACTATATATATGAATAGTAAATGACATTTTTGAATAGTGCTTTAATATTAAAATAATCATATTTATATACTTTTGAATAAGGAAATATGAGATCAAAACGCAGACTCAAACGCGCGCCGAATTGAACGAAACTCACACCGTTGGCGAACACTAGTGCTACGAACACTACGGCGAAGACGGAACAAAAATCCGATGAGCCGTTCTTGAGATATAAATTTTCAAAGTGTACGGCGAACATAAATTTTATAAAACTTCGGAAATTCGTCGAGCCTCGAATATCGCTCGGATCGCGACGAAACTTGACGAGCATGTCAAAAAATTAATTAATTCAATTTCCCAACGAGAAATTTTTCATTTTTGACAAAGATTCATGAATTTGGCTGACTCGACCGAAGAGACGTGAAAACGCACTAACGGCGACACACCGTCAACTACACGTTAACATAACGCCTCTTACGTCATTATGACGTCAACAAGAGGATTAAATAATTGCCGGAAAATCAGGGATGTTACAGTCACCCCTCCAAAAAGGAAGTTTCGTCCTGAAACATGGAACACAAAACGAAACAAGAGGGCAGGGGGAGAGACACGACAGAAGAATTCACTAAACACGAATACTAACCGGGGAAGAGTAGGAGAACATCTGAGGATGAGATTCTCTCATTGCAGATTCCAATTCCCAAGTTGCACCTCTAGCATTCTGATTGCGCTAGAGAACCTTAACCATTGGAATTGTCTTCTTTCTTATCACACGATCTTGCGTCTCCAGAATACGGACAGGCTCTTCGACATACGAGAGATTAGGCTGCAACTGGGGCACAGAGTCAAGAACATGCCGATCACTACGAACACACTTTCGCAACTGGCTCACGTGAAACACGTCGTGAACACAAGGGAAAGAATCAGGCAATTCTACTCTATAGGCAGAAACTCCGATGCGCTCCAAAATCTGAAAAGGTCCCACATACCTGGGATCTAACTTATGGTTCCTTCCAAATCTGAAGAATCAAGCACATAACCAACCGTTCCAAAAGCCCGGACTGTTGGAAAGAGTGCTACTTAATTTCTTAAATAAGTGGCAGAGCGCCACGGGTCAAGTGAGGGAACGCCGGACCCAACAATTCCCCCCCCCCCCCCCCCCCCCCCCGCGTCCAGCACAACCCGTCGGCTCAGAGGTGGAGTTACTACATGGCACACATGGCTCAAAGGTGGGGTTACCGCATGGCCTACAGGGTTCAGAGGTGGGGTTACCACATGTACACGGTTGCACGGCTCAGTGGTGGGGTTACCACATGTCCACGGTTGCCTGACCCGCCGGACCCACATAGGTAGAAGGAAAAAATCAAGATTTAATAGCGCCCTTCGGTCTTGAACTTGTGACCTGCTCTGATACCAATTGAAGGATCAAGCGCATAACCAACTGTTCTAAAAGTCCGGATTGTTGGAAAGGGTGCTACTTAATTTCTTAAATAAGTAGCAGAGCGCCACGGGTCAAGTGAGGGAACGCCGGACCCAACAAAATCTCTTAACACCTGACATCGGAGAGCCCTTCAGAAATACCATATCCCCAACTGCAAATTCCAGATCAACTCTGCGCTGATTTGCATACTTTTCATATCGCTCCTAAGCCAACCTCAGTTTTTCATGAATATGCATTACTGAAGTACTCATATCCTCCAGCGCTTTCGGTACAAGCAACGGCTTCTCACCAACTTCTACCCAAAACAGGGGAGTTTGACAATGCATTCCATATAAAGCTTCCAAGGGCACAATCTGCAAACTCTCTTGATAGTTGTTGTTGTACGCGAACTCCATCAGTCTGATGCGTTTATCCCAAGTCCACCATGGTCCAGAATATAACATCTAATCATATCCTCCAAGATCTGATTCACTCTCTCTGTCTGACCATTTGTCTGAGGATAATAGGCTGTAGAATACCTAAGGTCAGTACTTATAGCTCCTTGCAAGCTTTGCTAAAAACGAGACATGAACCGAGAGTCTCGATCTGACACAATACTCGTAGGTGCACCATGCAGTCTTATAAATTTGTCCATATAAAGCTCAGTTATCTTTTCCATAGAATAATCAACTTTGAATGGCACAAAGTGGACATACTTGGTTAGTCTATCCACGATAACTCACACTGCATCATGCCCTCTGGGAGATCTCGGCAAACCGGTTATGAAATCCATGGATAAACTCTCTCATTTCCAACTCGGTATGTCTAAAGGCGTTAACTTACCACCCGGCCTTCTATGATCAGCTTTGACACGCTGGCAGGTATAACATTTAGATACAAATCTTGCGGTGTCGTTCTTCATACCTGACCACCAAACAATCTGCTTCAAATCTTTGTACATTTTGTGGAACCAGGATGATAAGCAACACTTGAACTATGCGCTTCATTGTATATTCTTGCTCGGATGTCCCCAACAGCGGGAATACAATATCTGTTGCGGTACTTTAGGGTACAAACGTCATCAATTGAAAATTCAGGTAATTCCCCTTTCTCAGTCCTACAGCGGAGGTGCTGCAAATCAGGATTGTCTTCCTGATGTAGCCTAGTGAGAGTAATCCACGAAGGCTCTACCACCTCCAAGCTACTCGGCGAAGCACTTTTCCCCACGGTAATGTCCATGAGCAAAAACTCTTCAACAAGGGATTGCATAGAGAGGTTAAAGATATGTTCGGGCTTCCAGCTCAATGCATCCGCCACTACATTAGCCTTGTTGGGATGATAAAGGATATCGAATTCGTAGTCCGCAACATAATCTAGCCATCTACGCTGGCGTAAATTCAACTCCTTCTGAGTGAAGACATATTTCAAACTTTTGTACTCCGTATAAATTTTGCACGACACTCCATACAGAAGATGTATCCACAACTTCAAGGCATAAATGATGGCAACAAATTCCAGGTCGTGCGTAGGATAATTCTTTTCATGCACCTTCAATTGTCTCGATTCATACGCAATCACTTTGCCATCCTGCATCAACACGCAACCGAGTCCAACTCGCAAGGCGTCCACATAAACGACATACTCTACTCCTTCCACCGGCAATGCCAAAACTGGAGCAGAACACAATCTCCTCTTGAGCTCTTGAAAAGCTTCCTCACAGGCATCTCTCCAAACAAAAGCTGCGCTCTTTTGCGTAAGCCTGGTCAACAGCACAGAGAGCACAGAGAATTCTTTCACAAATCTTCTGTAGTAACCTGCCAACCCTAAGAAGCTCTTTATCTCCTTAGGCGATGTAGGTCTCTTCCAATCAAAGACTACGGCTATCTTCGCGGGGTCCACTGAGATACCGTCCTTGCTTACAATGTGTCCTAGAAATGACACCTGAGACAACCAGAACTCGCATTTGCTAAGCTTCACATACAGCTTGTGCTCCCTCAGAGTAGCCAAGACCAAGCGCAAGTGCATGGCATGTACTTCTGTATTTTTGGAATAAACCAGGACATCGTTAATGAATACATCCATGAACTTATCCAGAAAGTCCTTGAACACCCTGTTCATCATGTCCATAAAAGCTGACGGTGCGTTCGTTAATCCAAATGACATTACCAGAAATTCAAAGTGACCATATCGAGAACGAAAAGCATTTCACGGAATGTCTGACTCCCGGATTCTTAATTGATGGTTACCTGAACGATGGTCAATATTCGAGAACACATAACTACCTCGCAACTGATCGAACAAGTCATCGATCTTAGGCAACGGATATCAGTTCTTAATGGTCACCTTGTTTAGCTCTCGATAGTCTATGCATAGCCTCATCGTTCCATCCTTTTTCTTCACGAAAAGGACTGGTGCACCCCAGGTGGAAGAACTGGGTCTAATAAAACCGCACTACAATAACTCATCCAGTTGAGTACGCAGCTCCTCCAACTCATGCGGCGCCATGAGGTACGGTGCCTTTGCAATAGGGCAACTGTCTGGCTCAAGGTCTATAACAAACTCCACCTTTCTCTCAGGAGGAAGTCCAGGAAAACTAATAAGAAAGACATCTGAAAACTCACGCACCACAAAAACATCCTCAACTCGAGGCTCAACCGGTGCAGCTCCCAGAACAGAAACGGAGACAAGAAAAGAATCACAGCCAGACTCTAGAAATTTGCGAGCACGTACTGCAAAAATGATCGGAGATTCCTGACGCGGCAAACCATACACACTCATGGGCTGGCCATTGTCACCTTTAAAATCCAAGCGCTCGTGCTTGCACTGAATGACGACATCATAGTTGGACAGCCAGTCCATGCCCAAAATCACGTCGAAGTCTACCAAATCTAACACCTTCATATCTGCAAAGGCTAGAAAACCACCTAGGAAGATGGGGCATTCTTGGATACCCTGACTTGTCATCACCAACTCTCCCGAAGGGAATTTGACGTTTATGGAGGTGTCTAACTGATCGAGAGCCCAGCGATGTCGGTCTACAAAACTCCTCGCCACAAAGGAGTGAGTAGCACCCGAATCGAACAAAACGCACGCCCACTTATTCTTCACCTTAAATTCACCAAAACACATAGCGCGCGCAACTAAAATGCGGGAACTAAAAATCTACCAAAAGAGATTACTAGCTGAGTCAGAGACTAACCTGAGATCACTTGAGTCGAAGATTGGTCTTCCTCCTTGGTCAGCACATTCAACTTTCCTTTTCCCTTGTCCATGAGAGGCAGGGGCGGCGATAGAGTCTGCAACAGAACTGTATGCAGCGCAAGCTGGCTCTGCGTGCAATTAGCCTTCATGTGCCCTTTTTGGCAGCAGAGAAAACAAGCTCCAACCTTCTTGTGACAACGGGACACATCGTGCCCACTCCTCTGGCAATAAGTACAGACAGGGCGTCCCTTGGAGCAACCTGGATCGCGTGTACCTGAGACAGCTTCTGCGCATTCAGTCTCTTAAAGCACTTCTCAAAAGGGTGTCCTGTCTTACCACATAAGCTACACGCTTCCCTTCTATCCTTCTTCGCTGCAGGGCCAGATGCCCTAACACTTCCTCCATCGTCAGATTTCCTCTTTTCCTTCTTCGCATGCAATCCCCGATTCTTCGCATTTTCTATCACCTCAACCTTCAAGGCAGCTTCGACTACTTCTGCAAAGGTCTCAGACTTGTATGCGCTAGCCAACTGCTGGATGTCATACCTCAGACCACCCAGGAAATGTTTTACTCTGCCTTCTTCGGATGCTAACAGATCTAGGGCGAAACTATTGAGCTTGCTAAACTCGACCTCGTACTCACTAACAGTGAGTTGCCTCTGCTTCAAGTGTAAAAAGTTGTTCATTAGACGGCCTTGCTCGACCGATGGCAAAAACTTCTTCAGTAACATACTCTTGAATGATTCCCACGAGCATCCATCAGGAAGATTCTTTTTTTCTCTGATCCACTAACTCTTCGCAAGTCCCTTGAGCTGATACGCCGCAATCATCACCTTCTGATCGGTGGAAATGCCAGAATAAGAAAATATTTCTTCCATGACAATGATCCAGTCATCCAATGCCATGAAGTTTGCTCTACCATCATACGAAGGAGGTCCAAGTCGCTGGAAGTGAGAAATGAAATTCATCTCAGGCGGCAGTGCGACTGGGGGAACTAGAGCAGCAGGGGGAGTAGGAACAATTTGGCCCACATCAGGGTCCTGCGCTCGCTGAGAGCTTTCCAGATCTATGATCGGTTGGAAATTTCGAGCACCGGAGCTCCGTCGGCGGCCACCGGAAGATTCACGAATGGAAGGGAGTCGCTGCACAGGTGGTTTCAGTTCAGTCTAAATCGTGAGGAAGAAGATGAAGTTTTCTTTCTAATTATCTTAACTATCAGAATATATATATATATATATATATATATATATATATATATATATATATATATCTATATATATATATATATAAAGTTTTGTCTAAATAGGAAAAAAGTATTATTTATGAACATGTGCGCGGAAAATGAAAAGAGAGGTTTAGAATGATTTCAAATCGAAAAGTGTTCAGCATAAAAGTTGTAGATCTCGTTGAGACGAATAAATTTCATATTAATTATTTTTCAATATGACACTGTTTTGACCCTCAAAACGATGCTCGAACGCAGACTGGAACGAAATTCTCGAGTTGAATTTACAGTACTCGAGAACAAGATTACAGGTACTCGAAAAGTAGAAAACAGGGTACTCGAGTACTAAAATTTAGTACTCGAGAACAAGGAAGGCAATACTCGATACAAAGCAGCAGTACTCGAGAGGTGAATAGTGATTTCTCGAGAAGGAAGAATGTAGTACTCGAGAAGAAGATAAAACTACTTGCATGAACAGTGGATTCTTTGCAAATATATCCAAAAAATTAAACTATATATATATATATGAATAGTAAATGACATTTTTGAATAGTGTTTTAATATTAAAATAATCATATTTATATACTTTTGAATAAGAAAATACGAGATCAAAACGGAGGCCCAAACGCGCGCCGAATTAAACGAAACTCACACCGTAGTCGAACACTAACGCTAAGAACACAACGGCGAAGACGGAACCAAAATCCGATAAGCCGTTCTTGAGATATAAATTTTCAAAGTCTACGGCGAACATTAATTTTACAAAACTTCAGAAATTCGCCGAGCCTCTTATATCGCTCGGATCGCGACGAAACTTGACGAGCATGTCAAAAAATTAATTAATTCAATTTCCCAATGAGAAATTTTCCATTTTCAACAAAGATTCACGAATTTGGTCGACTCGACTGAACAGGCGCGAAAACGCACTAACGACGACGCGCTGTCAACTCCACGTTAACGTAACGCCCCTTACGTCATTATGACGTCAACAAGAGGATTAAATAATTACCAGAAAATCAGGGACGTTATAGTAACACCCCAAAAATGTGTGCCTAGTGTCTGAGGGTAGGCGACGTGTAGGGCGTCAAGTTCACTCGACGTCTGAGGTTTGGTGTCGAGTGACGTCGAGATCACTTGACGTCACAGGTCAAGCGTCGAGTGGCGTCGAGATCACTCGACACCATAGACCAAGCATCGATTGGCGTCAAGATCACTCGACGCCATAGGTCAGGCGTCGAGTGACGTCGAGATCACTCGACGCCACATGCCAGACGTTGAGTGGCGCCAAGCTCACTCGACGCCCTGAATCAAAGTGGATTCTGTTTAGGCGCCCGTGAATCTGTTTCGTAGTAGACTTTTTTCTGGGCATCTGACCTTCTTGAAACTTGATCCAAGGGCCAAGATCTTTCTCCCGTGAACCCTAATTAGGGCAGAGGAGATTTCTCCCCTCACTTTTCTCTAGTACTTGGCTTTTGACGGCTAGGGTGAGCGGAAGGTAGCGGAGTTGGAAGAAGGCCAGTTTCTGCCATTGTTGTTGCATCAGAATTTCGTTCGACGATCTGAGATAGTATTTGCGGAGAAGTCCTGAAGGAGAACGTTCTCATCCGTTCTACTCAAGGTCTCCATGGCTAGCAAGAAGAATCATAAGGTAACAACATCTCTCTTCTCGGTCTTAGGATGCGTGCATGACATCTTTTCCTCATGCCCTTATTTCCTGTAAATTTTTTTGGAACCATGTCTCTCAAATGAGAGGGGTTTGGGTTGCCTTGATTCAAGAAGAACCACCGGGTTGATTGTGTGCGTCCCCAATATATTTTTGTATTAGAGATCCGCTCCGTTAGTGGATTAGGGATCGTGGGTGAAACCGAAATCGTGATCGATGGTCCGATTTGGTGATGTTTGATGTGCATTTTAGGGAATTTGCTAGAGATCCACTTTGCGGCGAAGACGTCGTTGTCATGCCCTTAATTTCGTGTAAGACAAATAATGATTTAGGGACAGGGGGGATATGCTTGTTGAATGCATTCCTAAGGCGTGACTTTGTCTTTTTGCTCGGCTGGCTCTCCCCGTGATGTTGTGATTCACGCGTGGAGGGTGTCCCGGCAAGGCAAGTCTCCTTTGTGAAAACTGACGAGGATGCAAAGATTTTGGACAAGTCCGTGCGATGAAGCCCACAAGCGGGCAAGGTCAAGCAAGGGTTCTTAGCATCGGTTGTACTTAAATTGGTGAAATTGGCAAGAACGGTGGAGCTAATGGACAAGCCTGATGGTATTGCGATCCATGTGCGGGTGGGCTCTCAGCGAGAGTTCTTGGCCTTGGGCTTGCATGCCTTTGGGGAAATGAGAGTACCCATGTGATTGATGTGATGTGATGATGTGTTAGAATCATACGAGCTATAATGTGTCATGGGTGAAACCCAAGTTTGCATACATGCTGCATTGTAGGCTCATTTTATTTAAATGCTCAATATAAAAACATGTTTGATTTTTGTGACACCAAAACCTGTTGTTTTCTATGTTAGTTTATGTTTTACTACATTTGCATAAGAATTGTTGACCTGCAGGGTGATGGAGTGCCCCGGGGTCCGCTAGGGATGGCTGAGAGGAGGGGTGTTGGTTATACAGTTGAGGTCAGTCTTTGCTGACCCACATTACAACAAATTTTTACAGAGCAAGGATCGCAAGCTGGAGTTAGCTCGCCGGCCAAAAAGGCCTAAGACTCATGAAGTGTTCCTCCTTCTGTTTTAGTAGTTGTTATGTTTCCTTTGCTTTGTTTCTGACCTGCATGTCGAGATAATATAGGACTGCCGTTATTTTATTGTGGAGGATGATTTAGACTTTTGGATTGTATGGTCTTAAGGCCATTTTGGGCTCTTTTGTACTCATGGACAATTTCTAGTCTTTGTTGTAATGTTTTCGATGTGTTAAAATCTGAGTTTTGTGATGGGTAATGCTTTTATGTCACCTTATAATAATAAAGCTAAGATGTATATATGTTGTGGGGCTCCGGACGGACTCATATTATATAATCATTGTAGGGGAGGTGTTACAAGAGATGTAGTCTCACTTGTCCTCCTCAAGATAGCTTGACAGCAGAAACTAGACTGGTAGGACAAGATCGCCACTATAGTTCGCCAGTCTGCCAACAGTAGACCACCGCGGCGGACTGCCGGGTCAATAAGGGCAGACCGCCACTATAGACCGTCAAGCAACTAAAGGCAGACTGCCACTGTTGACCGTCAGCTGTTAAGGGCAGACTGCCATTGCAGACCGCTACTGCAGACCGTTAGCCCACTAAGGGCAGGCCGCCACTACAGACCGCTAGGCTGCTAAGGGCAAACAATTACTACAGATCACTATTACAGAACGCTACTACAAACCACCAGACTGCTAAGGGCAGACCACCACTGCTAACCGCCAGGCCGCTATGGGCAGACAGCCAAGGCTAGAAGAGTTCTAACACTCCTCAAACTAGAGCATATATATCAATCATGCTCAGCTTGTCACAGACGTCTGAAAGAGAAACGAACACTGGTTTTGTAAAGATATCTGCTAGCTTTTTGTCTGAAGTGACAAACATAGTACCAATTTGAATCTTCAATATTTTTTCTCTAATAAAGTGATAGTCAACTTCAATGTATTTTGTCCTCTCATGAAAAATTGAATTCTTGGATATATCAATAGAGGCTTTGTTTTTGTAGAATATTAGAAGAGGATGATCATAGATTTCCCCCAAGTCAAGCATAAGTGTCTGTAACCATTTCAACTCACAAGTTGTTGAAGACATGCTTCTGTATTCAACTTCAGCACTTGACCTGGAGACAACAGAGTGCTTCTTACTTTTTCAGCTAACCAGATTTCTTCCTACAAAGGTGCAAAATCAGATGTAGATTTCATATATTTTTTATTATCAACATAGCTGGCATCAGAGTAGGCTTCAATCCTCAGATGGTTACGTTTTTGAAACACTAAACCCTTTCGGTCAAGATCTTTATTTCATCATCCATGACAACTTTCCAATGAGGAAGAGCAAGAGCCTCATAATAGGTAGTTGAGATGACAATAGCCAAGAGAGCAAGAGCAAAATGCTTTTCAGCTGGGAAAAGACGAGCATACAAGACAACATCATCAATAGAATGCTTGGTGCACGTCCAAACTCCATTCCGTAGAGTAATCAGAAGACCAAGATCTATCTTATCTTCCATACCGGATCCATCTATCGGAGAGATTACTGGCTCAGACACTGTCAACGACGGCTCCAAAGGTATAGAAGTAGTATTGAGAGAAAGAAATGATGAAAAAAATAAATTGTGTGGGCAGAGCATGAAGAGATAGTACAGATAGAGGAGTAGAGAGAACATGTATAGAAGGTGATTCATTAGGTGGCGAGAGAGTAGAAGGGTGAGGAAAGTAATGTCTATCTTCAAAGAAAGTGACATCAATAGAAACATATTATTTCTGGAGGAGAGGATCAAAACATCAATACCCCTTCTAAGGTGGATAATAACCAAGAAAGGTGTACTTAATAGAGCGAGGAGAAAGTTTGTCATGACTAGGAGAAGGAGAGTGGATAAATGACGTACAACCAAAGACACATAGAGGTAAGGGAAATGGCATGGCTCCAGAATATAGGATGGAGAATAGAGTTTTGCCATGAAGAACTGAAGAGGGAATGTGGTTGATGAGATAACAAGAGAGAAGAATAGCATGACCCCAATATGATTAGGGAACGTTCATCTGTGTGAGAGGGTGCGAGTAACATTCAGGAGATGAAAATTTGTGTGTTCAGCAACACCACTTTGCTGAGAAGTGTAAGGACAACTGATTTGATGAACAATATCATGATGCATGAAAAAAATCGAGAATTGATGACTAACTTATTCCTTAGCATTATCGGTACAAAGAATTTTAATTCACACACCAAATTGAGTATGTATTTCATTATAAAATGTAGTGAACACACAAAAAAAGTTTAGAACGATCTTACAAGAGATACAACTAAGTACATCTTGGGTAGTCATCAATAAAAATAACAAAATACAAACTTCACCTACCAACAGACCTAGAGGAGAAGGTCTTCAGACATCAGAGTGAACAAGATCAAAGGGATAAGAAGAACTATGTCCTTGTCTTGCTGGATAGGAGGAGCGATGTTGTTTGCCAAGTTGGCAAGCTTCACAGTTTAGAGAAGAGTTCCCTTGAGGAAGATCAGGTAGGAGTTATTAGATGAGGCAAGTAGGAGGATGACCAAGGCAAAGAAGTCACTAGTGAAGAGAAGCAGAAGTGGAGAAAGTAGCAACATTATTGAGGAAGAAGAGATCGTCTCTTTCAGTCCCAGTAGCAATCGTCTCCTTGGAATGAGGATCTGTAACAAGTAGTAGATATAAAGGTAACCATGCAGTTTAGTTATTTTCATAAAGTAGGAACAGAGACCAAATTGCACAGAAAAACGGGGACAAAGAGTGTCCTGAAGCTGTAGAGACAAAGTGACATGGACTATACCAGTCTTGCACATAAATACAGAGTACCATCCGCAAAAAATACTAGAGACAACCAGTTATGCTTGTCCAAAAAAGAGAACAAGCGAGGATAGTCTGTCATGTGATTTGTAGCTCCAAAGTCAATAAGCCACTTACCCCGAGTAATCATATTGGCACTTCATGAAGAGGAGGCAAGGGATGTGTACTTTGTTATGACATCACCCACAGAAGGACGAAGATGAGGATACTTTACCCAACACCAATCTAAAAGATGTCCTATCTTGTCACAGTGTGAACAGAGATAGAGAGACGGACCACGCCCACTATAACACCCTAGTTTTCAGACTTGAGTATTTGGAAGTTATCGCTCGGCGGTAGTAGTTACCGCCCGGTGGTAGCTTAGCGTTGAGTGGCGAGACTCTGAGAGCATTAGGTGGACAGGCGCTGAGAGCGTTGAGTGGCCAGGCGCTGAGAGCGTTGAGTGCTAGCGCGCGGCGCTAGCTAGGTACCGCTCGGCGATAGCTGCGTTTCGTCGAGCGTCGATCGAAGATCTGTTCGTCAAACGATGAGATTTCGAGAAAACGTTGAGTTCTCGAGAAAAATGCTATCGCACGGCGTTAGCCTTATCACCGGCGTTAGTGCGACATTTTTTCCTGGTCGAGCGCTCGGGAACCTACCGCTCGGCGGTATGTAGTTACCGCACGGCGGTAGCGGATGGAAGCAGTTCCGTCATTTGGCTTTATAGACGTCCAATTTCATTTAGGATTCGATCCTAAGGCCCAAGACTCTCCTCCAGAGGGCATATAAGGGGCAGAGAACCTTATCCCTTCATCTTCTTTCTCCTTTTTGAGTGAAGGCGAGCGTTTGAGGTTAGAGTGAGAGAAGGAAGAAGGGAGCTTTCTTCTGCCATTAACAGAGCTTCAGACCTCCAATCGTCGTTCCGAGGCCAAATCCGTGAAGAGGACGCAAAGGCGCTCGTTTTCATCTGTGCAAAGCAGGGTTTCATGGCTAAGAAGAGTAGTCGTAAGGTCACGACACTTCTCCTCCCGGTTATAGGATGTGTGCATGGCATCTTTTCCTTTTCTTGATTTTTTATTTTAAGCATATAGGAATCAGATCTCTCAAATGAGAGAGATTTTTGTTGTCATGGTTCAAGAGGATCCACCGGGTCGATTGTGTCCATCCCCGACATGATATTGCAGTAGAGATCCGCTCCGTTAGTGGATTAGGCATTGTGGGTGAAGCCGCAATCACGACAGTTAGTCCGACTCGGTGATGATGCATAGCGGCAAGACGCCGTTTGAGATGTTGTATGTTTCCCCCCCTCATTTCCCGTAAGTACGTGTATGCGGAACCAGACAAGGTTAGCACTGTTGTGATAGTAGATGGTTTCCTTGGGGCACGGTAACGTTAATTGGAACAGGACAAGGTTAGCTCTATTGTGACGGTAGATGGTTTCCTTGGGGCATGAGTACATTACGGTACGAACGGTGGATTTGGGCGGGAAAGGCGTGGGATTGTGATGTGCTAAGGAGCGATTTGTCTTGCGGTCGGCTGGCTAGCCCATGATGTTGCAAAGTCATGTGTGAAGAGTGTCCCGGCGAGACAAGTCCCCCTTATGTGGAACTGACGAGAATGCCGAGCTTTGGGCAAGCCCGGACGATTCCAGCTGGGTCCCGCTGGGTCTCCTTCGCTGGACTTGATCCCGATATTGGAGCCGGGCCTGGGTCATCGCGACGGGTGGGGGTCTAGCAAGGTTTGTTATCAGTTTGTTTGTGTGGCGGTTTGAATGTCATTTGGAGGAAATTAGAGTACCCTTGTGATTGCGGTTTGTATGTCGTTTGGGGGAATTTAGAGTACCCTTGTGATTGCGGCTTGAACGCTGATGGGGAATTTAGAGTATCTGATGTGATGATGTGTTAGAAGCATACGCTTTAGGGTGCCTTGGGTGAAACCCGGGATTGTATTCATGCTGCATTGTAGGCCCTTTTATTATATACTTAACATAGAAATGTGTTTGAAGTATGCGACATCCAAACCTATTTTATAGCTTTACATGTTATTGTATTTTGCATACTAAGTGCTGACCTGTAGGGTGATGGAGTGCTCCAGGGTCTGCTAGGGATGGCCGAGAGGAGATGTGTTGGTTACACAGTTGAGGTCATCCTTTGCTGACCCACGTTACAAACAAATTTTTACAGGACAAGGATCACAAGCAGGAGCAAGCTCACCGGGCAAAAAGGCCTAAGCCACATGAAGTGATCTTTCTATTATTTACATGTATTCTAATTGAATGTTATGCTCCATGAAATGTAATCCGGTTTGCATGTCGAGGTAGCTTAGGAGTGCATGTGCACGTTACTATTATTTAATGATGCTTAAGTCTTGGACTTATGTTGTGTAAGGCCCTAAGGCCATTTTGATACTCTCCGTTTGGTGGATAACTTCTAGTCTTGATTGTTTTGTTTCTGTTGTTTTTAGTCTGAGTTTTGAGTTGGGTAGTTCATATCATCTTTTAATGCTGAAGCTGTGGAGTCTGTATGTTGTGGGGCCCCGGTCTGACCCATATTATACAGTCATTATAGGGAGGTGTTATAATTTGGTATCAGAGGGAGGTTAGTGTCCAAGGTATGTCTTTGTGGATGAATTTCCTAAACAAATTGCGTTAAGAAGTTATCCACATAGGAGTATCGTGGGACCGTGAGTGTTCTTGTGTCTAGTTGTACGACTAGAAGCAAGCTGAGTTTGTAAGTTTCATGTTGGAAGGCGATGCTAAGCTGTGGTGGGTGAGCCATAGTGGTCGCCAATTTCCTGGACGCACCCTGTCCATTGAAGAATTCGGGAATGCTTTCTTGAAGAAGTACATTCTTGTGTCGACAAGCCTAGCCCTTTAGAGGTAATTTCTCCACTTAGTTCAGCAGGACAAAATGGTGGACGAGTATGTTCATGAGTTTACTCGGTTGGGTCATTATGCTGGAACGACCATGGCTGATGATGTGGAGAGGGAAAACCTCTTCTACCACAGATTGAGAGAGAATCTGAGGCAAACCCTCATATCTATGAATAATGTTGGTTTCAATGAGCTGGTTGAGGCTGCCAGAACGTTGGAGAGCGATTTGGAGCAAACCCAACGTCGAAAGGGTTTTGCGGCCAAGCAGGGAGAAGGAAAGTCTTCTAAATCTCAAGGAAGAACTGATGGGAGTAAGTGGAAGAAGAAGTCTCGTCGCTACAAGAATTGGGAGATGAATAGTACGGCATCAGGGGGGTCTCGCTTCAGGGGACCACGAACGTGCTAAGTGTGGCAAACCGGGCCACATAGCTCGTTTCTGTCCTGAGAGTGGCGCGGAGAAGGAGTGGAGACAAGAACAGTCGGTGCGCTCCGGGCCTAGCGCAGCGGAGAAAGAAAAGATGGTGAAATCCAGCGCTTCTCATTTCCAACCTGTGCACCCAAGGGCGTATAACCTTAGGCAGCAGAAAGCGATCCACCAACCCGATGTGGTGACAGGCTTTGTGTTAGTCTTTGGGTACCCCGCTAGGGTATTGTTTGATACGGGAGCGTCGCACTCCTTCCTTGCGGAAAGCTTTATCCTGATGATTGGAGTTGAGACATTCTCAACGGACGCAGAGCTGAAGGTGCGCATGCCCAATAGGTCATCCATGACTACCAAGGCGAAGGGGCGCATTTGTTGGAGTCTGAACGGAGTTGACTTCACGTTGGTAGTGGCGGTTCTACCGTTGGTTGAGTTCGATTTGATATTGGGAATGTACTGTCTTGCAAAGCAGCGTGCCAGTATCGACTGCCTATTTAAGATGGTGACCCTGAGAAGTGAAGGGCAGACAGAAGTTAAGTTCGAGGGCCTTAGTGGAGTGGCATGCTCCCTGATTTTGGTCATGCAGTTGGTGCAGGCAGTTAACCAGGGAGGAGTAGCTCTTGTACCGTTGTTGGAGGTTCATCTTTCCAGGCTGTCACTTGAAGATGTGTCGGTAGTGGCAGAGTTCGAGGATGTGTTTCCCGAGTAGCATCCCGGAGTACCTCCTCGTCGGGAGATCGATTTCTCGATTGAGTTAGTGTCAGAGGCTAGGTCGGTGTCACGTCCTCCTTTTAGGATGACACCAAAAGAGTTGGCTGAACTCAAAGTTCAGTTGCATGAACTGTTGGAGCAGGGGTATATTAGACTCAGTTCTTCACCTTGGAGTGCGCCAGTGTTGTTTGTGAAGAAGAAAGACGGTCAAGAATAAGTATATGATTCCTCGGATAGACGACCTGTTTGACCAGTTGATGGGTTCAGTGGTGTATTCTAAGTTGGACTTGAAGTCAGGATACTATCATTTGCGGATTCGAGATGACGACATACCCAAGACGGCTTTTGCAACGAGGTATGGTCATTTCGAGTTCTCGGTGATGTCGTTTGGGTTGACGAACGTGAAAGTGAGGGTTAGGTCTGCAATACTCTAGAGGGGGGTGAATTGAGTATATTTAAAATTTGTTTGGTCCCTATAATAGTGTTGTTACAGCTTTTGTTGTAAACTGAAAGAGTGCAGTAATTTATAAACTGGAAAGCAGAAAATAATAAACCTAATCACAGCAACACAGCAAGAACAAAAAAGAAAAAGATAGGCAACCAGACGACACAAGAAATTTATAGTGGTTCCCCAAATCTGGGTAGTTCACTCTTCTACCACCCTTGGTAGGAATCCACTCAGGTTTTTGATCAGGTGCCTGACACCAATTGGTTTTGATCAGGTCCCCAAAAACCAACTCAAGTCTTTTGGTTAGGAGACTTGCAACCAGGAATCACTTTTGAAGGGAGATGACAACCCTTTATACAGGAGAGGGTGAGAGAGTGATTTTGTCTTCTCTTTCTCAATAAACTGAGAAGACTTATGTGAATTGATGTTTAGCAAAAGCTCCCCCTGAATTATTGAATGGATCAGGAAGATTTGGAAGCTTTGTTGTAGGGTGATAGGTCTTCAATCAGAGTTCTTGACAAGCAGTGATGCAGGAGCTTCTTGATTGATTTGATATCTATTGTCCTTGGAAGTCCTGGAGAGAATGTGAAAGAAGAAGACTCTTGATATTGTATGATTGTTCTTCTTCTTCTGAATGATGATCACTGCCTGTCACTGGAAGCTTCAGTATATTTTCTGTGTAAAGTTTTTCTGCTTCTATCAGTATATTTTTCCAGTCAGTCTGTGTATTTCACTATATTCTTTCTGACTGAGTATGTTCTCGTTCATCTTGCTAATTCTCGATCTTCTTTTCTTCTATATCTTTTCAAAAATTTGAATCATCTGTAATTAATGCCGACGGCCTGAGAATAATCGACATTAATGTATTTCCCCAACTGTCTTGTGGAAAATCAGCAAGTAATATTCCCGAGGAACACTGTAATTAATGCTCCCTCTAACGGATACATTCAGAGAATATTTGAGCATTAATCTGTCAGGAATTATTGCATTTGAATGAGGAGAGAATGTCGGAAATGGCTAAGTCTGGAATCGTCAAACAGTTAGCAGAATTCGTCGAACTGAATTACCAATTCGTCGAGCTGAGATATTGAATTCGTCGACCAGACAACTTCCTGTTTGTCGAGCTGAGTTCCAAGATCGTCGAGCTGATAACAAAGCTGCATGCTTCAGAGCCTTTGCCTTTTCTATCTAAAGTTCGTCGAGCTGAGTTTGTAACTTCGTCGACTGGAGTTCAACAACAATTCTGGACTTAGTCAAGTATTTTGTGTTGATTGATATTCTGTGTGTCGACATGAATCTTCTGGTGTCGACACAGATGGATGTCGACTGATTAGTCTTGGTGTCGACACAAGTCTTCTTGTGTCGACATAAGTTTTCTGGTGTTGACATAAGTTTGTGTCGACACATGCCCTAAGTGTCGACACAAATCTTCTGATTCCAGAATTCGTCGAGTAGAGTACTGAGTTCGTCGACCTGAGAAGTTGTGAACTTGAGATCCAAGTTCGTCGAGCTCAGAATCTTGTTCGTCGACCAAAGTCTGAAATTGGACTTAGAATGATCTGAAGTTATCCTGACTTTAGTTTGTTGAAGTATCCCAACTTTCATCGATCAGAGAATGAAGATCGTCGAGCTCAGCTCAGAGAAATATCTAAAGTTCGTCGAGCTGAGAACGTCTTTCGTCGACCTGAGGTCGACGAATGTCGAACTCATTTTTACTTAGTCTTGAAATCTTCTCAATCTTGAGTCTCTGGCAGTCTTGATGATAGCTAGTCCATCTGATGTTGACTCTAAGGACTTGGCCTAGACTCTAGGACACAGCTTTGACTCTGGCTATACATGTTGGGTCACATCCTAAGTTAGTGAACCTAGCCCAAATCAACTAGGGATCCAACAGAACGCACCATCAGTATTCATGTATTTGATGAATTGAGTATTTTGTGAATACTTGGACTCTTTCGTTGTCGTCTTTATCGACGATATTTTGGTATACTCCAAATCAGAGGCAGAGCATGAGACCCACTTGAGATCAGTGTTGCAAGTGTTGAGAGAGAATTAGCTTTTGCAAAGTTCTCAAAGTGCGAGTTCTGGTTGGAGAAGGTGATATTTTTGGGTCACGTGATCAGTGGTGATGGGGTGGCGGTGGATTGTGCAAAAGTGGAGGCCATCGGAGATTGACCAGTTTTGAAAACCGTAGCGGAAGTCCGAAGTTTCCTTGGACAAGCCGGATACTATAGAAGGTTTGTGGAAAACTTTTCGCAGATATCTCTACCCCTCACTTCTTTAACTCATAAGGATCAGAAGTTTGTGTGGACTCAAGAGTGCAATCAGGCATTTGACATCCTGAAGGAAAGACTAATGATAGCTCCAATCCTAAGTCTGCCTAAAGGGACTGAAGGATTTCAGATTTTCAGTGACGCATCAGGATGTGGGCTGAGTTGCATGTTGGTGCAACATGGCAGTATTATAGCTTTTGGGTC
Organism: Platanthera guangdongensis; assembly: GCA_039583875.1. Taxonomy (NCBI): domain Eukaryota; kingdom Viridiplantae; phylum Streptophyta; class Magnoliopsida; order Asparagales; family Orchidaceae; genus Platanthera; species Platanthera guangdongensis. The sequence continues at coordinate 27,469,819 of CM077164.1, read as the reverse complement.
TAGGCAGTTGAAGCCTCACGAGAGGAATTACCTCATCCATGACTTGGAGTTGGCGGCGGTATTTTTTGCACTAAAGTTTTGGCAGCACTATGTGTATGGTGCGAAGGTGGAGATCTTCACGGACCACAATAGCCTGAAGTATCTTCTAGACCAAAAAGACTTGAATATGCGGCAGCACAAATGGGTCGAATTCCTTGGTGACTACGAAGTGGCGATTCAGTATACGCCAGGCAAAGCCAACGTGATGGCGGATGCCTTGAGTAGGCAATACTCTGGTCAAGGGAGTTGAATCGATGTTCATGATGAGCAGTTGATGCGGTAGTGTGAGTCCATTGACATTGAGTGTGTAGCAAGAGGCGAGTAAAGCATGGCTCGATTGAACTGGATCGAGTTACAAAATGACTTATCTGATCGTATACGGGAAGCGACTTGTTTAGATGAAGAGTTGCAGCCATTCGGGCGAGGGTAGCGCCTTGGAGATGATTAACGGGATCTTGAGGAAGGACGGAAGGATTTGTGTGCCACAGTTCGGCAAGCTCCGCGAGGAGTTGATGTTTGAGGCTCACTTCATGAAGTACTCCATTCACCCGGGCAGTACAAAGATGTACTTGGATATGAAGAAATCCTTTTGGTGGCCTGTTTTGAAGCGTGATATAGCTTTATACGTGAGTTAGTGTCAAACATGCGCCTTAGTGAAGGCCGAGTGTCAGAAGCCGGGCGTGTTCCTGAAGCCTCTTCCGATTCTTGAATGGAAATTTGATGACATCTCCATGGATTTTGTGCACGGCTTACCTCGATTGCAGCAGGGTAACGATGCGATTTGGGTGATTGTGGACCGCTTGAGCAAAGTGGCTTATTTCATCCCAAATCGGAAAAAGGACAACGTGGAGAAGCTGGTAGAGTTGTACGTTCGCAACATTGTGCGACTATATGGGATTCCTAGGAGTATAATCAGTGATCGTGATGGACGTTTCACGTCCAAAGACTGGAGGTTGGTTCAGAAAAGTGTGGGCCCGAAGCTTAAGTTCAGTGTGGCGTTCCATCCTCAAACTGATGGACAAACAGAAAGAACAAATTGTACAATGGATGATATATTGAGGATGTGTACACTTGACTTTGCGAAGAAGTGGGAAGATCACCTCTTCATGGTAGAATCCGCCTATAATAACAGTTACCACGCAAGTATAAAGATGGCGCCATACGAAGCTTTGTATGGGAGGCGGTGTTGAAGGCCAATGTCCTGGATAGAGGTGGGAGACACCAAACTTTTGGGAAAAGAAGTGGTGGCCGATGCATGCGAATTGGTGTGAACCATTCAGGAGCGCGTGAAGGTTGCCGAGGACCGTCAAGCGAAGTATTTTAATGCTCGTCATAGGAATGTGGAGTTTGTAGTAGGCGACTGGGTCTATCTAAAGATCAAGCCGTTCAAAGGCGTTTCACGGATTCGCCGACTCAAAAAGTTGAGTCCGAGTTTTTTGGGGTCGTTCGAAGTTTTAGAACGCATTGGAGAATCAGCTTACTGGTTGGCGTTGTCCACAGAGCTGAGTGGATTACACGACATTTTCCATATTTCTGTCTTGAGGAAAGCCTTGGTGGAGGATATTGTGGTGATCGAACCAGCGACGGTGCCGATAGAAGAGGATTTGAGGACGAAAGTCTGCCCGGTGCGCATTGAGGATTCAGAAGTTCGGCAGTTACAGAGCAAAGAGGTGAAGCTCGTAAAGGTGCGTTGGGACAACTGCGGGCGAGATGAGTTCTCTTGGGAGCGTGAGCAAGCAATGCGCGAGGACTATCCATAGTTGTTTGCATAGTGTTGTTGGGAGAGTGTTTTGATATGTGCAGCAATCTTTCTGCTGTCTTTATGAATGGAGATGTTCCTATAACATTGATGTAACAATGCTTTGCCTTGTAGTAACTTTATTCTTGCTGATTTCCCGAATGATATTGGTCTGGGTGGGTTGTTGTAACAATACTTTAATGTGTTGCAACAATTTTCTTGTTGTCTTCCTGCATGAAGTTTAATTTCGGGGACGAAATTCTTTTAAGGGAGGAGGAGTTATAACACCCTAGTTTTTAGACTTGAGTCTTTGGAGGTTATCGTCCAACGGTAGTAGTTACCACCCGTCAGTAGCTTAGTGTTGAGTGGTGAGATGCTGAGAGCGTTGAGTGGACAAACATTGAGAGCATTGAGTGGCCAGACGCTGAGAGCATTGAGTGCTAGCGCGCGGCGCTAGATAGGTACCGCTCAGCGATAGCTGCATTTCGTCGAGCGTCGATCGAAGATCTGTTCGTCGAACGCTGAGTTTTCGAGAAAACGTTGAGTTCTCAAGAAAAACTCTACCGCGCGGCGTTAGCCTTATCGCCGGCATTAGCGCGACATTTTTTTCCTGGCCGAGCGCTCGGGAACCTACCGCTCGGCGGTAGGTAGTTACCGCCCGGCAGTAGCGGACGGATGAAGTTCCGTCATTTGGCTTTATAGCCGTCCGATTTCATTTAGGATTTGATCCTAAGGCCAAAGACTCTCCTCCAGAGTGCATATAAGGGGCTGAGAACCTTATCCCTTCATCTTCTTTCTCCTTTTTGAGTGAAGGCTAGGGTTTGAGGTTAGAGTGAGAGGAGGAAGAAGAGAGCTTTCTTCCGTCATTGACGGAGCTTCAGACTTCTGATCGCCGTTCTGAGGCCAGATCCGTGAAGAGGACGCAAATGCGCTCGTTTTCATCAGTGTAAAGCAGGGTTTCATGGCTAAGAAGAGTAGTAAGTTAAAGACACTTCTCCTCTCGGTTATAGGATGCATGCATGACATCTTTTCCTTTTCTTGATTTTTTATTTCAAGCATATAAACACCAGATCTCTCAAATGAGAGGGATTTGGGTTGTCATGGTTCAAGAGGAGCCAGCGGGTTGGTTGTGTCCGTCCCCGACATGATATTGCATTATAGATCCGCTCCGTTAGTGGATTAGGCATTGTGGGTGAAGCCGCAGTCGTGACCGTTAGTCTGACTCGGCGATGATGCATAGCGGCAAGACACCGTTTGAGATGTTGTATGTTCCCCCCTCATTTCACGTAAGCACGTGTATGCGGAACCGGACAAAGTTAGCTCCATTGTGATGGTAGATGGTTTCCTTGGGGCACGGTAACGTTAATTAGAATCGGACAAGGTTAGCTCCATTGTGACGGTAGATGGTTTCCTTGGGGCACGAGAACGTTACAGTACGAACGGTTGATTTGGGCGGGAAAGGCGTGAGATTGTGATGTGCTAAGGCAAGATTTGTCTTGCGGTCGGCTGTCTACCCCGAGACGTGACAAAGTCATGTGTGGAGAGTGTCCCGGCGAGACAAGTCTTCCTTCTGTGGAACTGACGAGAATGCCGAGCTTTGGGCAAGCCCGGATGATTCCAGCTGGGTCTTGTTGGGTCTCCTTCGGTGGACTTGATCCTGATATTGGAGCCGGGCCTGGGTCGTCGCGATTGGGGTCTAGCAAGGTTTCTTATCGGTTTGTTTGTGTGGCGGCTTGAATGCCGTTTGGGAGAAACTAGAGTACCCTTGTGATTGCGGTTTGTATGTCGTTTGGGGGAATTTAGAGTACCTTTGTGATTGTGGCTTGAACGCTGATGGGGAATTTAGAGTACCTGATGTGATGATGTGTTAGAAGTAAACGCTTTAGGGTGTCTTGGGTGAAACTCGTGATTGCATTCATGATGCATTATAGGCCCTTTTATTATATGCTCAACATAGAAACGTGTTTGATGTATGCGACATCCAAACCTATTTTTTAGTTTTACATATTATTGTATTTTGCATACGAAGTGCTGACCTGCAGGATGAAGGAGTGCCCCGGGGTCCGCTAGGGACGGCCGAGAGGAGATGTGTTGGTTACACAGTTGAGGTCAGTCTTTGCTGACCCACGTTACAACCAAATTTTTAAAGGGCAGGGATCGCAAGCAGGAGCAAGCTCACCGGCCAAAAAGGCCTAAGTCACATGAAGTGATTTTTCTATTATTTGCATGTATTCTGATTGAATGTTATGCTCTATGAAATGTAATCTGCCTTGCATGTCGAGGTAGCTTAGAAGTGCATGTGCATGTTACTATTGTTTAATGATGCTCAAGTCTTGGACTTATGTTATGTAAGGCCCAAGGCCATTTTGATACTCTCCGTTTGGTGGATAACTTCTAGTCTTGATTGTTTTGTTTCTGTTGTTTTTAGTCTGAGTTTTGCGTTGGGTAGTTCATATCATCCTTTAATGTTGAAGTTGTGGAGTCCGTATGTTGTGGGGCCCCGACCGGACCCATATATACGGTCATTACAGAGGAGGTGTTACACCCACCAGAGCGACCCCGACGACCACTAGAATTACCGGAACGAGTCAGATGAGCAATGGTGTCGGGATGGGATGAGGAGGCAAGTAGAGGATGCTAAAGAAGAGTAATAACAACAACGATGCATGCAGCAGTAGCATCTAGAGTGAGAGAGTCAGTTTCGCCAAGAATTTATTATCTAATCATATTATAAGACTCTGGTAAGCGAAGAAGAGAACACACAACCAGAAATTCCTGTAAGTGTTTGTGTTATTCAGCAAGATCAGCGAAGAAAGGGTGGTGCTAAAGAAACTCGACACCAAGAGGCTGCACCTCCTGATAAGCAGCAACAGGAGCCAAGATGTGACGAGCAAATAGATCAGCATACAACGTATATATGCATGAAGTTTGAGCTCCTTTAGAGTGCAGAGTAGCGAGATGAGTCCATACCACTTTAACTATCTCATCATGACAAATGACGGGCAGACATTCATCTAAAATACTATTTGCAAGCTAAGTTCTGACTAAAGCATCACTGGCTTCCCAGTCATCAAAGGTAGCAGATCCCCGAGCAGGAGAATCACCAGTAAGATGATGACGCTTGCGCTGAGAGCGCAATAAGAAAACAAAGGAAACGCTCAAATCCGAATAATTTAGGTTAGTAAGCTTGGAAGCAGTCTCAAGATTACCGGAAGAAGTGTTAGCAGAGATTGCGGTCTGAAGATAGGGCCCTAACATAGTAGAATGAGAGAGATGTAGAGTCTCCATAGAGAAAATGGATAGAAAAGCAACTACGCAGATAGAGGAAGAAACCAGGCGGATAGAGGAAGAAACCACAGATATAGGAAGAAATCACAAATAGAGGAAGAAACCGTGGAAGTTCGCAAGACGCGAACAGAAAGAGGCCGCAAGAGGCGAATAGAGTGAGTTCACAAGAGATGAACTGCACACAGTAGAGAGCAAAAGGTCTTAGCGGGCAGTTAGAAACCCAAAGTCCACAGAGACCACTGAAGAGCTCTGTAGGCAGTTAGGAAAAGAAAACCACAAGGATCGAGTTATCCTCTGATACCATGTAGAAAAGAGCTAAATAACAGAATTTTATTCCTCAAAAACTTAACATTACATGAGTATGACCCCCTATTTATAGGGGGAAAATAGTGACAGAATATAAAAAAACAATGTAGGACTAATACACAACAGGCAGACTGGGATAACAAAAAAATGCAGACCGCAGTAAGGAATGCGGTTAGACAAGCTGACCAGCCATTGAAACCTCAGACCACAACAACATAAACATGTCTGCCACGCTTTACTTTGCTCCACCAGAGATGTGGTCTCACTTGTCTTCCACATGACAGCTTGACAGCAGAAACCAAACCACCAGGACAAGATCACTAATGCAGTTCGCCAGTCTGCCAAGAGTAGACTGTCATGGAAGACTGTCAGGTCACTAAGGGCAAACCGCCACTGCAGACCGTCAGGCCGCTAAGGGCAGACCGCCACTGCTAACCGCCAGGCTGCTAAGGGTAGACTGCCACTGCAGAATGTCAGGCCGCTAGGGGTAGACCACCACTGCAGACTGTCAGGCCGCTAAGGGCAGACCGTCACTACAGACCGTGTAACGCCCCGAAACTCAAAAGAGCGACGGGGGACGTTTTGGGCCAGTTTTGGGCCAGTTTTGGGTTCTGGCAGAAGGCACACGGCCTAGGACACGGACGTGTCCCGGGACGTGTGAGGCTTGTGTCGACACTCAGCCGGCGAAGTCGACATTTTGCTCTCGACATTGTGTCGAGACTGGGCACACGGCCTGTGACACGGGCGTGTCGCAGGGCGTGTCGACCCGTGTCGACACTCAACCCGCGAAGTCGACACTCTGCGCTCGACGAAGTGTCGAGACATGGCACACGGCCTGCGACACGAGCGTGTCGCAGGGCGTGTCGACCTGTGTCGACACTAGTCCCGGGGAGTCGACGAATTTTGCTCGACGATGTGTCGAGACAAGGCACACGGCCTAGGACACGGGCGTGTCCAAGGCCGTGTCGTGAGGTCAACGAACTTCGCTTGACGAAGTGTTGAGTGTCGAGACCGTGTACACGGCCTGGAGCCCAGGCGTGTTGAGGTAGACACGGGCAAGGACACGGGCGTGTCCTAGAACCCATGCAGTTCTCGGGTTGTTTTCTGGATAAATCGATGGGGGTACACGGCCGGCCACACGGCCGTGTCAGGTGGAACACGGGCGTGTCAGGTCGAACACGGGCGTGTTCGATGCCCGTGTGTTGTTCCAGGCGCGTCGATTTTGACGACGAATGAGGCACACAGCCCTGGACACGGGCGTGTGTCAGGCCATGTTCGGTCCAGATTGGACATTTTAGTCCCGAATCAAAGCCGTTCGTTTCTTTAATTGGTGATCCAACGGCTGGGGGCTGTTCCTGATGGGATATACCCGGGATTGGGCCTTAGAAACCCTCACTTTTCATGAGTGGTTGTCTTTCTAAAGCTTAGAGAGAGAGGAGAGCCAAGGAAGGAAGAAGGAGCTAGATCTAGTCATTGGAGGAGCTTCGAAGCTCCAAATCGCGAGTCGACTTCGGATCCACGGAGGCGAAGAGAGTGCGGTGCTTTTCATCTGCTTACTTTTCCATGACGCCAAAGAGAAGCGCAAGGGTAACGATTCTCTTCTTGAGCATGTGTAGCTCTCCTTCTTTGCATAGGAAGCCCGCTCTCACGAGTTTGCGGTGAGTTGGAGGCGTTCCTTCGGGTAGATATGTGAAGTCCCCGTTGTTTAGAGTCCGTAAGCGAGAATGGACATAGGCATGATGTGTGAAGCCTATCCGGACATGTTGGTCTGGATCGGTGATATTGCATTACATAAGGTCGGAGAAGACTCCGTGCTATTGGTTGTTTTTCGGGTTTTCTACGTGGTAGATTGCAACAGGGAGCCTTGGGGATTAACCCAAAGGTGCACCCAGAAAACTGAGCGGATGCGTGATCTTGCCAACTTGGTGGCCTGAGATCCAACTTGAACATAACCGAGTTATGTGAATTGTGATGGAAATGGGACTCGGGAGAAGTTTGACCCGCGCAAATGGCTTAAATTGTCGTTGCGATGTGAGCACGGGTTAGATGGAACCGTACCCGTTCTATGTCATTCGGTTAAAGAGACCTAAGGGTATGTGGCACTTGCCGTTGGCATAGATTAGGGTCTTCGGCGGTCAATGGCTTAAATTGTCGTGACTCGGGCCAAGAAGACAAAATGCTCATAGGTTTGGCCGTCAAAGTGGCGGTGGTGGGTCCGGAATGTTTATGGCTTTAATTGACGTGACATCGACCGGTTCACCGAGAATGTGCCCTGAGAGCACGGGGCGTGTGGCCGTGCGAGCCAACGTCTGTGATGAAATGAATATATATATATATATTGCTCGCTTATGTTAATGAAATGCAGCGAAGGAGCATCGCCGCCCCGAGTTGGGGGCGGGATCGTTATAATTTGGTCAGCATTGCTGACCGTTGTCTTGTTTTGCCACCGTGCGGTGGTTTGTTGCTTGCAGGTGCTGCTGGACCAAGCGGTCAATAGCGGGCTAAAGCCCAATTTGCGAAGCCGGCCCTCGAAGGCCTAATTGGAGTGTTTACTGTTTTTATTCATGTATGACTGTCCTGTGTGTCGTGGTTTGTAAAACATGTAATATGAAGTGAACAATTTTGTAAGGCCTTAAGGTTTGTACTTGTGTATGTACAACATTCCTAGTTTGGTATTAGTGGACATTCATGCTTTAGTGTTGGGTTCTTTATTGCAACTTTTATAAACTGTTTCCGCTAGAATGATCTGTGTAGGACGTTATGATTGGTTGGATGGTTTTCATGAGTAACCACCCAGTCTGTCTGTGGTATATGGCGTCGGGCCCCGACCGGACCTACTACTATATGCTATGCGACGGATATGGGGTGTTACAGACCGCCTCTGCAGATCGCTACTACAGATCGTCAGGACACTAAGGGCAGACTGTCACTACTGACCGTCAGGCCGCTAAGGGCAGACCGCCAATGCTAGAAGAGTTCTAATAGTCAATAAGAAAACACATGTATGAAATTGATGTTCACATTTTCACAAGACTGACAATCTTCCACTATTTAGCTATATTAATAGGGTGTTGTTATAAGTAAATAATGTTTGGCTACATGGAAACTAATTTTTTGAGTTTTTTTATTCTTTTAAAATACTATAGACAAATCATTTAAATACATAAAAAAAGAAAATTCTTATTTTCTAATTCTAATTCCCATGACCCCTACCTTAGCCGCTCCCGATCTAATAGTTTGCCTTCTGCTGGGCGACTTTGCTGAACTCAACAGGAAATGGAGACGGAATCCTGGGGGAGACCACTCCGATCCAGAGCTGCTAGCCCTGCTCGGCGACCAACCCTCTTCCGTTGTTTCGGTCCTTGGCGACGAAAATAGACACCCAGCCGACGACATCTCTTGTCCGATTCAATTTTTTGTGGATTCCTCTTCACTAAATGAGCTAATTCATCGTGCATTACTCTTACGTGCATTATTTACTTTTTCTTCATTTGTTTGGGCAATATACATAAAGAGGTTTTGAGGGTTTGGTTGGGTATTGGGCTTATTGTTTGGGATTGGATTTAGGTTGTATAGAGAATAAAGGTAATTCTTTACTTTATTGCATGTCTTCATAGGATCATTCATTACTAATAAAAGTAATGGAGTCAAAACAATGTGAAGATTCCTTCATCTATATCGGAAAATGGTATGGAGAGTGATCAAATTTGGGGTAAATGATAAAGATTAATGAATACAAAAACTAGGGGAGAGTTCGACACTGAATTCAATCTATTGCTAATTGGTTATGCAAAAGAAAATCCAAAGGTATTCTTCTATGTAGTTAGTACATGGATTGAGCCTTATAAGTAGTACTTCGTTTCAGCATGCATAGACAAATTCTGAGACATAGAAAATGATACTACAAATCGGGTGGAGAGTGGATGTAATGATTGAACAGAACAACCTGTCTGCTATCCAACGTGGCAACCCTGGTCGTTGGGCTGCAGCCCATGTGCAACCCCAACCCCTCTTCTTACATGTTTCTCAGCCTGTTGGGTTGTTGAGGCCCAATATCAAACCCGAGACCTCCTTGATAAGGAGCCTTCAAATTACTCATCATCACCAATTGAGCTGCAGTTGACATTCACAAATGAAATTTTTTCTAGAGATATCTACTGAAAATTTAACTTGTGTTTGGAGAAAATTTGACCAAATGATTACCTTTTAACACACTGAAATTAAGAGACCGTTTAGGCATAGTGTGATTCAAGTTAAACCTTTTTAAACTGTCCACTATACACAAATCTTGTTGTTGTGTCTCACTAAGTGCATTAAAATTCATAAAAAAAAAGATAAAGTAAAAGCATCAAATTATTGACATCTCTATTTGAGCATATATTGATGTCAAAAAATAGAGGTGCATAAATTTTTTTTCAAAAAAAGCATTGGCAAATAAGAGAATAGACTATCAAATGAGGACACATACATTAACTACAACTCAACCAATGCCAACAAATTACGTCAAAGATGTATTTAATATAATTGGAGATAGTTATTGTGGAATTTATGTTGTTGGGCAAGCATTAGAGTTGAGTGAAAATTGGGCACAAATAATGTTAAATCATTCCAATGAACTCAAGGTTAAAGTGAGCATGTATGATGATAATTTTGGGAATGAAAAAATTACAAGAGTTGATGTACTCTCTTCAATGTACTACTTATAGGGCTCAATCATTTCATACATTTTGTGATGCAAGAAGGATGTCCACTACCTCTTATTATCCCCTCTTGGAGAAAGTTTTTATTATGGCGACCCAGGGCCGACTCACTCTGGATCACACTAGATCACTGTGACCTCACCTGACAACGTCCGGCCTGCAGCCCAAGCATCCAACCCCTCTCCATCCACAGATGAGTTATTGGTGGTCACAACCTCCCTTTGATAAGTTAAACTCGATAGTTAAATGAGCAGCACAAAAACTTCTCGTGAATTCACTCATCTCGGTACTTAGAGATGTCACTTAAAACCGAAAACCGTAAACCGAACCGGAATCGAACCGGAACCGCAAAGAACTGGATCAAACCGCAGCAAATTATTCAGGTTCCGGTTTGAATTTTGGAACCATGAACAACATTGGTCCGGGCGTGGTTCTTTCATTTTATTATCCGGACTGGAACCGGGACCGGAACCGGAACCGCAACATACAAGTTTCAAGCGGTTTCAAGATTTTTAGACCCGATCCGAAACGGATCAAAGCAGAACCGAACCGCAACCCATTTATTATTATATTATTATTATTATTTTATAATGTATCTATAATTTTTATATTTATTATTATGGGTGAAACTAACATGATTTGAATTCAAACCGTAATCACACAAAAAGACATCGACTTTGGACCGAACAAAACTGCACCACACCAAAACTGTGCAGTGTGGGTTGACATTGATGCGGTTTGAAGTCGGTTTTTGCAGTGCAGTTTCAGTTTTTATACTATTATATAACGTATTTTCAGTTTTACTCATACATTTTCTGAAATAATTAAAGTAGCTTGTACTCGTTAGAGGCAATTGGAATGTCAGGCCCTTGCAAAAAAGACGATGCGGCACGGTTTTGTCAATCTTGCATCGCCAAAAACCGCATTGCAAACTATGTTGTTTTGCAACCAACGAAGCCGCTCTACAACAAAATCATTCAGCGCTATTTAAAATCGTTGTGGTTTAAAATCAATGTTTGGTACAATTTTGTGATTTTCCGATTTCAATTTTTAACTTGGGGTAATGCAAAATTCTTATGTATGGGCCCTGGACTTTGAAGTTCCTCTTGGAAAAAAATTTGAACAAATTTACATTTCTTTTCTAGTTTTCTTTTTTGACGTCCCTCATTTATTTTGCCAAATTTGATTTTGGTTCTACTTGGAACCGATTGGAACCGGACCGGCCCGCGTGGAATCGGACCGAATCGTTAGTGGTTGGTTTGATTTTGGTTTTTGTTGAACCGTAACTGGAACTGTTGACATGACGGCTCTAAAAATTATTTTGAAACCGGGAGCAGAATCGGAACCGATCAAATCAAATAAGGTTTTGGTTCTAATTTGAAGAACTGTTACCTTAGCGGTTTGGTTCATGATTTTAGTAGAACCGGAACCGAACTGGAACAGTGACAGCTCTATCGGTACTATTCCAGCCCGAGCACACTAGTACATCTCAATTTGTGGTGAGAAGTGAAAAAACTTCATAGTTAAGCATGTTAGGGCTGAAGTAATATCGGGATGGGTGACCTCCTGAGAAGTCTTCATGTTGCTCACTTAACTATCGAGTTTACCTCATCAAAGAGAGGTTGTGGCCACCAACAACCCGTCTGTGAATGGAGAGGGTTGAGTGCTTGGGATTCAGTCCAGGCGATATCAGGTAAGACCACAGTGATCCAGAGTGGGTTGGCCCTGGCCTTCATAAAAAATGCCCATGTTCAGAACTGCATCTTCTTCATCGAGTTGTCCAAGATAGAAGTTGTCCCGCTTCCGCTCCCTGGAACTGTTCATCTTCTTCCTCGACCAAAAAGTGGTTCCACTTGTTGGATTCCTCCCTTAAACCCTATTTGCATGTCATTAATGAACGTAGAACAGAAGATGCAACGATAGAATGGAGATTTCGTCGATGGAATGGAGCTCAAAGCATCTGTCGAGAAAGCTCCGTTGGAACGACATCTGCAAGAGCGTTGGCAACAAAGCGTAGGTTCCAATTAAATGACGATGGCGTTATTCCTACGACACAACGGAGCAAGATCATATCGCGAAAACAAATGGACCCTAAATTTGAGTTGCATATGAGTTTGACATCCCCCAACTTCGTCCCCCATTTGATTCCCGCGTTGGGACGCGCTAAGAGAATACAATAATATTATGGCTCCATATTCTATCACTATTTTATTTAGAACCCCGCATCATCTGTCACGGCAAGTTGCCAATTGTTTACTTAATAATCATTTGGCGGGGCAGATCTATGCCGGTCGAGCGGACGGCACCACTCAGTTGTGGGTTCCACGTGTCTGCCGGGGCCACGACTGGGCGTTGGGGATCCGGCCCGCCGCTTAAAATCGCAGAAAAGTCGCCGATTTTATAGCTAGCGCCGCCCGGCTATCAATTATGGTGAGTTTCCAATTGTTTACTCAATACCCGTTTAGTTGGGCGGATCTATGCCGGTCGTGCGGACAGCAGTACCGCTCCGCCGCGGGTTCCGCCCCGCCGCTTGAAACCGCAGAAAAGTCGCGAATTTCATAGCGCCGTCCAGGCTATCACGCCAAATGAGGCCAATCTTACCCGGTTATTTAAAGTTTATATGCATATATGATGAAGACTGGTCACATATAATCCTCCGCTTTGACCTTCATTCTCCAAGTTTGGTGAGCTGAACTTTTCTGGCATCCAACAAGTCAAAGAGCCAAGCAAGTTCATTCCTTGATCTATGACATAGGGCCAAGGGTTGACTTCTTTTGTTTGAAGTGTTGTGATTGCCAAAACGATGACTTTTGCTTGTTCCTTTTAAATTTTGCGGGTTTAGGGTTGACTCCGGTGTGCCTCGCTCGTAGATCTTCGGTGGATCAACGTGATCTATTCCCGTGCGGCTTGATCCTTTTTTGCGCACCGCCTGGTATCGACATTTCAATAGGAGAACATAGTTAAAAATATTGTGCGAGTACATGAGGAAATAATGTGCTAGTCATTCACTTGACAAGGGACCAGTTTTTGATAGCTCCCTCTTCGACGAGGCATTTCTCGCTCTCATGCAAGTTGTAAATCTAGTGTCCATTTGGCATGGCTTCTTTGCGCCCGCTCATGTGAGTTTGGAGAGGTGAGTTTGGAGAAAAAAACTGCAATAATAAAAAAATGTGTTTGACAAGACAATGATTATGACTGTCAGCCACAGAGAACAAAAAAAACTAGGATAATTTTATTGGCAGCCGTGATGAAGCTATTGGCAAACCAATTGTATTAAAAAAACTTCTCTTTTTTTCCTCCGGTTTTAGACCTATCGGCAGCCCGTGCCCTAAACAGCCGCTCCATGGAAATCCCTCTCGAGAATAGCGAAATCTCTGTCGTTGCGACCTTCCCCCTCGCCGTTCACTTTCTCAGTCGCCACCGCCGCTCGCCGCCTCTGTGGGAGGATCTCCGTCGACGCTGGATATTCCCAATCGTGTCATTTTATGCTTTTTAGATTAATGGTGTTGACTTTATGACGCTATGCTCTTGTCTGCCATACCTTTTTCTCTGACCGGAAAAGTCATGGAGCGGCTCCTTACCAAAGCCTCGGTCTTTCCACCGTTGAGTAGTTGCAGGAGCGTGTTCGTGCGCCGGTGGCAGCCGGTGTGTTTCGGGGACTCGACGACGAAGGAATCACGGGCGTTGGAAGAAGATGAATGAATGGTAGATGAGGCCGAAAAGGTGAGGCAGTCAGTGTGATTTTATTCTTTATTTTTTTTTCTTGATTTGTCATTAACATACTATGGTCTGTGTTTATATTTTTACGATCTACTATTAACAATAAGCTGTTATTAGCGTAAATAGGTTTGTCAATAACATTGTTAATTTTGCACATAAAAACGGATGGAGTTCAATTCCTTAGGTGACGTTGGTTGTTCACAAAAGACATTTCATAACAACAATGTTGACGACCGTCGCCACCATGCCAAACTGACCCCTAGGCTCCCTTTGGGGGGGACTTATTTTCACCGGTCAAGCCGTTACGATCACATGAATCAGACCTTAAAGTTACGACCGCATGAACCAGACCTTAATTAAGGTCCGGTTCATGCGATCGTTACCGCTTGAGCGATGAAAATAAGTTCCCTCAAATGGAGCCCTACTTTACTACCACTTTCTTAGGGGTGGGCATATCATGGGGCAAAATAATTCCTTTTCTCTTTCATCTCAAAATCTTTGAGATGAAAAATAAGTCAGATATTTAATTTTTATTAAGAACAAATTTTTATTTTTTATCAGAAAATATAGAAAAGGCACCCTCATGAAATCATCATTTCAAACAAAAAAATCAAAAACCAATCACATTGAAAGAATATGATTGTATTTTAAAATTGATCGTATTTTTAGAAACATGATGGTAGTTATATGATCATATTTTCTGTCAAAAATGATCAATTTTTTAGGGTTTTCTTTAGGCTCCATTTGGCCCGGTGGTGGCGGTCATGAACATGGGGGTTAAATTGTCATTCGTTAATGCCCAACTAAGGAACTTCATCCACTTTTATGTTCAAACGGATGTTGTTTGTTAGGTGATCCTTAAGGAATGACGGTTTAACTCATACGTTTACGACCGCTACCACCGTGCCAAACAGAGCCTTAGCGTTTGTTTGTTACGAGGACTCGTATTTACAATCTTCGATCGAAAATATGATTGCTTTTTTATAGTCACGTACCCTTTCATCTTCTTCAATCACCTAATCTTCGTTGTCAATACAGAAAAAACTTGCAGAATCTAGGCTAAGGAGAAGCTTCCTTTTAGACTTCATTTTAAGAGCCGTTGGCTCTTTGCCGGGTTTTTGGCACTTAACATCCTCCAATTGAGGGTGTTTGGCACATTGCACCCTCATATTAAATTTTTGGCACTTTGCACCCTCTAAAACTCCAAGTGCACCATCATTCTATTAAAATCATTTATTTTAAAATCCCAAATGCACCCTCTAAAACCCCAAAATCCAATTGGAGGGTGCAAAGTGCCAAAATTTTAAACCGCGGGTGCAATGTGTCAAACACCCTCAATTAAAGGGTGTTAAGTATCAAAACCCTGCTCTTTGCCTGTTCTAATATTATTTGGCGATTGTTAACCGCAACATGATTTTGACTTGTCGCACCCAATGTTAACCGCAATCAAAAATTTAAAAAATGTTAACCGCAATTCCAAAAATTTATCCTTAATCATGAAAGTTTACACTGCTAAAATACATGGCGTTTAGGAGTACCTGAATGCTGAGCAAAACATGTAGTGAAGCCAAGAAAACTGAAACCTGTGCTCCAAACCCTTTCCTCAGGCTCCAGTTTATGATCAGCATAATGATTTGGAAGCTGAAAAACAGAGCCCAGCTAGTGTCTTCTTCAACAGGAAAAATCAAGGCTTTTTGGATCTTGATTGAATCTGCAACAGTTTCCCAAGTTTCACCAAAAAGCTGAAAGGAGATGGCTTGAATTTCTAGATCTGAAGGAAACAGCAGGGATGCAGCGAACCAGAGATATGGGGTTTCTTCGATCCTCTCGGTGATGAAGATCTGCGATTTAAACTTGATGCAGGTGTTTGCCGGCGGTAGTAGTCCTGATGAAGAGGAAACCTGCGGCTTCTCTGGATCTGAAGGATATCGCCGCACTTGGTGCTCGATCAAGGAAGATAACAGTAAAAAATATGAGATCGCCGGATGGAGTCGGGAGGTCGTCGGCAACTTGTCCAAATGCAGGGAAGCGATTTAGTGCCGGCAACGAGGATCTCTGATCAATGGCGAGCAACACGCGGCTTCAGCGAAAGGAGGAAGAAGGTCTCGGTCGCAAGGAGGAAGGAGATTGAGCGGCTTCAGTGAAGAGAAGCGGGCGGGAAAAGGGTATAGGAAGGGTTTGGGATTTCTAAACTTCTAAGGGTTGCAGTTAAACACAGAATGCAGAGGTATTTTATAAAAAATTTTGGGTTGCGGTTAGAAAAAATTGGTGTGCTGTTAACAATCGCCTATCATTTTAGAACGTATGCACCAAACCTATTCCCTCAACACACCCTTTCAGGTGTAGAGTATTTGGCTCGACACGTGGACTTCATTTTAAGGGCCATTGGCTCTTTGTCGGCTCTAATATTATTTAGAACATATGCATCAAACCTAATGTCTAAGGCTTTGTTTGGGAGGACTTATTTTCACCGGTCAAGCGGTCACGACCACATGAACCTGGCCGTAATTAAGGTCCGGTTCATGCGGCCGTGACCACTTGACCGGTGAAAATAAGTCCTCCCAAACGGAGCCTAAAACAACCTTTCGCATGTAGAGTTTTTAGCCGCAACACGTGGACTTCATTTTAAGTGGCGTCGTCTCTTTGCATGTTCTAATATCATTTTAGAACATATATATGTAGGGTCTTTGACCTCGAACAGGTGGACTCTTTTGGGGGTGATGTGCAAAATGGTCTTTGGGTCTAGCCATATTTGACACCATGCAATAGCATAGGTATCTAAAATAAAACCAATATAACCCATTTGAGACATTGTAGAATAAGCTAAACTTCTTTTAATATATTTTTGGGAAAAAGCCAAAGTAGCTCCTAAAAGAATTATTATTATACCTACTAAACAATATTTTGGGGAAAAAGACAAAGTAGCCCCTAAAAGCATTATTATTATACCAACTAAACAAATGAGATTCATTATATAAGGTATAACCATGAATAGAGGAAGAGAGAGCTACAAGAAAAACACTTGTTGCAACTATGAGTGTCCTAGTTGTCTCGTGGGCTACTAGTCAAGGCAAGGCGAGTGATACCGAAGGAAAGAGGGGATTTGACAACAAAAATTCAATATGAAAGGCAAGAACCTGACGTCGATGAGTAATTTAGGGAGAAATTCAACAATTCAGGCTCTGTTTGGGGGCAGTGGTGGTGGTGGGAAAAACTCTATTCTCACCGCCACTGTCCTTTTTAGGTTGTTTGTATGAGGAGCTTTCTCAAAATCATTTCAACACAACTACGAAAGTTGGCAAAATTTCCACAAATCAGAAGAAAAACATACCTTCTTTCTCCAAATCATGCATTTAGATTCACCAGTAATCATTGCAAGAGCAAAAACCATCCTTGAAGATGAAATCTACTCCTATCTCTCACAACAATCTCCCTCCCATAAACCTTGGAGATCAGCTTGGTTGCCTGGTGACAGTCCCTGCACACCCTGAGGTTCTTAGAAACCCTAATCGCAGCTCCCGGAATAGATCCGAGAAGCCCAAATGCGATGGCTAACTTCTCGCTGTGATGTGCAACTGACATTTCTTTCTCGTCCTCCTCTGCGTCTATTCTCGCCTCTGCCACATCGGGCACATAACCAGCTTCCTTGATCCTCATCATCATCTCATCAACCTTCACATATATCTCTAACAAGAGAGGATGCGCGCTGTCCTCAGCAAAGAATTTGTGCATGGCGCCACCAACTTCGATCGAGCTGCATCCCGGAGTCTTCTTGATCCCTTCCTCCTTCATGTGATTTCGTAATCTTACAGCGTCATCGCATCGACCGACAGACGAATAAATGTTTGAGAGGAGTATGTAATCGCCGCTATGCCTCTCCAGCTTCACCAGCTGCCTCAAACACTGCTCTCCAATCTCCACATTCTTATGGATCTTGCAGGAGGCTAACAATGTCCTCCATATGATGGCATTGGGCTGTATAGGCATTTCTCTCACGAAATCGAATGCCTCGTGTATCCAACCGAATCTCCCAAGAATGTCGACCATGATACCATAGTGCTCGATCCTGGGTTCGATGCTATAGACGTGGCTCATGGCGTGGAAGAGGAGCCTCCCTTCATCCACCAATCCACCGTGACTACAGACGGAGAGCACGGTGATGAAGGTCAAATCATTTGGTTCAAAATTTTATTCAAGCATCAAAGAGAAAAACCTCAGCGCCTCATCTCCTCTGCAATTGCTGGCTAAACCCTGGATGATCACAGTCCACGACCACGCATTCCTCGTTGGCATCATGTCGAAGGTTTGTAGGGAATTCACAATGAGCCCACATTTCGCATAGAATTCAATGAGCGCGGTGCCGAGGTTGACGGTCACCGGCAGATGTTTTCGCCCGATGTACGAATGCACCCACTTCCCAGTCTCGGTGGCGCCGAGAACAGCGCAGGAGGAGAGAACACTGACCATCGTCACTTCATTTGGATCCACGCCTGCCCTCTGCATATCATGGAAGAGTTTGAGCGCTTCCCTGCACCGATTCCACTGGCTATAACCGGAAATCATCGCGCTCCAGGCAACGATGTCTTGAGATTCCATTTCATCGAATAGGTTCCTCGCCTTATCCACTTGGCCGCACTTTGCGTACATATCGACAAGCGATGTAACTAGATTTTGGTTCCGATGCATCCTATTCTCGTCTATGTGCCCCACGATCCACCGTCCCAAATCTAAGATGTTGAGCCTTCCGCAGGCAGTCAAAACAGTAATGAGCGTGACCTCGTCAAACTTTGCGTCTAACTCAAGCATGTTGCGAAACAGAGAGACAACCTGCTTCCAGTCTCCGACCTTGAAATACCCTGCGAACATCGTGTTCCATGTCACAATACCTCTTTCAGGCATTTCATCACACAGGTTGCGAGCATTACTAGCATCGCCACAACTCACATACATACGTATCAAGCTGTTTACAACGAACTCCTCGCAATAAAGCGCTCTTGACAGCGCGGCCATGCACCTGCTTTCCCAGCTGAAGGGAATTGAGGCGGGAGCAGGCATTGAGGATGCAGGAGAAGATGTGCTTGTCGGGATCGACGGAAGTGTTGAGCATGTGGAGGAAGAGGGCGACGGCGTCGGCGGGGGTGCGGGCCGTGATAAAGGCGCGGATCATGATGTTGAAGGCGTTGGTATGCGGTTGGGGAATTTGGTAGAACAGCTGGAGAGCATCGTTCATGGCACCGGACAGGCGAAGGGCGGAGCATTCCAGCAGGTTCTCGGCGGCGGAGGGAAGGTAAGCAGAGCCGGTTTTGATGAGGTTTGCGTGAATTTGGCGGAGGCCGCGAACGCTGTTGCATTGCTCGAGAAGAAGAGTTCGCGGGTTGGAGGGAGATTGGAGGAGTAATGGCGGATTCGTGTTTGGAAGCGCGATGAACGCTGGACTGATTCTGCGCGTTTCGAAAGGGACAATATAAAACATATTTTTATCTTATCATAAAAATTAAAAACAGCATTATTTCTTGATAGGTAAATTGCTGGTAACATTATTTTTTTCTAAAAGAATGAAATTAATTAGTAGTGCAGTTATAGAGAATGATATATTTTTAGGGCGTTGTTATGTGCACATCATCTTTGACTATGTGCACATCAAACTCTTAAAATTAAGGGCGATATTACGCGTGCACATCGAACTCTTAAAATAAATAATATCACTATTTTTTTCCAATCCACTCATATTAAACCTAAGCGCACACCCGCTCCTATCTTCTCCTGAAATCTGAAACCCTACCATCGCCACAACTTCCGTTCGGTTCACATGACATACAAGTAAAGTTGGATGAGATACTCCAAAAATACAATACATCATCGGCTATTCAAAAAAATGAATTGAAAAGAAAACTACGGGAGCTATTGGATGCTACAACAAGTCAACTGCAGAACCTTTACTTCCGGGTCGCTTAAAGATGCGACCAAAAGGAAGCATAAACAAGCAAAAGAACCGTGCACGTATTAATATTTAAATTTAAGTAACTTATAAATATTTTATTTATTTAAGACAACTAATATTCATATCTTTATGTTTATGCATTTTTTTATTTTATTTGTTTTTTTTTGTTTGAAATGTAAAAAAAAAAAAAATTATATTTGAAGTAACAAAAAAACTCAAACATTATTTTTGACGTTTATTTAACAATTTGACATGCAAATAAAATTTATGCCGTTTATTTGACATTTTGACGTGCAAATAAAATTTATGATGTGCACATAGCCAAAAATTATGTGCACGCAACAACGTCCTATTTTTATCTCATACATTGCTTATAACATTGCTTTATAAAAAAGGTGATGTTATTAGTAATCCTACTTTCGTTACTAGCAAAGCAGAAAAAAATAGATCCAGACATTTTTTGCATTATTTTCTTCCCAGAAATTACTACTAGTAAACCAATCTTGTTTTTTTATAAGTTTTGCATTTTTGAATTTTGAGCCCCAAATGTTTTTCATTTGAAAAAGTGATCAACATGAAAGTTATAGATTTCATCGAGATCTACAACTTTCATGTTGGTCATTTTTTGATTTGAAGCCCTTTAGACCTCCAATTTGAGCCCGAAAACAGATACGCACGTAACGAGTCGTCCGTACAGATTTTCGGCGTGATTTTTTTCGGGGCTCAAATCTAGTATCTAAACTGCTTCAAATCAAAAAGTGTTTAATATGAAAGTTATAGATCTCGTCGCGATCTACAACTTTCATGTTGAACACTTTTTAATTTGAAGTCGTTTAAGCCCCTGATTTAGCTCCCGAAAAAAAGTCGCGCTGATCCCCGGACGTCCGTTGGGGCCAAATTGGGCGTCTAAATTGCTTCAAATCAAAAAGCGTTCAGCATGAAAGTTGCATATCTCGTGCAATCTCATCGAGATCTACAACTTTCATGTTGAACATTTTTCATGAAAATATACGTATAAGTCGTTGTTAAAAGACGCGTATATTCTTATATACACTTAACTTGTATATACAGCACACCTTTATAGTAATTAGAAATCAAATATATTTCTAAATCGGGCGATATTTTGTTTAAAGATTTTGCCGCAGATAATGATATTTTGTTGAAAACGGAGTTTTGGACATACTAAACAAAACTTTGCGGCATTTTGACTCATTTGTAATGTCATTATATGTAATACGTTATTTTGAAAAAATGAATGTTTTAAACAAAATTTAATTTTTTTAAAAAAAAATTTGTTGATTTGCTAGTAACAAAATAGTTTTCAAATATCTACTTTGAAAAATGAGGTTTGCTAATAGTAATGATTTGCTAGAAACCAAATTAAGTTTGCTACTAACAACATCCTATAAAAATAGGATTTTTTTTGTCTGCGAGCATTACGATCACTGTGTAGAAGGCCTCATATAACATCGGACCTCGCCCGGTCATAGGGTTTCATTTTAGCTTTGCTACATGTCTGAGATGCATTTTGCGCGTGCGCCCCAGACTAAATTAGGTGACAACATATTATGAGAAAACTAGTGAAGTTGGGTTAGGATTTAGGTTATTTTTAAAATAATTATAGTTTTAAAAGTTTGCCCCCAAATATTTAACAAAAATGTTAAATGAGATCCAAATTTTACCTGAATAAAAATGAGAGAATGATTTCAAGCGAATAATAGTTGAGGGACTTATTTCATGATGAAGAGTGACTTTGGGGATAGATTTTGACGCGCACGGTCATGCATGGCCAAAGTGCACGAGCAATTCAAGGACTTTGGTTTGAGGCTGACCCAGTTTTCAGACATCTCTTTTAAGGAGCTCGGGTTGGGAGATTCGCTTAAAATAAGCTCCCGAGGATTTCCACATTAAGTTTGTCTTCATTTCAGATTGATGAATTAAATATATATGAACTAAAATTGAATTAGACTCATTTAAGATTTTCAATTATTCAGATTTTTTTCATTTTTTATTTCTAGTTGGCTCTGTAAATAAGAATTTGAGGTACTTCCTTAACCGTAACTTCAGTATTTAATGTGTTCTCTTCGTGCACAATCTTTACAACTCACTCATTGGAAGCAACACTTTGGGTGCAACAGTGTGTTTCTCGTGTAACATTTAGCAAATTGTGAATCAATGTGTATGCTATTCGTGTGACGGCATGTGTCGATTCTACTGAAAATAGTACATTTACTGAAAGCTTAGAGGGCGGAACTTTTATTCGGGATTATGTCAATGTCATGACTACTAGGGTGTCATCTAGCTTAAGATGGTATTTTCTAGTTCTTAGCCACCTAAGATGCCCGAAATAAATAACACACCCTTTTCTTACAATTACATGCAATTGATCTAACCTAAGACTGTGTCATCGAAAATATTGGCCTCCTACTATATGCGAAGACCTAAGATTATAGTGTGCATTTACCTAGAAGTGAAGCTACCAATCTACTGTCATTGTTTGGTTTAGCTACCCACAAAGAAAGATGGTTACATCTATGTCAGACATAACAAGTTTTATTTGATACAAATATATTAGAATGCATGAAAAAGATCATGAGCGAAATATAGTGCAACACATAAGAATATATTGTTAAGTTGCTTTAGCGCTTTTATTACCTTCTTTTATTAATTGCCCACATTTATAGCCTCATAGAAGATGTCAAAATATCAGCCAATGTTGTTCTTGAAGGCGCAAACTTGAAATATTGTTGTGAAGGAAAAAGTTGGTCTAAGGCTCTATTTGGCATAGTGGTGGCAGTCGTAAACACATGGGTTAAACCGTCATTCGTTAAGAATCTCCTAACAAACATCATCTGTTTGAACATAAAAGTGGATGAAATTCCTGAGGTATACGTTAACGAATGACAATTTAACCTCACATCTTCATGACCGCCACTTGAACATCATCTGAGGTATACGTTAACGAATGACAATTTAACCTCACATCTTCATGACCGCCACTTGAACATCATCTGAGGTATACGTTAACGAATGACAATTTAACCTCACATCTTCATGACCGCCACTTGAACATCATCTGAGGTATACGTTAACGAATGACAATTTGTTTGAACATCAACTGTTTGAACATAAAAGTGGCGTCAAATCGAACCTTGGAATGCAGGTTACTTTTAGAGTCCGTTTGGAGCGCGAAATTTGTGTCCGACCTCCGGACACGGATCTATTTCCGGGGATCCGAAGATGTTGACCCGTGTAAATAGTTAAGGCATATATTATTTAGGTTCATCTCTCTCTCAGTTGTCTTCCTCGTCATTGTTGCTCCAAAAAGAAGAGTTATCTTTCTTGAGCCATCTGCCTGATGTTGCTCCAAGAAGAAGACATCTTCCTCACCATCTACATGACGTCCCTCCTCTTCTCGTCACTAAAAATGATTGCTGCTTGGTGAACAAGCAGATTCGTGAGCAAAGTTTTTAATTTAGAACAATGATAAAAACAAGAGCGATGAGCTTCATGATGAAGGTGAGATTAAAATTATTTCACAGAAAAAATTCACTTGTCTTTGCGATAAGTGAATTATATCTAAGATAATCAATCTGTTTCCGAGATAATCAAGATGTGTGAGATAATGCATTTATCTCTGAGGTAATGAACTTGTCTCTGAGATAATTGTATTTGAGATTTTTGACTTGTTCCTGCAATTTCGCAAAAATCTAACATCTTTACACGTGCCAACATCTCTATGCCCGGAGCTCGGACAAAAAAATTTCTCGTTTGACGCAGTATTTTTGCTCCCCTGATTTGTGACTGATAATTTATACAAAACTACACGAGAAAAAGAAGCATGCAACTATGCAAGAATAGAAGATGTCTGCAATGAAGAACGGTGAAGTCACTTATAATTATATTAAATAATGCCAATGTGAAAAAACGGGTCTACTGTGATGCTTTTTAGACCTTCTGGAGCTCGCACAGGTAGAACATTGCTGCACATTTGATATAATTGTGTTGCTTCTTCCAACAAGCATTCAAGACGTTTTTACAATCGCTGATAGGTAAAGCAATGAGCCTGCATTTAAATAAATTTCTTTTCACAATTTTCATCACTGATTTAAAGAAAGTTTGTCTTTGAACAAAACTATTCTCGGCGTTTCAAATATCTAGCTCTCCACGCACATAAAATGGGCAGCCCGGTGCACAAAGCTCCCTGCAAAGAGAGGGTTTGGGGAAGGGTCTCATCCAGTGGCGGACGTAAGAATTTTTTCCTGTGTGGGCGGACCTAAAAATTTGAAGAAAAAATTTTGCAATACAGAGAATAATCAAACCTAACTTACTAGACATATCTACAACTAATACACATATAAAACATGATACACATATCAATAAGAACATGTACTTCGGTACTTCACAGTAAGAGCATATAAGGTAAAAATAAAAGAAAATACACCAATAGACAAGAAGTGCAACACAAAAAGACTGAAACATCATACACAAAAGAAGTGCGGCTTGCAGTCTGCAGACTAACTTGCTTATAAAATTTCTCTACGAGCTTTCATGTTTTGAAAGCATTTCATTTTCAGCTCATTGTTGATAGTAGAAAATACATCTTTTTCAATATATGTCACTAAACATGAATTCATCCATTCATCCCTCATTTGATTACGTAGTGATGACTTGATAATCTTTATTGCCGAAAAAGCTCTTTCTACAGTTGCAGTTGCAACAGATAATAATAGTGCGAGCTTCACAAGCAAAAACATCAATGGATAAAGAACATCTTTCTTCAATTCAACTAATCGCATAGCTAATCATACAAGACCAATCACCTCTGCAAAGTCATCATTTGAGCGAATATCCAAAATATAATTTTCAAGATAATTATCGAGCTCTATTAATTCAACTGGAGAAAATTTCATGGGATAATGCCAGTCAAATCGAATCAATTTGTGTTTATCAAATTCAGAAAATCCATTACTTCGATCCAAACTTGTCATACATAAAAGCAATTCAATATTCACTTCATCAAATTGATTATTTAACTCGACAAGTTGTAGATATATGACCGCATAAAATAATTCTACATGATAAAGATGAATGTTTAACGTATCTTCAGATTTACTTCTTGATCTTTCACGTACAACAAATTTATCTTTCATATTTCGAACAACAATTTCATGTTTGTTGCAGAAAAGAGTTATCTCATGAAATAAAGAATCTCATTCATTATCCATCAATGTTTGTAACCGTAGCTTGGAAATTCTGACAAGAGTCATAGCATTTATAAGGTCTTGATCGGTCCTTTGTAATGCTTGTGATAAATCATTAGTGATCCCTAAGATAGTTCTCATTAAGTGAAGTTGAAATATAAATTCAAAACACTGCATAACATTCAATAATTGACTCGCTTCAGCTTTTTGCCCTAAAAATGTCATCCTCTTCAATAATCTCAAACACATCAATAACTGATGATAATAAGTAAATTAAACTCTGAAGAGTTCTATAATGCGAGTTTCATATTGTGTCTCCTGCTCTTTTCAAAGTTTTTTCTTGATTCAAACCCCTCCCCGTTAAAAAGCAGTCCTACCTCAATTGTCACACTTCAAAGATCAGCCCACAATAGGAAAAATTATAATAGTAAAATGGAAAAGGTTCAAGATCAAGTTTGCATATGTTTTTGACAAAATAGTATAAAGATTTAAGATCTGTGAACGGTGTACAGCAAATTGTTCAAAATTGAAAAGAAAATAAGAAATAATAGAGTGATCCATGAACACCAAATAGTATAAATATTTAAGATCAAGTTTTGATGACTGAAATAAGGAATAAAAGACTGATAATGTGATACCTGCTTGAAGTATGTCGGCTCACGGCTGTCGGACTGTCGGAGAAGAAGGTCAGAAGGGAGATGTCGGTCAAGTCACCAGTCGAGGCGCCTATTGGAGAAGGAGATGGTCTCCGGTAAAGAAAGGAGCGGCACTCTCATCACCAACTGATCCGCGGAAAGCCTCTTATCTAGGAGGTCTGGGGATCGAGCTCCGGCCTCAACAACCCGCCGCATGGTGGTGATTCCATGGCGGAGAGCTGGTTGGGGTGTACGGCCCGTGGGCCTGATAAAGCTGCCTGGTGCTGACTCCAGGTGGGTCCCTTGGTGCTGATGCCAAGGTGGCGGGGCAGGTGGACTCCTGTCCCCGCATCATAAAAGTGCACTTTTATGATGCAGTGACCTAGAGCCGACCCGCTCTGTCGACCAGGCCTCGCACCTGGCCTAGCCAGTGGCCCACGTCTTGCGGCCCACTGCCGGGCCCACCATGGCGTCACACCATGGCGTCCCTTTTATCAGGCCCGCGGGCCGTACACCCCAACCCATCTCCGGGCCCAACCACGGGCGCACGGTAAGTTGTTGAGGCCAGATCTCGAACCCCTGACCTCCTTGATAAAGAGCTTTCAGGCAAGCTCTCATCAACCAACTGAGCCGCGGCTCAGTTGGTGATGAGAGTGCTACTGAAGGCCTCTTATCTAGGAGGTCTGGGGATCGAGCCCCGGCCTCAACAACCTGCCGCACGGTGGTGATTCCGTGGTGGAGAGCTGGTTGGGGTGTACGGCCCGCGGGCCTGATAAAGCCGCCTGGTGCTGACTCCAGGTGGGCCCCTTGGTGGTGATGCCAAGGTGGCACTTTTATGACGCGGGACAGGAGTCCACCTGCCCGCCACCTTGGCATCACCACCAAGGGGCCCACCTGGAGTCAGCACCAGACGGCTTTATCAGGCCCGCGGGCCGTACACCCCAACCAACTCTCCACCACGGAATCACCACCGTGCGGCAGGTTGTTGAGGCCGGGGCTCGATCCCCAGACCTCCTAGATAAGAGGCCTTCAGTAGCACTCTCATCACCAACTGAGCCGTGGCTCAGTTGGTTGATGAGAGCTTGCCTGAAAGCTCTTTATCAAGGAGGTCAGGGGATCCAGACCTGGCCTCAACAACCTACCGTGCGCCTGTGGTTGGGCCCGGAGATGGGTTGAGGTGTACGACCCGCGGGCCTGATAAAAGGGACGCCATGGTGTGACGCCTTGGTGGGCCCGGCAGTGGGCCGCCAGACGTGGGTCTCTGGCTAGTCCAGGTGCGAGGCCTGGTCGACAGAGCGGGTCGGCTCTGGGTCACTGCATCATAAAAGTGCACTTTTATGATGCGGGGACAGGAATCCACCTGCCCCGTCACCTTGGCATCAGCACCAAGGGGTCCACCTGGAGTCAGCACCAGGCAGCTTTATCAGGCCCGCGGGCCATACACCTCAACCAGCTCTCCGCCACGGAGTCACCACCGTGCGGCAGGTTGTTGAGGCCGGGGATCGATCCCCGGACCTCCTAGATAAGAGGCTTTCAGCGGCACTCTCATCACCAACTGATCCGCGGATCAGTTGGTGATGAGAGTGCCGCTGAAAGCCTCTTATCTAGGAGGTCTGGGGATCGAGCCCCGGCCTCAACAACCTGCCGTACGGTGGTGACTCCGTGGCGGAGAGCTGGTTGGGGTGTATGGCCCGCGGGCCTGATAAAGTTGTCTGGTGCTGACTCCAGGTGGGCCCCTTGGTGCTGATACCAAGGTGGCGGGGCAGGTGGACTCCTGTCCCCGCATCAGGAGGTCTACATGAATATTCCTCTGGGTTTTGTTACCGAAGGATCCATTGGGAAGGTCTGCCGTATGCAGAAATCTCTGTATGGCCTGAAACAATCTCCGAGAGAGTGGTTTGGACGGTTTAACAAGACCATGATTCAGCTAGGATATACCCAAGGTCAAGCAGATCACACTCTCTTCATCAAGAGAAAAGGTGCACAGGTCTCTATTCTTATTGTGTACGTGGATGACATCATCATTACCGGAGATGACTTGGAGGAGATTAGTCACTTGAAAAAACAACTGGGCAAGGAATTTGAAGTCAAAGATCTGGGGAAGCTGAAATACTTCTTGGGAATTGAAGTTGTGAGGTCTCGACGGAGGATCTTCATCTCTCAAAGGAAGTATACACTTGACCTTCTGGAAGAGACTGGGATGCTTGGGTGTGCCCTCGTGGACACTCCAATTGAGGCTAATCATAAAATTGATGCGGATACTAGTGTGGAGAAAGTGAATGCATCAAAATACCAACGATTGGTTGGGAGGCTCATATATTTGTCACATACTCGCCCTGATATTACGTACGTTGTGGGCGTCCTAACTAGATTTATGCACTCTCCTTCTATACGTCATCAGCAAGCTGCCTTTAGGGTGTTGCGATACCTCAAGAAGACACCACGACGTGAGATTCTGTTCAAAGATAATCAATCTTTGGAGGTTGAAGTGTTTACAGATGCTGATTGGGCTGGTAGTTAAGATGACAGAAAATCTACCACTGGGTATTGTTCATTTGTGGGAGGCAACCTTGTATCATGGAAGAGCAAGAAGCAGAATGTTGTAGCACGCTTAAGTGTTGAATTTGAATATAGGGTTATGCCGCAAGGAGTTTGTGAGGGATTGTGGTTGAAGACTATTCTTCAAGATACGGGTTTCCAGGTGAACAAACTTGTTACTATCTACTGTGACAACAAGACAGTCATTAGTATTGCTCACAATCCTGTACAACATGACAACCAAACATGTGGAAGTTGACAGACATTTCATCAAAGATCACCTCGACAAAGGGAATATCTGCACTCCATTCGTGAACTCATTTGAGCAGCTTGCTGATGTTTTCACCAAGCGACTATGCAGTGACAACTTCAAAGACAATGCTGACAAGTTGGGAATGATCAATATATATTCCCAACTTGAGGGGGAGAGTTGAATATACGCATTATTTCTTACGTTTCTTTTTCGTCATCGCACTTATGTAACCCACGTGATATGTTACGTGTTGTGGTCCTATGTATATGTATGTTACTGTTGTTTCTAGAGCATTCTAAATACAAAAACCATCTTTCCACTGCACTATCAAAAATCAAACTTTTATCATTAAGGAAGATGACCAGATAATCCTTCTCACAAAGGTGAACCTCAATCCTTCAACATAAGCAACATTTCTGAAGGCACTACAGATCTTGTGGTAGTAGTAATCATTAGAATGTGTTTTGATTATACCAACGATCCTTTACGAAATTCCCTATCTTATTGCATCAAAAGAATTCAAACTTATGTGTCTACACTCTCTTTAGAGTACGAGAAGAAAAAGCAGAGTTAAATTAAGCTTTCTAATAGTGGATCATAAACCTAGTTGGCAGTTGCCGATCAGGGATCTATGATCCTAAGTTTACTGACCAATCAGTAATTGATAATCATCGAGTAACTTGGTGATCATTACACATCATTGACCAACTTGAGGATAATTGATCAAATGATTGACTAGGTAATTGATGGTAAACGAATCATTCAGGAACTGAAAATATTAGGCTCCATTCCTTGGGCAAGATATGAGAAATTCCGATTCACACACGAATTAAATTGAAGTCCAATTTTGTGGTTCACCTGAATGCAGAAATTCTGTCACAAGAATTGGAATTAGCAATTCCACAGTTCGACTGCATATAAAATTCAGTCAATAAAATTGATATTTACACACACACATACACAAACACAAGCACAAAATCACACACACATACACACACACACATTCACATCATTAAAAAATGCCTAGACATTCTTACTCATAAATTATTCTATTTTCTAGAGAAGTTGATTTAGAGTGTCATTTACTCGTACTAAAATCCAGAACCACCATAATAATGAGGTAAGTTGCCAAAATTTCCAAACTCAAAATTAAATATTTAATTCTCCTTGTTAATATTATATATTGTAAAAATCATTCTTTATTGTTTTAGGTTTAGTCCCACACCGCCTGTGGTGTTTTTCTCCTTCTCCTCTTCTCCTATATGTAGACCCCAAGGGTCCTTGTTTTATGATTGAATAAGAAAGCTATTGTTATTTCTAACATGGTATCAGAGTCAGGTTCCTTATAATTTTTTTTTCCCGCGCTCGCACCCTTGCTTGCGCCTCTGTTCCGCCTGCTCTGCCCTCCTTGCACCCGCATCCCGCAGCCAGTCCGCATCCAGTCCGCATCCCGCAGAAGTCCGCAGCAGTCCGCAGCCAGTCCGCATCCCGCAGCCAGTCCGCATCCAGCTCGCCCTGTCCGCTGCCCGCGGCTCGCCTGTCCGCCCCATCCGCAGCTCGCCTATCCGCAGTCCGCATCCCGCAGCTCGCCCTTCCCGCTGTCCGCAGCCCGCAGCCCGGACTTCCGCTGTCCGCATCCCGGCAGTCCGCCGCTCGCCTGTCCTCTGTCCGCCGCCCGCAGCTCGCTGGCACGCAGCCCGCAGCTCGCCAGTCCGCGCCCGCTGTCCGCACTCCCGCTTGTCATGTCCTCTGTCCGCAGCCCGCAGCTCGCCAGTCCGCGCCCGCTGTCCGCAGCTCGCCGGCCCGCCGCCCGCAGCTCGCCTCGCCAGTCCGCGCCCGCTGTTCGCAGCTCGCCAGCCCGCAGCCCGCAGCTCGCCAGTCCGCCTCTTCTTGTTCCCGCTGTCCGCTCTTCAGCCGGTCGCCAGCCCGCTGTCCGCACTCCAGCTTCTCCGAGTGCCAGCTCGCTGTCGTCATGACCACCCCCTTGATCTCACCTCCTCTGAAAGCCACTTCCTTTCAATTGGCCACGGCCAGCGACTGGCCAGACTGGGCTCTCACTGTTGAAGCCGCTCTCTCCACCCGTGATCTCTGGGATCACATCATTGGTGATCCTCCCGTCTCTGCCAGCTCTCCTGCTCTCAGCTCTGCGAGTTCTCCTGTCCCTACCTCTGCCAGCATCACCGCTGTCGCCGCCACTCCTGATGACGCGAGTCTTTGGCGTCGTCGCGACCAGGCCATTCGGGCTTACCTACTGGAGTCTGTTGCTCGGCCACTCCTCAGCTCCATTGGCCGCCTCTCCTCAGCCCGCGCTATGTGGGAGTATCTTCGGGATCGGTTTGTTCCCCGCGGTGGCGCCCGTCGTCATCGTCTCATCTGTGATTCTCAGTCTGCAAGACAGGAAGGCCGATCCATTCAGGATTTCTTTACAAGAATGAGCACCTTATGGCATGAATTGGACTATGATTCCCTTACCCTGCGGCTGTGCTCGCTCCTTGGAGTTTCAGCGTCATCTTTCTGAAGGTCATCTCCATCAGTTCCTCGCTGCTCTGCGCCCCGAGTTTGCTCTTCTTGCTGCTCAGCTTCTTCATCGAGTTCCTCTTCCCACCTTGGATGAAGCTCTGATTGCTCTTCTTGATGAAGAGACTCGCCTTCGTCATCCTTTGGATCCTTCGCCCCCTCCTGGGGTTGACACCGTCCTTGCAGTTCGACCGCGAGACAGCTCTATTACCTGCCACTACTGTAAAAAGGTGGGTCACATGAAGTTTGACTGCCCCTCCCGTCCCCCACGTTATGATGACCACCGTCGCAACACCCGTGGTCGGGGGCGTGGTCGTGGCCCCAGTTCCACTCCCACCGCTGCAGCTGCTACAGATCGTCTCCACTGTCTTGAGGAGTTACTTCTTCAGTCACCCCTGCTTCAGGGGGCCACACCTCTAGCTCACAGCCTGTCTGTTGCTCCTGGTACTCCTGTTGTTCGGGCTCCCTCAACTGCGTCTTGGTATTTTGATTCTGGGGCCTCCTGCGACCTCACCAACGATTCCACCCATCTCATCCACTGTACCTCCCCACCCACTCACCTTCAAGTCACCACTGCTGACGGGGGCACTGTCCCCATTCGGCGGGCCGGCTCAATTACACCCCAATCTGCTCCCTCTGGACACCTTACCCTCTCCAACATCCATCATGCCCCTCGCCTCCACATGAACCTTATTTCTGTTAGCTCTCTTTGTGATCTTGGCCTAACTGTTCTCTTTTCCTCCTTTGATTGTGTTGTGCAGGATTCACGGACGGCTCAGAGGATTGGACGGGGCCGTAGGACTGGTGGTCTGTATCAGCTGGAGTATCTTCACGTTCCTTCTGCAGTGTCTTCATCCCCTTCTGTTCTTTCTGTTACCTCTGATGCCGACTTGTGGCACAGACGTTTAGGTCATTTATCTGGTGACCGACTCCGAAGTGTGATCCGTTCTGGAGTTTTGGGTCGTGTCTCTCCCTCCCCCCTCTCTGTCTGTACGGGTTGTCGTTTGGCAAAGCACCTTGCTCTACCGTTTTCTAGCAGTGCTTCTCAAACCACAGCTCCCTTCGATTTAGTGCATTCTGACATTTGGGGCCCGGCCCCCATCGCCTCTCATTCTGGCTATCTTTACTATATCAGTTTCATTGATGACTTCTCTCGATGTGTTTGGGTTTATCTCTTACGGAATCGCTCTGAAATCCCTGCTGTGTATCACACCTTCACCGCCATGCTTTATACTCAGTTTGGCCGTCGCATTAAAATTTTTCGCTCCGACTGTGCTCAGGAATCCCTCTCCTCCACCATGCGCGACCTCCTTCAATCTCACGGCACCCTCCATCAGCAGTCTTGTCCGCACACCCACGAACAAAATGGGGTCGCCGAACGCAAACATAGACACATCATCGAAACTGCCCGTGCTCTTCTCATCTCTGCCTCTGCTCCTCATTCCCTCTGGGCCGAAGCCGTTCTTACCGCGGTTCACCTTATCAACATCACTCCCTCCTCCGTCCTCTCCGCGGTCACTCCATATGAACGTCTGCACTCTCGCCCCCCAACCTACGCCCCTCTCTGCACTTTTGGGTGCACCTGCTTTGTTCTCCTTCCTGGCCACGAGCGCACCAAACTCTCTGCCCGCTCGGCTCGTTGCGTCCACTTGGGCCTGAGTCCCCAACACAAAGGCTATCGCTGTTATGACCCAGTGACTCGCCGCATCTGCATCTCCCGTCATGTTTCTTTCCTTGAACATGACATGTTCTTCTCCTCCGCCACCTCCCCGTCACCCCCCCTACCCACACCACCTCATACTGCCCCACCACTCACCCCTCCTCTGCTTCCTCCTGTACCCAGCCGTCCCAGGAGTCACGTTGCTCCTCCTCCGTCCCCACCTGCTCCTTCGCCCGAGGCCTCTCCTCCCCCACTAGCTCCCTCTCCTACTCCTGCTCCTGCTCCAGCACCGTCTTACGCTCCGGCCACCTCTTCGAATGTGGATCCTGCCCCTCCCCGGCGTAACCCTGCTCACCTTCGCCTCCCCCCAGCTCGCTACGCCCACAGTCCTGCCAGGTATACTCCTTCTGCCCTCCACTCAGCTACCTCCTATTCCCCTGCCTTTCAGGCGTTTCTCACTGTTCTCCACTCCCACCGGGAGCCCCAGACATACCAAGAGGCAGTTGTTCATCCCGAATGGCGGCAGGCCATGGCAGTTGAACTTCAGGCTTTCCACAGAACTCATACCTGGGACCTCGTCCCCTGCCCTCCTGGCGTCACTCATGTCAGCTGCAAATGGATCTTCAAGATTAAGACTCGCCCGGACGGGTCCGTTGAGCGCCACAAAGCCCGTTTAGTTGCCCGTGGGTTCTCCCAGGCACATGGCCTCGACTACGATGAAACTTTTGCGCCAGTTGCCCGAATGACGACAGTACGCACTTTACTTGCTGTTGCTGCTACCCGGGCTTGGCCCTTACTTCAGATGGACGTCACCAACGCTTTTCTTCATGGTGATCTTGTCGAGGTGGTGTATATGGCTCCACCCCCAGGTCTTCCTGTTCCAACCGGCCACGTTTGTTCTCTCCGTCGGGCTATCTACGGTCTTAAACAAGCCCCCCGTGCCTGGTTTGAGCGCTTCCGCGCGGTTTTTCTCCAGGCCGGGTTCATTGAGCGCCAAACTGATCATGCTTTGTTCACCCGTACTACCCCCCAGGGCTGTGTCATTCTCCTTCTCTACGTCGATGACATGATTATCACTGGCGATGATCATGCCACCATTGCCTCTCTTCAACAGCACCTCCGCAGTCAGTTCGACATGAAGGATATGGGGCCCCTCCGGTATTTCCTGGGGCTGGAAATTTCCCGATCAAAACGTGGCATCCTGGTTTCCCAACAAAAGTACATTTCCGACATCCTCTTTGTTGCTGCTCTCACCGACACCCGAACTGCTGACACTCCGATCGAGCTCAATCTGAAACTCCTCCCTACTGACGGCGAACCTCTTCCAGATGTCTCCCGCTATCGGCGCCTCGTAGGGATGTTGGTTTATCTCACTATGACTAGGCCTGACATTGCTTATGCTGTCAGTTTTGTCAGTCAGTTCGTCCAAGCCCCCCGCTCGGTTCACTATGTTGCAGTCCTCCAGATTCTTCGCTATCTACGCACCTCCGTCACCAGGTCCCTGTTTCTCTCTGCCACTTCAACTCTCACCCTTCGAGCATTTTCTGATGCTGATTGGGCGGGGGATGTTACTACTCGTCGCTCCACTACTGGCTTTTGTATCTTTCTGGGTGACTCTCTTATATCCTGGCGTAGCAAGAAACAGGACTGCATTGCGCGCTCCAGCTGAGATTGTTTGGCTTCGTCGTCTTCTATGTGATCTTGGTGTTACCATATCCGGACCCACTCCTTTACTCTGTGATAATCGAAGTGCTATACAAATTGCCTCTAACCCGGTGTTTCATGAACGGACGAAACACATCGAAATTGATTGTCACTTCACTCGCCAAGAGTTTCTCGCCAAGACCATCTCTCTACCGTTCATTGCCTCCGAAGAACAAATTGCAGACTTTCTCACCAAATCTCTCACATCTGCTCGTTTCAGATATCTTATTAGCAAACTCTCGGTTCATGATCCACCGTGAGTTTGAGGGGAGATGTTAATATTATATATTGTAAAAATCATTCTTTATTGTTTTAGGTTTAGTCCCACACCGCCTGTGGTGTTTTTCTCCTTCTCCTCTTCTCCTATATGTAGACCCCAAGGGTCCTTGTTTTATGATTGAATAAGAAAGCTATTGCTATTTCTAACACTCCTTATATTTAGCATTAAGCCAATGTGAGAGTGAAGAGTTAGAGCAATTTCCATGTCTCAGTCGAGAGTATGGAGTGAGAAGAACCCTGCACAAATTAATCGAGGAAGCAAAACATGAATTAAACACCATTGTAAAGAGAGCAGGAAAAGAGAGACCTCCAACCTTGTATATACTTCTTGAATTAGTAATTACAAGTATGAATACATTTATATAGGAAGAGAGGGAGAAGAGAAGATCACAATCCAAGATGTGGGACAAATACAAGAAAAAAATGGGCCTCTTAAATGGGCCTTTACAAGGGCTTTTCTAGCACTCCCCCGCAAGTTGGAGCGTACAAGTCGTAGGCGCCAAACTTGGATAAAAATTGGTAGTATAGCGGTCGGGAGAGAGCTTTGGTCAGGATATCAGCAACTTGATTTGTAGCAGAGACATGCTCCAGATCTACCTTCTTTGACTGTACTTTTTACCGAATAAAGTGGCAGTCAACTTCAATATGCTTTGTGCGTTAGTGAAAGACCGGGTTCTTTGCAATATGTATTGCTGCTTGACTATCACAAAATAGGGTCTCCGGTGATGAGAGACAAACACCCAAGTCTCGCAGAAGGCTCTCAAGCCATGTTAACTCGGAAACTACAGCAGTCATGGCCCGGTACTCAGCTTCAGCAGAAGAGCGAGCAACCACATTCTGTTTCTTGCTACGCCAGGTTATAAGATGACCACCAAAGTAGGTACATAAACCAGATGTAGAGCGTCTATCATCAATGGATCCTGCATAGTCAGCGTCCGAGTATGCAACAAGAGATAGAGATGTGGATGGCTTGTACACAAACCCTTGTCCTGGAGCGTTCTTGAGATACCGAAGAATGCGCTCGACAGCTCGAAGATGAAATGTCCGAGGAGCATGCATAAATCAACTCACGACTCCTACGACAAAGGAGATGTCTGGTCGAGTAACTGTAAGGTAGATCAGTTTCCCAACCAAGCGTCTGTAGTATTCCGGATTCGTAAGCAGCTTATCGGAGTCAGAGCTATGGGCCGAGAGCCTGTGATTAGCATCCATTGGAGTATTCGTAGGCTTGCATCCCGAATAGCCAGCATCACGAAGGAGGTCCATACAATACTTGCTTTGGGATAATACAAGACCATCAGGCCGTCGTGCAACCTCAAGCCCGAGAAAATACCGTAGGTTACCAAGATCTTTGGTCTGAAAGGCGGAGTTCAACTGTTGCTTGGTATGTTGTATCCCTGTAGTATCGTCTCCAGTAATGAGGATATCGTCAACATAGACAAGTAGGATGACAGTTCTGGTTGGCCGGTGTCGAGTGAAGAGAGAGAAGTCAGTAAAGCTCCGAGTGAAGCCAATATCACGGACTACCTTGCTGAATTTGTCAAACCAAGCGCGCGGGGACTGTTTGAGACCATAAATAGATTTCCGAAGATGACAAACCCGAGACTCCCTCGTGGTCTCAAACCCGGGAGGTTGATGCATATAAAAAGTCTCCTGCAGATCACCATTGAGGAAGACGTTCTTAACATCCAGCTGATAAAGAGGCCAATGACGGCGAACAGCCAAGGAGAGAAGAACTCAGACCGTGTTCAATTTGGCCACTGGAGAGAAAGTTTTCTCATAATCAAGGCCTTGTTGCTGAGTCAAGCATGAGAGCCCGCAACCATTTCAACTCACATGTAGTCGATGTCATACTGCGATATTCCGCATCTGCACTAGACCTGGAGACCACAGACTGTTTCTTGCTCTTCCAACTCACAAGATTGCCTCCAACAAACGTGCAGAAACCTGATGTCGATTTGCGGTCCCCTTTGTCATCAGCATAACTTAAATCAGAGTACGCTTCAACCCTTAGGTGACCATTCTTCTGAAAGAGGAGTCCTTTCCCTGGTGCTGCTTTAATATACTCTAATATCCTCAGGGCAGATTGTAGATGACACTCCCTAATAGCTTGCATGAACTGGCTCACCTTGCCAACAGCATAAGCGATGTCGGGCCTGGTTACCGTGAGATAAATGAGCTTGCCCACCAGACGTCGGTACCTCGTAAGATCGGATAGAAGAGGCGAGTCATCTGTCCAAGTTTTGTCTTCTCCAACAGTCATAGGACAACGGGCAGGTTTAGCACCAGTCAATCCTGCCTCCTTTAAAAGATCAATAGCATACTTCCGTTGGGAAAGGACCATGGAGTTGGGCTTCCTAGAGATTTCAATCCCCAGAAAGTATTTCGGGGACCCCATATCCTTTGTGACCAGGTGTTGACGAAGGTGTTTCTTTGTCATCAATACCTCATCCTGATCATCGCCAGTAAGAAGAATGTCATCAACATAAACCGCAAGAACAACCAGACCAGAGGCGGTTTTCCGAACAAACAAGGAGTGATCTGCTGAGCTTCTCGTAAAACCAATGGCCGCAACAATGCCACTGAACTTGTCAAACCAGGCACGAGGACTCTGCTTGAGGCCATAGATAGCCTTCTTTAGCCGGCATACTCTTGTCTCCCCCTGAGCAACATACCCAGGAGGTTGTTCCATGTAAACATCTTCCTGCAGATCACTGTAGAGGAAAGCATTCTTAACATCCAGCTGCAAAATGGGCCAATCCCTGTTGACAGCGACAGAGAGAAGAACCCGAATGGTGCTGAGACGAGGCACAGGAGAGAAAGTATCGAAGTAATCAACATCATATGTCTGAGTGAAACCTTTGGCCACCAGGCGGGCCTTATAGCGATCCACGCTACCATCGGGACAGAATTTCACAACAAAGACCCAACGGCAGCCAACAACATCTGTGCCCAAACGTGGGGGAACCAGGGTCCAGGTCTCCCGTTCAGTGAGGGTAGCAATTTCCTCATCCATAGCAGTCTTCCAATGAGGAATAGTGAGAGCCTCCCGGTAGGTGCGGGGAGTGGCGGTCTCAGAGATAGCCAAAGCAAATGCCCTGCGAGAGGAGTCAGACTATCATATGAAACAACAGCAGCCAGCGGGTGCTGGGTACACGTCTGCACCCCTTTGCGAAGAGCTATGGGTAGATCCAGGTCGGCATGTTCCTCAGCAACCGGAGCATCCGTGGCGGAGAGAGCTGGCCCGGGAGGAGAGTGCAACAGCGGCGAAGAGGAGAGAGATGGTGGAGAAGAGGCGGTAGAGGGTGGAGAGAGTGGAGATGGTGGAGATGGTGGAGGTGGCGGAACAGTAGGAGGAGCAGAGAGAATGGGGGGTTGGGGTGAGAGGTAGGATCAACAGGAGTAGAGGAGGAAGAGGAAGAGAAGTAAGAGGCATTTTCAAAGAAGGTGGCATCCACAGAGACAAATTGCTTGCGGGTAACGGGGTCAAAACAACAATAGCCTTTCTGAGTGGGAGAGTACCCCAGAAAGACACATTTAGTGGACCGCGGGGAGAGTTTGTCGCGGGTGGCAGAGGGAGCATGCACAAAGGCTGTGCAGCCGAAGATACGTAGAGGAAGAGGAAAGGGTTCTTTTCTCGGATAGAGAATGGAGAAAGGAGTTTGACCACGGAGAACGGTGGAGGGAATGCGATTGACGAGGTAGCAAGCAATGAGAACAGCATAGCCCCAGTAAGAGCGAGGGACATGCATTTGCGTGAGCAGAGTGCGAGCGACATCAAGGAGGTGACGGTTTTTGCGTTCCGCTACTCCATTTTGTTGGGAGGTGTAAACGCAACAGGTTTGATGAATAATCTCATGTTGCGTGCAAAAAGAGGAAAAAACTTGACTGAGATATTCTTTTGCATTATCCGAGCGTAAAATTTTAACGGAGACATCAAACTGAGTCTGAATGGAATGATAAAAGGATGTCCATACATCAAAAAGTTCAGAGCGGACAGGCCGTGCGGTTAGACAAACCGGCTAACCGCCCGACCACAACCAGGATGAGAGAACAAGCCGCCACAGGAGACCGCTAGACCGCCCGGTCTCCAAGTCGTCTGAGACAAGCCGCCTGACCGCTGGGACATCAGACTGTAACAGCCCAGCACACAGACCGGCTAGGAGAAACCGCCAGACCGCCCGGTCTCCAAACAGCAACAGACCGTCCGGTCTCCATCCTGCAACAGGTAACATCTGCTGAAACAATCACCTTGCGGGTAGTGGGAGAATAGCAAACATACCCTTTTTGAATGAGGGAATAGCCAACAATCATATGTTTGGCCGCCCGAGGATCGAACTTGTCGATGGAGGGATCAAGTAAATGAGCATAGCATGTACAACCGAATATTCGAAGTGTGAGAGGGAATGGAGGTGTGGAAGGGAAGAGGAAGCTGAACGGGGTGGCGTTGTTGAGGACGGAGGAGGATAAACGATTAATGAGATAACACGCCACCGAAACCGCAAAGTCCCAATAAGCCTTGAAAATGTGCATTTGAATCATGGGGGAGCGAATAACATCGAGAAGATGTCTATTTTTGCGCTCAGGCACACCGTTTTGCTGCGGAGTATATGCACATGAAATTTGATGAATAATACGAAACTCAGAGCAGAGGTTATCGAACTCACGACTAGTGTATTCTCGAGCATTATCCGTCCTGAGTGTTTTGATTTTTTGGGGGAAACTGTGTACGAGTCTCGAGAACGAAAGCCCGGAACACACGAGGAAGCTCAGAGCGATCCCGCAGTAAGTACAACCATGTTATTCGAGAATAATCGTCAATAAAAGTAATAAAATACCGATAACCAGACACACTTGTTATTTTGTATGGATCCCAAATATAAGAATGCACTAACATAAAAGGAACAGAGCTCTGAATACAATGAGGATGAAAAGAGGAACAATGATATTTCCCCAAAATACAAGAATCACAGGTAAATGGAGGAAGATGAACATCTGAAAGAGGCTTCTTGAGAATCGGAAGAGGAGCATGCCCAAGACGTCGATGCTAGTCAACAGAGGAGACAGACGAGAGAATGGTATGAGAGACATCGAAAAGGTAGAGTCTGTTGTGCAGTCTTCTTTTACCAATGATACTCTACGTCCATCGATCCTGCATCAGGAACGAAGAAGAGGTGAATGTAATAAAGCAATCCAAATTGGTAGTGAGACGACTAACAGAAAGCAAATTAAACGGAGAGCCCAGGATATGGAGAGCCGAGCAAAGAGAAATATAGGGATTGAGAGGTATATCAGCAGATCCGGAAACAGGAGCAGTGTTGTCATTAGTTACGATGATAAACTTTGGATGCGGAGAATCTAAGTATTGGGGTGGCTTCAAGGAGGTGATATGGTGATTAATACCTGAATCCACTATCCAGCGCGGACTAGTGGAGAGACAAGCGATACCTTCTTGAGAGACGAAGGCAGGTGAGTTGTGGAGCAACCCTTAAAGTTGTTGGAGCTGTAGGCGGACTTCATCAAGATCAGCACGAGTGGAAGAAGGGTTGTGGGCAGCAACAGAAGCAGTTGGACGAGGAGGGAGACCATGTTTGCGATAGCAAGTCACCTCAAGGTGTCCATCCTTACCACAGCAAAAACACTTAGGTCTCGGTCGGCCACCTCGACCCCTCCCCCGGGAGCCTGTACATCCTCCACGGGTAGGGGGAAGAGGGAGTAATGGTGCAGGAGAGTGTTGGAGAAGAGTCGGTGAAGGAGGGCCGATAACATCAGGAGGTGGTGAAACCTTTAACAGCATGAAGCATACATCAGAGGAGGGAATAGTAGCAGATAAGAGGATCTGAGTCCGAATACTATGAAGATGAGGCGGAACCCGAGCCATCATCATGGCAATACCAACAACTTTCTTTTGAATGCGTTGGGCAGTTAGATTCGTAGTCGGGGCTGATGTTGAATCCAAGCTTCAACTAGCGTCTTGGACCACGCAACAAAGGAGGTTAAGTCAGCAACACTACCTGAGTCAAGGGTCTGAATATCGGTGATGATGTCATACATGTGTTTGAGACTGTCCTTGCCGGAGTAAAGAGAATGGAGTTCATCCCACATTGTCTTGGCCGTTTCGTGGTACATGGTCATGCGGTAAGGTTTTCCATAAAGTGAGTTGAGGAGCCACGTCTGAACACGACCGTCGTTACGAAGCCAGTCATCAGTATGTGCAAAAGGAACAACCTAAGTTAAATGATGCAGAAGTCCCTTTGATTGAAGAAGTCGGCGAATAGAATGCACACTCTCAACAAAGTTTTTATTCCCAGTAAGAGAAATGATGGTGATTCTCAACTCATCACGGAGTTCAGGAACGGAGCAGCAGCCCCGGTTGGAAGAGAAGAGGCAGTTGACAAATCCATTACCAAGCAATCTGGAGGCTAAGCTATGCGGCTATCCGTCAAGGCAGGCACATCAGAGTATCCGACAAGACTAGCTTGCGGGCAGGGACAGAGGGTTGCAGTTAAGAAGTAGAAGCAGATCACACAACGGTAGTAGAAGCCGGCAAGTAGAGAAGCGAGGACATTGGGCGAACACAAAGAGCAGACCGCGTGGGAAACGCAGCGGCAAGGAGAGCGGAGAAGAGAGAATCTTGTGGATAGCACGAGAGGGGAGACCGTGCATCCAAGAGGCTTAAGCGAACAGCAACAAACCGCGGGTGGAGACCACGCAAGTAGATCAAGTAAGTAGATCGGCAAACCAAGTGAGTGGGCGGCAAGGAAGAGGAAGCGACCTTGAGCAAGAACGTCGAGCAGTACCCAGAGAGAGCAGGGGAGACCAAACACGGCGGCTACAAGAGACGGGCCAAGTAAGGAGAGCAGCGGCTATAAGAGACAAGCTGGGCGAACAGAGAAGGTTGGAGGTCAGAGAGAAGCACCCAGAGAGAACGAACACGACAATAAAGACAAAAAACGTGGTTAGCTGCAGCGGGTGATCAATCTGCTCGGCAATGGGAGACCACAGCGAGTAGAGGGCAGCCAAGAGCCAGACCACAACGGGCACTAAGTAAACCGTAGCGGATAAAGAGATGCAGACAGCGCAAACAGACAGCGCAAACAGACCGCGTGATTAGAACGATGAAGCCAAACCGGGCAGATCGCTGCGGACAAAGAGCAAACCGCAGGAGGACAGGACGGTGGGACCCGACAGCTGAGTCTATAAATACAAGAGGAGACCCGAAAAAGAAGGTAGGATTCAGCTCGCCTAGCACCCGGTGGACAAGGAGGTTGTCCGCCTAAGACAGGAGAAGACGGGCTCGGCGGACAAACCACGCTAACCGCTTAACACAGTAGACTGTAGGGGGGTATGGCGGTTAGGAAAACACAGGCCACCCAGAGGGACCGATAGCTCTGATACCATGTAGAGAAGTACACAGAGTAATGAGAGTAAAAGTTGTAAACCTTGTATATCCTTCTTATTTATGTAAATACAAGTATGAGTGCATATATAAAGAGAGAGAAGAGAGAGAAGAGTCCCTCTTTCAAGATGTGGGATTATTATATAAATAGGAAGAAGACCTATGATGGGTCATTATATAGGCCTTTATATTTTCTTTTTCTAATAAATTTAATGATACTTTACGATCACATAAGATCCCTAACACGCCTCTCCACTTCAACCAACCTGTTTGGATTCTATGTATCACATCTTTATCAACACCCCATCGTTTTGAACTATTGATCAAAGATATTTAAAGTCGCCACTGCGGGAAATATTTTGATCACCGAACTTAATAATGAAGTCATCCATCCTTCTTACAATGCTAAATTTATGCTCCATAACTGTCTTTGTCCTGCTCAACCTAAAACCCCTGTTTTCTATAGCGTCTCGCCAAGATTCAACTAATAAAAGAATAAAAGTATTCAACTAATAAATGTGTCATTTTTAAGATAAACAGCACACAAGTCTTTATCCCACTATAGTGGGGTCGGCTATATGAATCCTCTGTCGTCATTGTGCCCTATCTTTAATCATAATCTAACTAATAAAGAAAATGTCTGAAAAAATTACACAAGATTGGTTGTAAGAATAAAATATTAAAAATGAAACAATAAATTTAATTGATTTAACATATATATATATATATAACATAAAATAAAATAGTGAACGATATGTTCAAAAGTCGCGTCGGACGATATATCGAAAAAATCGAATATGTCGGTTTATATTTTACAAAATGACAATTTATTTTTTAATTTTTTTGCACTAAAAAAATGACGTGCAGATACATGTCAAACTGTTTAATGACATTTTGAATTGTGCATTTTAACGGTTTCCAAATTGCGCGATTATTAATTCATTGACATAATAAAACCACTCTCACGGTCACGAAATAACAATTGATTTCCAATTTCCACCCAAGGGCTAAATCAACAGCTGTCACCATACGACTTTAATTAGGAATGGTTAAATAACCCAAAATCCTCAAATTGCGATTCTAACGATCAATTTATAATCTCTTTCACGTCATGGAATCGACCAAAGGGTCAAATCAACGGTCACAACCATAGAGTTTTCACTAAGAATAGCTAAGGACCCCTACATCCCGCAACCCTACAAACAATTTGATATCTACCTCCGAGTGATTGTCTGACATGCATGCTAGGTCAATCCTAAATGCAAACCCATATCAACATCACTGATTTGGGCATACGACCATGGGTAGGTTTCACATAAATAGCCTCAATCCGCAATGATTACCGAATTTCTAACACAATATCATGTTAGGGACGCAATCCCACGCCCCGGAGTTCTAGCGAACAAAAGAAGTTTATACCCTCCATTAATTAGCGGATAAGACACTCATATGCAACAAAAATCAAAAATAAATGGACATGCAACGTCCTAAAACTGGGGAGACGCGTTATCCTTAGAGCTCATTTTGGCGCAATGAAAATCTT
This sequence comes from Platanthera guangdongensis, assembly GCA_039583875.1. Taxonomy (NCBI): domain Eukaryota; kingdom Viridiplantae; phylum Streptophyta; class Magnoliopsida; order Asparagales; family Orchidaceae; genus Platanthera; species Platanthera guangdongensis. The sequence goes on along the minus strand of CM077164.1, from coordinate 27,426,355 downwards.
GCAAAAAAGAGATGAAAACTACCAGAAAAGGATCTTTTCCGCGAATTCGGCCTCGGGTCGTCGTTTGGAGCTCTGAATCTTCCTTTAATGGTAGATCTTCCAAGATAGCCCTCTTTCTTCCTTGCCACTTATACAAACTAAGTGAGAGAGTATATGAATGAAATGAGCGTCCAAACTTGCTATTCCTGGCCTAAGGACATCAGCAAAAGATTCTAACCATTGTATCCTAAAATCCCAAATTGAAGGGCTCAAAAATCAGGCTTAAAATATGTTTACGGACCCGTACACGGCCAACCACACGTCTAAATACATGGTCGTGTTCCGCCAAACAGAAACAACACTACACGGGTTAGTTTCCTAGGCCTGGACACGCCCTGTGACACAGTCTGGTCAAGTTGTGTCCTTGGCATTTTCACCTAACACGGCAGCCCACATGGACTTGTAGAATGGCACAACCAGGGCAGGTATGGCTCGGAATGGAGGGATTTATTTCATGGCTTTCGCGTCATGGAATCGACCGAAGGATCAAATCAACGGCCACAACCATAGTGTTTTCACTAAGAATAGCTAAGGACCCCTACATCCCGCAACCCTGCAAACAATTTGATATCTACCTCAGAGTGATTGTCTGGCATGCATACTAGGGCAATCCTAAATGCAAACCCATATCAACATCACTGATTTGGTCATACGACCACGGGTAGGTTACATAAATAGGCTCAATCCGCAATGATTACCAAATTTCTAACGCAATCTCATGTTAGGGACGCAATCCCACGCCCTAGGGTTCTAGCGAACAAAAGGAGTTCATACCCTTGATTAATTAGTGGATAAGACACTCATATGCAACAAAAATCACAAAGAAATGGACATGCAACGTCCTAAAATTGGGGCGACACGTTATCCTTAGAGCTCGTTTTGGCGTAATGAAAATCTTGAAAGAAAGAGATGAAGACTACCAGAAAGGGATCTTTCCGCGAATTCGGCCTCGGGTCGTCGTTTGGAGCTCTGAATTTTCCCTTAATGGTAGATCTTCCAAGATAGCCCTTTTTCTTCCTCGTCACTTATACAAACTAAGTGAGAGAGTATATGAATGAAACGAGCGTCCAAACTTCCTATCAGGAAAAGATTCTAACCATTGTATCCTAAAATCCCAAATTGACGGGCTCAAAAATCAGGCTTAAAATATGTTTACAGACCCGTACACGGCCTACCACACGTCTAAATACATGGTCGTGTTCCGCAAAACAGAAACAACAGTACACAGGTTAGTTTCATGGGCCTTGACACGCCCTGTGACACGGTCTGGTCAAGTTGTGTCCTTGGCATTTTCACCTAGCACAGCAGCCCACAATGTCTTGTATAATGGCACAACCAGGTCAAGTATGGCTCGGAATGGAGGGATTTATTTCATGGCCAGGGCATGGTCATGTGCCTGGCCATATAGAGACAATATAACCTTTAAATAACCTTCAAGTACTCCCCAAGCTATCTTACATCCTTACGAACTCAACGAAGGTATCAATCATCTATCTTAGGGCATAAAGCCATAAACATTATAAAATTGGGATGTTACAATCCCCCCTCTTAAATAAATTGTCCCAAAATTGTATGATAAGAAACAATAATAAAACTCATTATACCTAAGGGAACAACTCGGGGTATTCCTTACGTATAGGTTGATTTCGCTCCCAAGAGAGTTCCATGCAGTCAAAGTTGTCCCACCAAACCTGAACTATCTTTATTGCCTTATAGAACAATTGACGGACTTCAGTGTCCTCAATGCAAATATGTCTAACTTTGGTCAATAATCCACCATCAAACAGCACTTTGTTGACCTCAACAATTCGAGTAGGCTCTTGTACGACCTTTCTCAACACAGAAATATAGAACAAGGCATGCAATCCACTGAGCTCCGACGATGGTTCAAGCTGATGTGCAGCATCACTAATGTGCTCTGTAATCTCAAATGTTCCCAAATATTGTGGGCTTAGCTTCTTCAAGCGTCGGATTGTTAACACTCCCTTGAACAGCTTGATCTTCAAATATACCCAATCACTTGCAGAGAACTCAACATTCTTGTGTTTGGCATTGTAATACTTTGTCTGTTTATCCTAGGCAACTAGCAATCTCTTACATATCGCGTGAATTGTTGTGTTTGCCTCATCAACATCCTTACACTTCAACAGCTTCATGTCGCATGTCTCCGCCCAAGCCAAGGTCATACGACACTTTCGACCATTCAACTCCTCGAAGGGTGTCATATAGATGTTAGCTTGGTAATTGTTATTGTAGACGAATTCAATCATGTAGAGGTGATCCTCTCATCGCTTTCTAATGTATAAGGCGCACACCTGCAAAATCCTCCATCGTTCTATTGGTCTTTTTGGTCTGTCCATCTGTTTATAGATGGAAAATAGTGTTAAACTTCAATTTGGTACCAAGCAAGTGATGAATATGCCTCCAATCATTGGACGTGACATGCCTGTCTCAATCAATAACGATGCCACGAGGAACATTGTGTAACCGAACAATGTTCTCCATGTACAACATAGCAAGTTTCTCCACTAAGTCGTCCTTCGAATTCTGAAAGAAGTGTAACACCTTTGTAAAACGATCTACGATAACCCAGATGGTGTCATTGCCCTGTTGCGGCCTTGGAAAGTCATGCACAAAGTCCATCGATACATCCTTAAATTTTCATTCAGAAATCGACAAAAACTTCAAAAATCCACCAGGTTATTAGCAATTGGCCCTCACTAGTGCACAAATGTGATACTTTGTCATGAACAAGCAATGTCTCTCTTCATGCCTGAACACTAGAACAATCTTTTCATATCCATATGCATCCTCGTGCTCCCTGGATGAATCGAGCACTTGGTAAAATGCTCCTCTCCTCGTACATCAATTTATCACGGAATTTCTCAAAGCTAGAGATATGCAATCTATCATCATTCCGCAAAAGTCCATTCTAGTAGGAAAACATAGTGTTTGACCCCCTCCATAGTCTCCATCACATAGCTTGCATGCCCTTATCAAGCCCCAAAGACTGTTGAACTCAGTTTGTGATGTCGTATTGGACCTTCGTCTAGTTCAAGCATACAATAATCGTCGCATTCATATCAACAAAAGTGATCTCAAAAGCCTCAAATCATGAGTTAGATAGTCATCGTGAGCCAAGTTCCAACTCGCTTGTGTTGGTGCACGCCACGACAAGGCATCAGCGACAACATTCCCCTTCCTGGGAGTGTAGTAAATGTCGAAGGTGCAGTCCCCTAAAAACTCCACCCACTTCCTCGGACACATATGCAACTCTCTTTGATTTAACAAATACTTCAAGCTTTTATGGTCTGTGAAGATGTTGATCTTCACTCCATACAAATTGTCACGACAGCTTTAGAGTAAAGACCAAGGCCGTCAACACCAAGTCATGGAAAGGTAATTCCTCTCGTGCACCTTCAGCTGGCGCAAACCATAAGATATCATCTTCTTAAACTGGCACAATACGAGCCCAAGTCACTCTCTAAGGCGTCACTGGATAACTGATAGACTTCTGTCCCACATGGTAAACACAAAATCGATACAAAGATCAGTCGGCTCTTCAGCTCCTCAAAGGCTCGTGCGCACTCTGACATCCAAACGAACCTATGATCCTTCCTGGTTAACTTGGTGAGAGAAAGTTCAATCCTCGAGAAGCTCTCAGCAAAGCACCTATAGTAGCCGGCAAGTCCTAAGAATCACTGGAATTCAGCCATATTTCTCGGCTCTGGCGAATCACTGATCGCTACAATATTTGATGAATTCACTGCAATACCCTCTTCACTAACCAGGTGAACTAGGAATGCCATAGAAAATAGCCAAAACTCGCATTTAGAGAATTTGACGTATAGTTGATGCCTCCTCAAGATGCTTAAAACTACATGTATGTGATTTGCATGCCTCCCCGCTGGCTAAGAGTAAACCAAGATATTGTTAATAAAGACGATAATGAATCGATCTAAGTACTCTCGAAATGTCATGTTCATCAAATCCATGAATACTAATGGCGCATTCATAAGTCTAAACAACATCACAATGAACTCATAGTGCTCGTAGAGTACTGAACGTCATTTTCGAAATGTCACACTCCTATATCCGCAAATGTTAATCCTCGAACTTAAAGCACACAGTAGATCGGACAAACTGATCGAACGAGTCATCGATATGAGGGACCGAATACTTGTTTTTCTATGTCAACTTGTTCACTTCGTGATTGTCAATTCATAGCTGCGAACTACTGCCCTTTTTTACAATGAAGACTGGTGCACCACCAATAGGAGGAACTCAGACGTACGTTGTCTTGCTCTAGTAACTCCTATAGTTGAACCTTCAACTTTTTCATTAACTTTGGCAACATCTGATAAGGTGTGTGTGACATAGATTTAGCACCCGACTCTAGCTCAATTCATAAATCGATCTCACACTGAGGCAAAGCCCCATGAAGCTCAACGGGAAAAATGTCAGCGTATTCGGCTACCATCGACACGTCACCTAAATTGGGATTACGCTCTGAAGCCTCCAATATAGTGAATCGATCTCCGCGCCTTTTTGAATTGGCTTGACTACCTAAAGGGCGGACATCAAAGTCTTGATCACCCAACCCAAGCCAGTGAATGTGGTCTCGCCTTCGATATCACTAACCAGTGTGACATTCTTAAGCTTGCAAACTATACATGCACCTTGCCTCCATAGCCTGCACATGCCAAGGATCGCATCGAAATCTAATAGTGGTAGTAAGGACACCTCCAAGTCAAGGTCTCAATCTCCAATCTGAACCTTCACATGACTCCTCTTATTCATGTCCATCATGTAACCATTAGGCAACAACACATCTAAACAATCCTTTGCCAACACGCATGACACTCCAATTCACATTATAAATTTCTCTGACGGGATGGAGTGTGAAGCGCCAGCACCGCAGAGCGCCCATGTTAGATAGTTGAAAATTAAAATTAAACTTAATCATAAGCATACAAGACATATAACCACACAAGAGATATAAAATAATTAAAGTTGTGCGAGCTAAATAATAACATATACTTGTCATGACATCATTTTGTCGGATGGCCTTCTATTGGCCAAGGATTATACTCTCGGTTGGATCGGGGGATGCCGGGAAGTAGATGATTCCATTGTCTTCCCTTTTTTCAATGCCTAGTTTTGTCTTCAAAGGACAGCTCCGACATGATCGTGACATATGCCTCACTTTCCCATGCGTGAAGCGGATAAAGGGGCCTTGAACGGTAGTAGTCCACGAAGCAATGGAGGGAGTCGCCTTTGTATGCCTTGATTTCTTCTTATGCATCCCGCTCCCAGTCTTTACCAGAGAAGACGACACCATGAACTCAGAACCGTTAGCATTTAAACCTCTCCTACGTTGAACTATCTCCAAGTTTATTTCCAACGCTCTAGGGACCTCCACCAGAGTCAGAATCCAGAGGACTTGGATCCCACCAGTCTCAATCTCAAGTTGCCTTGAAGACCTTCATAGAAGGTGTGGATCTTGGTCTCCTCGTCAACCACCAACCTAGTCGTATAGCAGATTAGCAGCTCAGGCAGATGAACTCAGACAGGTAATCTCCAACCTTCATATATGTCTTAATCAGTCGTAGAAACTGCCCTTGCAGTGTTAAGCGCATAGCGTCGCGTATGTATCTCCAAAGGGCGGACTCGGACAAGTCTTTCATAAGAGCATAGTGTCGTGTATGTATCTCCAAAGGGCGGACTCGGATGAGTCTTTCATACAGATTTGTGTGTCTCTGCGCATCAAAACTGCGCTCCACTTTCTCGCCCGACCAAAACCTTGCCTTCATGTTCAATAATAAAGTGGCTAAAACGACATCTTTTCATCTTTGATTTATGTTGTCATAAGAATCCTTTTTACACTTGTCAACCACTCCTTAGCTTTAGTTGGGTTCTCGACCCCAGAGAATGAAGGATGATTGAAATTAAGAAAATACTTCAACTGCTTACTACAATATCGCGTAATAGCTAACGGGGTAACTACAACAATCGGTATCGGGGCTACATCAGTAGCAAGAGGTGTGACAGTTGGCGCAAGGCTCTCCAATAGAGAATCCAATGTGATTATCATCGCCTCTACAATCATTATGCACATCTCTACAGAAGGAGGGCCTGCAACAGTAGAAGCAAGCATATTGCTACTCTGCTAGGGATCTGCATTGTTCCTAGTGACCTATAGTTGTGAAACTGATGTAAACTCGAATAGGTTTGAGAAATTAACTATTTTGATATGAAATATTTTATTTTTGTTATAAAATAAAATTATGATTTTTGAAAAAAAAAATTTCTAATTTTGAAATGTGAGCCGAATTGGCCAACTCAAGTGTTGCGCGCGAATTTACACTTGTCGTAATGAACTTTAATAAAATCGTTGAATTTCGTCAGAGACGGATCTCTTAAGCGCTCCCGAGTTGAATATTTTGCGAGACTTACACATCAACAAGCCAAACCTTAAGAACAATTTATGAAATAACGGTAATTAAAGTAGATCGAACGTTCGAGGCAAGCTTGCAATATTTAATTGAGTCGCATAAAAACTAATTTGATATTCGAAGCTACGAAAGAGGAGTGTTACCGAGGCTAGATGTGGCTCTCCTAAATCCAATGGTGAAGATTGACGGGCTGTCCTCTCAGAAGTTTGCTGACAGTGGCTAGGACAGGAACTGGCCGGCCTTCAAAAGGACTGAACAGGGGAAAAACAAGTCGCCGAAGTAAGTTGTTGTCGTCGACGGCATTCTGATGGGAGGGCTGATCTCCGGCGGGACGGGACTCAGGGATGCGACTCTGACAAAGGCGGACGGCGGAAGCTCGCACAGGAGGCAAGGCTCGTTGGGACTCGCCTGGAACGGGGAAGGAAACCGGCGGAGGCCGGCTGTCGGAGGAGGCCGCTTCACCGGTGCTGGCGTCGTCGCTGAACTGGGCGGATGGCGGTGGCAGAGGATCGGGGTCGGCAACAGTGGGAAAAAACAAAAGGATTCGTTTTTCCTCTGTATTTTCCGGTCTGTCTTCAATCGGGAATAGTGCTTTTTCTTTTATAACCCGTGAATAGGCTATATCTGTTTCTATCTCTTTCAAAAAAATTCCTTCTTCCAAATCTGATACAGCTATTACCTTTTCCCAATTTATTTCCAAAATAGATTGGAGGCTGACTTTCCAAATGACTGATTCCAAAAAAATTTTATTAGCTTCGGTAAATAAGTGAAGCTATTTTTTTCTTATTCCTGGGTTTAATTTTATGCGCTCTTCTAAATAAATTAAGATTGCCCCTTACGTCCTAACTAGTCAAATTACCATACTATTTTATTTAGGGTCCCACCGGGTGTCAAACCGATGATCCAGGACTGGAAATAGCAGCGACGCATGAAAATAAAATACAAAAAATGAAATAGCAAATAAATAAAAAGATAATTGTCGCGTGATGGGATCACGCGTCCTCAGGTGCGACGACGGATGCATCAGAAACACACAATTTTGAAACCACAAACATATCGTACCACAATTATGGAACAATTAGGTTCTGAAACAAGCAAACATATTCATCCATAATTCCTAAGTGGACATTCATCTCAAAATTAGTCAATTAGGTCAATATGCTACATGCGCAACGATACGGATCAATTCTTTATGGTTCGATACAAAATTGTAATATTCCACATGTACGCGTAATACAAAAACGGATCTAGTCAGGCCCCCACAACATACTACATCCACAAGTTAAACATTATAAAGAAGCGGGAAAACAAAACACCAGAGCTAAGAATTCTAACACTAGCGGAAGCATAACTGTAATCATCAATGTTCACACGATTCTAGGAATGTAAAACATAGTTTGGTTTTATAGTTTTTCACCACATCAAATCAAAATAGAGTATCAATGGTACAAACATGCAAGAATACAACATCTATTAATCGGTTGTCTGGGCGAAAAATAAAAGCATGAAAATCGGGTACTCTTTTCGTTAGGTAGTTTTGGGCATTTAGCCCTCCAAGCTCCATTGTGCAATGTCTTCCTGCAACAAACGCAAACAAATCGCATAACGATCCCTCCCTCAAGTCATCCTAAAGGACTCAGTGCGAGTCACCGCACACTTGCAATATGGAGAAGAGTGGCTACATGTGCAAATGAATGAAGACTAGGTAAATGTGCATGGTTACTAACTAAATATAGGGGAAAATATGTATATATTATTTGTATTATCAGTAACCACTCTGTGGTAGTGAGAGTGCACAACCCAACACCTACCACATGATGCTTACCCTATAAAGCAATCATCATCGCATAAACATAAATTTATATAGCAGAAGAGTTAAATATAGGAAATCTCAATCCACACAATATTCCACGTGAAAAATAATATGACGCTTACCCTGTCAAGCAATCATCACATAACCATTAATCTATATAGCAAAAGAGTTAAATATAGAAAATCACAATCCACACAATATTCCACATGAAAATTAACATCATGAAGCCTACAAAGTCAGTACAAGATTAGTTTGGTCACAACAGATAAGTACTTTTTGCAAAGTATCAACACAAAGTTCAAAAGAATGACCAAAATCAAAAAATATATATATCCATAAAAATTTTCATTGATTTTCTATCAAATCATCAAATATAGAAAGCATGCATTGTTGAAAAGTTTTCAGTGCGTTACAAGTCCAAACGACATTCTCCTATAAGCAAATATATAGAGTGGGCAAGTAAAAGTTGTTATCTCTTGGTCTTCCAGGAAGACGAGGATTTGGAAATAGCCTGATAGATCTGTGTAAGAAATGATAATATTGCTGTCCGAACAACCTTTCTAAAATTTGATCGATAACAGTAAAGTGATCTTTGCAGGTCTCATCATTTAGTTTACGATAGTTAATGCAAACTTACCACCTGGTACGGCTCTAGTCAGAATTGATTCATTTTTTTCCTTAAGAACTACTATTAATCCTCCCATCTTAGGTACAAATTGCAATGAGTTAACCCAATTACTATCGAGAATAAGGTATATAATTCCTGCATCATGAAGATTAATAACCCACCATCTTTAGGACTTCTTTCATACATGGTTCAAATAGCGTTGAGGTTAAATTTTAGATTTAAAATCCTCTTTCAAAGAAATTTATGGTACAAAAAGATGGACTTATTCCCTTAAAAACAGCGATTTTTCAGGCAAAAGTTTTTTTGTGCATTTTTAAGAGTTGAATAAATTAATTTTTTGTCCTTACAAGGGCTCAGATAATAAAAGGAGGATTAGAATTTGTCCCATATAAATATATATATATATATATATATATATATATATACACATACGAGCATCTTCGCACGGGCTACGCCCGTGCTCGCTGCTCTCGGGCGGCCTTCGGCCGCATCCAGGCGGGCTTCGCCCGCCTCCGAACGGGCTTCTCCCGTGCTCGATGCGTCGTTGAGGGCTGCGTCCGCATCAAAGCGGGATGCGCCCGCATCAAAACGGGCAGTGCCCACAATATATACATATGAGCACTCAAAATGACCGTAAAAAAATATAAATCAATATTACAATTTTTATTTTATAAAAAAAATTATGTTTTGTCGTAAAAACATTAATTTCACGCAATCTTTCTCTCCATCTTCTTTCTATCCCTTTCCCATCTCTCTCCCTTTCTCTCTCCGCCCCCTTTCTCCTCTCCCACCCGCCATCTCTCTTCTTTTCTCTCTCCCTCTCTCTCCTCCCCCTCTCTCTTTCTCTCTCTCCCTCCTCTCTCTCTCCCAACTCTCTCCCCCCATCTCATGCTCTCTCTCATGATTCAATGGCTCTTATTTGATCTATGGTGTGCCTCCAAATACCTATATTGCTTTATATAATAAGATATATATATATATATATATATATATATATATATCTTTATTATACAAGGAAATACTAAAGTGAGATGGTGTAACATTCAGAGTTCCCAAAATACTACCGCTTCTCATCTTCTTTATTTTAAAAATTTCGGTTTTAGAGTCATTTTCTCTTTCCCTCCATTTTTTCCCACCCAAACTCCATTTTCGTGTGCCTATCAAATCTGAACCCTCCCCAAAATATCTTCTATTGCTACATGTTTACTCATACACATCCCCATGGAAGCTTCAACAATAAATAACTTGTACCCCATCTCGGATTGGCTCTGCTTCAGAGCTCCTAAACCCTAAAGCTCCTTTGCCCTTGTGCATGTTGAGCTTCCGGCTGGACATCGATGATTTTGAGCTTCTAGCGGGATGACGGCGGGACTCCAGCGATCTCAAAGGATGCTTCCTGCGGTCTTGCCATCAGGACTCCAACAATCTCAAGGATCTCCAACCTCAAACTTCCATGCTCCAGCCTCTCATTTCTAGCTTCCAGTTCGACGACCTACAGTGCTTTGTCAGCGGCAGCCTTCAAATCTCGGTTCATCTTCTTCCTCTGTGTCATAATTATGGAAACATTGTGTGTGTATTGCCCTTTCAAGTTTAAAATAGTTTATTTGCTGGTGTGATTTTAAAATTTCAACGAGCCATCGAGACTCTAGCTATCACAAGGATCGATTTCGAGCTTCCAGCGAGACTCAAGGGGCTTTTTCCTCTCCGACGTTGGACCTCCGATTTAGAGCTTCCTGATCTCTGAATCCAAACTTCCAGCCTCCGATTTTGATCTTCCAATTCGCCGGCCTACAATGCTTCATCCACGGCAGGCTTCAAATCTCTGTTCATCTTCTTCCTCTGTGTCAATGTTATGGAAACATTTTGGTGTGTATACCCTTTCTGTAAGTTTACAATAATTTATTTGATGGTGTGATATTAAAATTTGGACTGCAGTGCCATTTCTAATTTAATGATTTATCCAGAATAATTTAACAGATTGATTATCATTCTAACTTTAGAAAAGTATTCATCATTATTAACAAAAATCATTAAGCATTATAGCTATTTCTTCTTCTTTTTCTCTGCATTTCTTTGTGATAACTATCTTTCCTCTTCTTTCTTTTACAGAAGTCCTACTCCACACGCCAACACCACGTCTCTTCTTACAGTGCAGGTAAGTTGATCTTCCTCTTGGTTTTTTCTGATTCTTTGTTGCTCGGTTTTTCTCACAATTTTTGCTCGGTTTCACTTTGTTTTTCTCTTCTTCTTTGTTTTCTTTTTGCTGCTCACCCATGATTTTAATCTTGATCATGTGATTCTTTGTTGCTACTACCAAAATTTTGGTTTGGTTCATCTTCGTTTGTTTCCAGGTTCTTCGGCCGTCCTCCTGTTTGCTTCCCGGTCCCTGAAAAACTTCATTCACTGTGGTGATGGGAAGCAGGTCCTTTCATCATCAAAAACATTTCTCTGCATTTATTGACCATCTGTCCCATTTGGGTTAACTTCCTCCTTTTTACATAGCTATCATCTTTATTCTTCATTTCATATTTTGTCACTGTACATGACATCAATAATTGTTTATTGAATGATCTGCAACTATGAGCATGTATCTGCATATATCTTGAAAGCATATATAACTTCAACCATGTTTGACTGATGCCGCCTTCCGTGTTAGATGTTGCTACTATCAAAATTTCTATTTGGTTCATCTTTGTTTATATTAACATATCACTCTGATTCTAAACTAAATGTTATCATAAATTGTAGGAAATGGTGTTGTTGTTTTATGGCTAGCTGGTGTGTGGTGAAGGATTACTTTGATTTTTTTATTGCTTCTTTTATTTTCGCATAATAAGCCTTTGTGGCAGGATACTTTTGGGGACAACTCACTTTCACGTATTTTGGTTTTGAATGTTCTTTTATTTTTGCATAATAAGCCTCTGTGGCAGGATCCTTTTAGGGACAACTCACTTTCCAGTCAAGAAACACGCCACCTATAGTGCACTCAAAGCACGCACTCATTGGGGGTATATAAATACCCTATTACAAGGCGTGAATGTTTCTGCCAACTGATCAGACATGAACATACAGACTTATCCTCGGTCACCATATCGGGCCTTGCATCAAATGGTTTCGCACATTGGGACGATGTTGTCAAGTTGTGGCACATAGCTCTTTCATTACCTTTGTGTGTCCTATGACCAGTCACAATGAAAATCTGCTAAAATTGTTAAAACCATTTATCATTAAATTGTTGTTTGATTTTGCTTTCAAAAGTGTTGGAATATTAGAAAACAATGAATTAAATTGTTAATATCATTTATTATTTAGTATATTTGCATGCTTTTGTTAGCTAAAAGGTATTGATATTAGAATTAATGAGCAGTTTGAGTCAGCCGAAGGCATTGTTTTTTATACCTTCTAATTGTTAATAGGTGTACACATTTCTTTCATGTATCCTACATGTTCACAATCCGTAGTCCGGTTGGGCGTCGGCAATGACTACCTGAACGGATTAAATGAATGAAATAGCCCGCATTTAAATATATACAGATTCATTCTCTAGGTAATACTAATGCACTCTATTTTTGAATTTCAGTTTTTTTAGAATATTGTCTGATGTAATTATTACTTTAATTAGCTAGAGTCAATGTCGCCGCCTCAGATCAATGTTGCCGCCTCAGATCAATGTTGACGCTCATGACCAATGTCGTCAACCATGACCAATGTCGCCCCACATGACCAATGTCGTCATCCACGACCAATGTCGCCCCCACGGCCAATGTCGCCCCCACGACCAATGTCACCCCCTCCCCCCGACCAATGTCCACCCCCCCGACCAATGTCCACCCCCCGACCAATGCCGCTCACATGACATATGTCGCCCCCACGACAAATGTTGCTTCCACGGCAACTGTCAACCCCCCGATCAATGCCCGCCCCGACATATGTCACACCACAACAAATGTCGCCCCGACGAAAAATGTCGCCCTCACGACAAATGTCGCACCCACGACCAATATCACCCCGGCAATATTTGTCACCCCCATGACATTTATTGTCCCTTTGACAAATGTCGTCCCCACAACAAATGTCTCCCCCACGACGAATGTCGCCCCCACGATGAATGTCGCCCCCCACGACGAATGTCGTCCCCACGACGAATGTCGCCCCCACGACCAATGTCGCCCCACGAACAATGTCACCCCCACGACGAATGTCGTCCCCGCCGAATGTAGCCCCCACGCCGAATGTCGCCCCCACGCTGATGTCACCCCATAACGAATGTCGCCCGCACGACGAATGTCGCCCCCACGACCAATGTCGCCCCCACGACCAATGTCGCCCCCACGACCAATGTCTCCCCCACGACGAATGTCGTCCCTGCCGAATGTAGCCCCCACGTCGAATGTCGCCCCACGTCGAATGTCGCCCCAACGTCGAATCTCGCCTTCACGTCGAATGTCGCCCCCCCCCCCACGACGAATGTTGCCACCACGACAAGCAGTCGTGCACGGGGGATCCTGTGCAGGCAACATTCGTCGTGGGTGCGACATCTGTCGAGGGAGCGACATTTGTCATGGAGGCGAAATTCAGCGTGGGGGCGACATTCGGCGTGAGAGCGACATTCGACATGGGGGAGACATTCGGCGTGGGGGTGACATTCGGCGTGGGGGTGACATTCGGCGGGGTGGCGACATTCGACGGGGGCGCCATTCGTCGAGGACGACATTCGTCGGGGACGACATTCGTGGGCGACATTCATCGGGGGGGCAACAATCATCGTGGGGGCGACATTTGTCAAAGGGACAACAAATGTCATGTGGGTGACAAATGTTGCCGGGGCGACAAATGTTGTCGGGGCAACAAATGTTATCGGGGCGACATTGGTCGTGTGTGTGACATTTGTCGTGGGGGCGACATTTTTCGCAGGGGCGACATTTGTCGTGGGGTGACATATGTCGGGGGGATATTGATCGAGGGGTTGACTGTTGTCGTGGAAGCAATATTTGTCGTGGGGGCAACATATGTCGTGTGGGCGGCATTGGTCGGGGGGGGGGGGGGGGGGGGGGGGGGGCGATAGTAGCCGGGGGGCGACAGTGGTCGTGGGGGGGGGGGGGACAGTGGTGAAAGTGAGGGTTAGATCTACAATACTCTAGAGGGGGGTGAATAGAGTATATTTAAAATTTGTTACGTCCCTATAAATGTGTTGTTACAGCTTTTGCTGTAAACTGAAATGGTGCAGTAATTAGAAAACAGAGAATAGAAAATAATAAACTTAATCACAATCACACATCAAGAACAAAAAGAAAAAGATAGGCAATCAGACGACACAAGAAATTTATAGTGGTTCCCCAAATCTGGGTAGTCCACTCTTCTACCACCTTGGTAGGAATCCACTCAGATTTTTGATCAGGTGTCTGACATCAATGGGTTTTGATCAGGTCCCCAAAAACCAACTCAAGTCTTTTGGTTAGGAGACTTGCAACCAGGAATCACTTTTGAAGGGAGATGACAACCCTTTATACAGGAGGGGGTGAGAGAGTGATTTTGTCTTCTTTTTCTCAATAAACTGAGAAGACTTATATGGATTGATGTTTAGCAAAAGCTCCCCCTGAATTATTGAATGGTTCAGGAAGATTTGGAAGCTTTGTTGTAGGGTGATAGGCATTCAATCAGAATTCTTGACAAGCAGTGATACAGGAGCTTCTTGACTGATTTGATATATGTTGTCCTTGGAAGTCCTGGATAGAATATTGAAGAAGAAGACTCTTGATATTTTATGATTGTTCTTCTTCTTCTGAATGAAGATCACTGCCCGTCACTGTAAGCTTCAGTATGATCTTCTTGTGTAAAGCTTTTTTGCTACTGTATGAATTCTTTTTAGTCAGTCTGTGTGTGTGTATCTTTTTCTAACTGAGTATGTTCTAGTTCTCACTCCTGATTGTCGATCTTCTTTTCTTCTATATCTTTTCAAAAATTTGAATCCTCTGTAATTAATGCTGACGGCCTGAGAATAATCGGCATTGATGTATTTCCTCAACTATCCCGTGGAAAATCAGCAAGTAATATTCCTAAGGAAGACTGTAATTAATGCTCCTTCTAACGGATACATTCAGAGAATGTAGAGCATTAATTACTTAGGAATTTCCGCATTAGAATGGGGACAGAAGGTCGGAAATGGCTAAGTCTGGAATCGTCGAACGAATAACAGAATTCGTCGAGCTGAGTTACTAGTTCGTCGAACTGAGATTTTGTATTCGTCGACCAGACAGCTTCTGTTCGTCGAGCTGAGAACTTGACTACTGTCTGTTGCCATGTCTGAAGTTCGTCGAGCTGACAATTGTATTTGTCGACTGGAGTTCAGAAACAATTCTGGACTTAGTCAAGTATTTTGTGTTGACTGATATTCTGTGTGTCGACATGAATCTTCTGGTGTCGACACAGATGGATGTCGACTGATTAGTCTTGGTGTCGACACAAGTTTTCTGGTGTCGACATAGTTGGTGTCGACACATACCCTAAGTGTCGACACAAATCTTCTGGTTCCAAATTCGTCGAGTAGAGTACTGAGTTCGTCGACCTGAGAAGTTGACTTCGTCGACCTGAGAAGTTGTGTACTTGAGGTCCAAGTTCGTCGAGCTCAGAATCTTGTTCGTCGACCAAAGTCTGAAGTTGGACTTAGAAAAATCTGGAGTTATTCTGACTTTAGTTTGTTGAAGTGTCCCAGTTTTCGTCGACCAGAGAATGAAGATCGTCGAGCTCCGCTCAGAGAAATATCTCAAAATCGTCGAGCTGAGAACGTCTTTCGTCGAACTGAGTTCGACGAACGTCGAACTCATTTTTACTTAGTCTTGAAATCTTCTAAGTCTTGAGTCTCTTGCAGTCTTGTTGATAGCTGGTCCATCTGATGTTGACTCTAAGGACTTGACCTACACTCTAGGACACAACTTTGACTCTGGCTATACATGTTGGGTCACATCCTAAGTTAGTGAACCTAGCCTAAATCAACTAGGGATTCAACAATCTCTTCCTATTTGGGTGAGGTCACTAATAGACTCAAAACATAAACAAACAAAGCAAAAAAAAGATATATCTGTCAGAGAATTACTAACACATACAGCAGATATATATGTATATGTTTTGTTTAAACAGATAACACAGTTTGAAAACAAATGCAGAAAGAAAAGCAAAGAAATTAAAACAAAATAAGGATTACTTTTTCTGCTTCTTCTCTATGGACTTGTCTTCTTTAGTCTTTTCACCTGCCTTTGTAAAGATAATTTCTCTCTTTGGATCCAAAGCATGTGCCTGTGTCATTGTCATGTCAGCGGCCCCAATAATCTTCAGGGATGTAGTTCTGGGGACAACTGTTTCAGGATGTAGCTTTATGTAATCATCAACATTAAACAATTTATTTGTTTTATCAAATCTTTTGAGTTCTTCCTTCCTGTATTTGGACATAGTGGAATATCCTGATATATCTTTGCCTTCAGCTTTTGCTTTATTAATCAAAGATAGACCAACAAGTTCCTGGAACCTGGTCATTTTAGCAATGTTTGCTATTTCAGGATCCTCAAAAGGAACAGGTGGTGAATATTGTCTTTCAGGACTATTAGCCTTCTGATCTGCATGGATACTTTGTTGTTGCTGCTGAGGTTGTTGATGTTGTTGATGTTGCTGTTGTTAAGTTTCTAAGAGTGATGCATTTGCTGACTGCTTCCAGAAGATCTCTCTTGATGTCTCTGATAAGTTTGCATAGGGGCAGATCTCTGAGAGCTAGATCCAGTGGCACCAGCTGCTGGAGGAGGTGGATCTCTTTTGTATCTCTGAACTGGTGGAGGAGAATATTTTCTACTTCTTTTCTTCTCTTTTTGCTGATTTCTAGACAACCACATTCATGCTGGCATTCCTTTGTAAGGAGTAATATTTTGAAGAATGTAGTATGGAGTGTCATTCTTTGAGCTTGGTTTAGCAGCAGGAGGAGGAGGGGATTTTTTTTTCTTTGACAATAGTTTCTTCTTTTTCTTAGCAGCTTATTCATCTGAATCTTCTTCATCATCATCATCATCATCTGAATCCTGAGGATTATCATATAAGGCATCTATATCTCTCAAGATGTCCTCAGATATAATAGGTTTTTCAGTTGAAACCTGAACTGAGCTTTCAGCTGCTTTTGTTTCTTCATCAATTTCAGCCAAGATCAACACATCTAGATCTGGCATAGGGGAATTATCCATTACAAAAGATGGTGCAGAGATAGCTACTGGAGGGGATGGAATAACTGTCAAGGTTGGTGCAGAAACTGGAATTACAAAGTTGTCACATAGTTGCTTAGCAACTGCTTGACTGATAGGAGGAGTATAAGGAACAATAGCCAACTGTGGCTTAGTAAAGTCTTCTGGAAGATACTGCATATGTACAGTGTCAAAGGTTTTCAGCAATTCTTCTAAGTTAATTGTGGGATGTAGGATAAAGTCACCAACAGTTTTGAGTCCTTCAGAATCTGACTCATCAAAATTCATGTCAGTATCAATGAAATCCATTAACTCTTTACTTATACAATCTGTATATTCTGCAGTGAAGACTGGAGTATCTGCTGGTGCTGGAGCTGAAGACTCTGAAGCTGTAGCTGCTGCTTCATCATCAGGCATCTCCCCCTGCCTGGTTTCAGTGGGGACTGA
Organism: Platanthera guangdongensis; assembly: GCA_039583875.1. NCBI lineage: Eukaryota > Viridiplantae > Streptophyta > Magnoliopsida > Asparagales > Orchidaceae > Platanthera > Platanthera guangdongensis. The sequence continues at coordinate 27,408,754 of CM077164.1, read as the reverse complement.
GGCCAGGCCCCTGACTGAGGAGGGGGCAGCAGTGAGGGCAGATATTTGGGCAGATAAAGATTGAATGGTGGTAGCAAGAGGTGTGATGGTCTTTGCTATAAGTGATTTAAGAAGGGGAGTTATGATGGTGATGATAGATAAGATGGTAGAGGGGTCCAATGAAAAAGTTGTAGATGGTGTTGCAGTGGGTGTGGAAGAGGTGGCAACTATTGATGGAATAGGGGATGGAACATCAGGTATGTGAAGGTTAGATGTTGATGGGGATGGAAGGGTGGCATCTTGCATCATGGTGTATGATGGTAGGATGTAAGATGGTATGGAAGATAGATGTGGGGGAAGTGGAGACTGTGGTGGTCTAGAAATGTATGTGTCATGAGGGGATTCAGGAGGTGTGGGTGGTTGATTTTTCTGAAGGGAGGAAGATGGAATGTCAGTGATGTGGATTGGTAAAGATTGGGTGACTGGGGATTTTGTTATTGTTGGAAGGGGGGCTGGAAGAGAAGATGTGGAAGGAATGTTCTCTTCAGCAGGGTGGGGAGTGGTTTTGATAGACCTTGTGCCGTCAGAAGCTTTGATGGAAGAGGTGGAAGCCTGAGAGGGCTTAATGATGGTCTTCTCCCATCTGCCAAATAAGGCACATGTCAGCCTTTTACTGGCATTTATGAATATGGTCTGGGAGACCAAGGATTCAGCAGCTTTTTCCTGTAGGAAGATTCCTAGAATTTTTCCTAGAATTCTTCCAAAACATACTTCCTTCTTAGTGTTCTTCTTCTTAATCAAGTCAAACATAAGTTGTGCCCAGTTTATTTGCTTCTTGTTGATGATGACACACATAACCAGAAACTGTTGTCTGGTGATATAATCGTGTGCAGTGTGTTTTCCAAGTAGCACTTTACCAACCAAGTCTGCCAAAAATTTATATGGCGCAGACAAGTGTTTCTTCAACAGTTTGTGGGGATTGTCTCCAGCATATTCCATGAGGTTCAACATCATATCAGACTCCTCTGTTTCAATTTCGAGGTCCTCTTCTCCATTTTTCAATCCAAAAATCTCAGTTAAGATTGCGGGGGTTAAAGAAACTGAGTTACCCGCGATAGTGCCCGTCATGATGTTCTCTTCCGGGGACGACAGTGTGTATACCCATTCTCTGATTTTCATGTTGTGCAGTTTGATCCTTCTCGTCATCAGGGTTTTTAGTTCATGTTCTTCACAAAGTTCCAGGATGTACAGAAAGATTGGATCGGAATGCTGAAACGAATCGAAATCCACGTCAAATTCTGCATCAAACTTCATTCTTGTTAAATTGCTCGCCAGAGTCGCCATTGAAATCACCTGCAAGAAAGACAGAGAAACGGCGATCAAGTGCAAGGGAACAGAAAGTGCGGAATGGAGGTCGAAGAAAACTTAGATATAAGGTTTTCCAGAATATGAATCGACAAACTCCGTTCCACGAAAACAAAATTAATTCTTTGAACTGAGGTCGACGAAATGATTTAATAATAAATAATTCGTCGATCTCATTCAGAAGACTTGAAGACAATTCGTCGAACTCCGGTCGACGAAGATCTTCTGAAGCAAGTTCGTCGAGCTCCGGTCGACGAAAATTGTTTCACACAGGGAATTCGGCGAACTCCGTTCGACGAATATCTCTCAAACCTTCCCCGGTTCGCCGTTCGACGAACTTTGGAAAATTCGTCGAATGCAGACAGAACTTAAGCTAAGTCTTCTCCATTGATCATTTCCAGCTGATTTAGAAAGAAAGCATGATTTTTTTCATCCAGAGGTTTGGTGAATATATCAGCTTTTTGTAAATCAGTGTAAATATAGACAAGCTTAATCTTATTTTTGTCTACACACTCCCTAATGAAATGATGTCTTATGTCAATATGTTTAGTCCTACTATGGTGAACTGGATTTTGTGTTATGGCTATAGCACTAGTATTATCACAGAATAGGGTTGAATTATTTAAGTTGAACCCATAATCTATAAGTTAATTTTGTATCCACAACATCTGTGAGCAACAGCTGTCTGCTGCAATATATTCTGCTTCAGCAGTTGATGTTGACACTGATGTTTGCTTCTTACAAAACCATGATACTAGTCTCATACCCAGGAACTGACAAGTTCCTGAAGTACTTTTTTTATCTACCCTGCATCCAGCAAAATCAACATCAGAGTATCCAGTTAACTCAAATTCTGATTCAGCAGGATACCATAGGTCTAGATCAGGATAACTCTTTATATATCTTAAAATCTTTTTTAAGAAAATTAGATGAGATTCTTTATGGTTCACTTGGAACTTAGCACAAAGGCATGTAGCAAACATAATATCTGGCTTACTTGTTGTGAGGTATAGTAGGGACCCAACAATACCCCTATAAAGTTTCTGATCTACACGTTTTCCTGGTATATCAGAGTCCACAACAACATTGGTGGCCATGGAAGTTTTCTTAGCTGAGGCATCAGTCATCCCAAACTTCTTTAAAAGTTCTTTGGCATATTTTGCTTGAGAGATGAAGATGTCATCAGCAAGCTGTTTCACTTGGAGACCAAGGAAATATGAAAGCTCTCTCATGCTACTCATTTCAAATTTAGAATGCATGAGGTCAGAAAACCTCTTGCACAATTTTGAATCTGTAGAGCCAAATATAATGTCATTTACATAGATTTGCACTAACAAGATTTGGTCCTTATGATGTCTAGTGAAAAGGGTTTTATCTACAGTTCCTCTGGTAAATTTATGCTCTAATAAGAAACTTGCTAAGCTCTCATACCAAGCTCTTGGAGCTTGCTTTAGACCATAAAGAGCCTTATTTAATTTAAAAACATAAGAAGGATAAGTTGGAGAAACAAAACCTGAAGGTTGTTCTACATGAACCTCTTCTTGTAACACTCCATTTAAGAAGACACTTTTCACATCCATTTGAAAAACTTTGAATCTTTTGAATGTTGCATAGGCAAGGAAGATCCTTATAGCTTCCAACCTTGCAATAGGTGCAAAGGTCTGATCATAGTCTATTCTTTACTCTTGTTTATATCCTTGAGCAACAAGCCCAGCCTTGTTCCTCACAATGACTCCTTGGGCATCAAGCTTATTTTTGAAAACCCATTTGGTTCCAATAACTGGGTAGTTTTGGGGTCTTGTAATCAAATCTCAAACTCTACATCTCTCAAATTGGTTTAATTTCTCTTGCATTGCAAGGATCCAGTGGGGATCTTACTCAGCATCATGAATGGTTAGATGTTAAACCTGAGAGAGAAAACAGGCATGCATCAAGTCTTGGTTGAGTTGATGTCTTGTCTGTACACCTGTTGATATGTCTCCAATTACTTGAGATCTGGGGTGATCCCTAAGTGTGACAAAATCAGTGGGTGGAGTTGGTTGTGCAACAGCATTTTGAATAAATTTCTCTTGTGGGATTATATTTGATGTTGGTTGAGTCTCATGTTCTTCAGCTTCATCTTCTTCACTATCTTCAATGACTTGTGGAGAGTGATGAGTAGGAACATCTTGGGTGAGGTTTAGTCCATCCAATGTCTCACACAAGTGGGGTACCTGCAAGTTGCTACTGGTAGAAACTTATTTCTCTTTGCAATACATGTTAGTTTCATCAAAAGAAATATGAATTGACTCTTCTACTTTTAATGTTGATTTATTGAATACCCTATAAGCCTTGCTTACTTAGGAGTATCCTAGAAAAACTCTCACTTCAGTCTTAGCTTCAAACTTTCTAATATATTTCTTGTTGTTATTATGTATATAACATGTACAATCAAAAACTTTAAAATAGTTTATTTTAGATTTCTTCCCTTTGAGCAATTCATAGGGAGTCTTGTTCTTCAGTTTGTGAATTAAACTTCTATTCAGGACATAGTTTGCAGTGCTCACAGCCTCTGCCCAAAAGGTTAGTGGCATGTATGCATCAGCAAGCAATGTACCTGCAGCTTCAATGAGTGTCCTATTTTTTTCTTTCAGCTACCACATTTTGTTGGGGAGTTCTAGGAGCTGAGAAGCAATGTCTGATACCTTCCTTCTCACAGAACTCATGCCTAAGAAGAGACTCAAACTTTGTGTCATGATCACTTCTGATCAATGCAATATGAGTAGAGAACTCAATTTGTATGGTCCTGAGAAAATCTATAAGAACCTTGAATGTATCTGACTTTGTTCTCAGAAAGAATACCCAACTGAACCTGTAAAAGTCATCCACTATAACTAAAGTGTAAGATTTTCCTCCTAGACTTTGTACAGCAATGGGTCCAAAAAGATTCAAGTGTAGCAAGTACAAGATCCTAGGTGAATCACTTTTATTAATTGATTTGAAACTAGTTTTAGTTTGCTTGTCTAATTGACAAGCCCTGCAGAGACCTTCCTTCTTGTAGGGGGCAGAAGGTAGACCTCTAACAAGGTTGTGCTTAGATAGCCTAGCAATGTTTTTCAGGTTTACATGTCCTAATCTTTTGTGTCATAAGTCATTCTGATTACTAGTTAAATTCAGTAAACAGATATCAGTTGTGGCAGAAAAAAAGTTTACTAAATAAATGTTTCATTGTCTACTTGCAGTTAAAACAGTTTGCTTATTTTTATCTATGATAGAGCAGGTAGAAGGGTTAAAGCATACCTGATAACCATCATCACATAATTGACTTATGGAGATGAGGTTATGTTTCAGTCCACTTACATATGTCACTTTTCTAAATGTGACAGCTCATATTCTTACTTCTCCAACTCCTTCTGACTGACCACATTTTGAGTCATCAAAGATAACATTTGTCCCCAGCTTGGACTTATAGCTGAATAGAATGTCCTTGCTGCCAGTCATATGCTTGGAGCAGCCACTGTCCAGGTACCAAGTTTGATTTTCCCCTGGACAATTTATCACCTGCAATATAAACAATTAATGATTTCTGACTCAGGTTACCTTAGGCCCTTTATATGCCTGATAAGAGAAACTAGAAATAATAGAAAATTCTGGCTGGGATTTATATCCTAGGAGGTGATATCTTCTAGGTGGAATGGTCCAGTCAGTCAAGAGATTAAATTGCTTCCTAGAAGTATTTAAGTTTCTGTTGAAATTATAGTTTTGATTAAGTCTTTCTGGGTTCGACGAATTTATGTAAGTGCGACGAATTAGGTTGAGATCGTTGATCTCAGCCCAGAGAATGAACATGTTCATTCTCTGTGCCCCACGTTCGTCGAGCTCTGCTCGACGAACCATACAAAGTTCGTCGATCGCAGTTAGACGAATAATGATAACTATAGTTGGCGTTCAGAGTTCGTCGATCTGGGTTCGACGAACTGGCCCCTTTTCGTCGATCTGAGGTCGACGAAAATTGCTGAACTTTATTTTTATTGGATGTTTTCTGTTTTTCAATTTTGTCCTTAGTTTGAATTTGTTCAAGAATTTTATTTACCTTATATACTTGCTCAGTATTCTTCTTTCTTTTCTCAGAAATAAAATTTATGGGTTGTGATAGGTGGTTTTCCTGAATAATAGGTGGTTCACTAGATGATGCACTTAATCCTAACTTACTTCCATTAAATCTAGCATTAGATATGTTAGTGATCACTGCTAGTTGTTTGCTTCTTCCATTTAGTGATTTTTTTATCTGTTTTGCTTTACTTAATTCATCTTTCAGGAGAGTGATTTGTTCACTAAATATGTCTATTTCATTTTTTAATTTAGTATTTTCTAAAACTAAGCTATCATAGTTAACTTGTTTATCTCTGAGAAGTTTGATTTCCTTCTCAGAGTTAATTAAATCTAAACACATGATTTTAAAATCTGATTTAAAAGATTCTGAATTATAATCAAAACATGATAATACCTGATCAGTTTCTGATTCAAAAGCTTCCTCATTTTCTGAATCTCCTTCTTCTGAGTTGCTTCTTGAGACATCAATTGTCATGAGGCAAACCTCCTTTGCTCCCTCTTCTTTCTCATCTTCACTGGATCTTGAGGATGTTGACTCTTCTTCAGTCTCACTCCAGGACTCAGCCACAAACCTCTTTTCCTTCCTCTTGTGTTTGCTGGAGGAGGGTTTGCTAGTGTACTGTCTCCTGGAATCTTTTTCCTTTTCTCTTCTCTTCTCTTTCTTCTGGTTCTCTGGACACTCAGAGAGAAAGTGCTCAGACTTCCTGCATCCATAACACACCACTTCCTTTGTTGGTGTCTTATCATACTTTGGTCTGTCATCTTTTCTTGATGACTTTCTTCTGAAGTCCTTTCTAGCCATCTTGAAAAATCTCTTTGTAAAGAGACTCATGAGCTCTTCATTTGATGCAGTGGATTCTGATTTTTCTGAGGCTTTGAATGATATGTTTTGATCTCTTCTGGCTGCAGGAGGTGTTCTTTGTTCAGCAGCTTCCCTTGTCTTTACTAACTGCTCATAAGACTTTAGTTTACCCAATAGAGATTCAGTTGAAATCTCATGTAGGCATCTGGGCTCCTTGATAGGCCAAATTCTTGTGTCCCATGAGCTTGGGAAGCACATCAGAATTTTGTCATTCACTTCAGTGAGAGTGATGACCTTGTCCAAAGTTTTTAGCTCATTAATGATTGAGCATAATCTGTTATACATCTCTGAAACTGTCTCAGCTTCCTGTTTCTTGAAATTATCATATTGGGATATGAGATTTGATCTCATATCCTTCCTTTCATCAGCTGATCCATCAACCATTTGGTTTAGGGAATCCCAAATGGCTTTTGCTGATGTGCACTCAGCAACCTTCTGGAAAATGTCATCAGACATTGTTTGTGCCAATATGTTCATGGTTTTTGCATCAGCCATCTTGGCTTTCCTGTAGCCATCATTATAATCTGGAGGAGGTACTACAGTCATATTTGTAGAAGTGCTTGGAGGAGTTGTAGGTGGTTGAGGTACTCCTGTTAAGATGGAAGCAAAAATATCTGCATCAATAAAATTCATATATAGCTTGATTCTTGCCTTCCAGATTCCAAACTTTTGCAAGTTGCAAACTGGAGGTCTGGTGCTTGCATAATCTTTATTCTGTGTCATGGTTGTGTTTCTACTTTAAAAGTGAATGAAGGTGATGTGTAGATCTAACAAAGGATCTTTGGTTCAAGGGTTAACTTGTACAACCAAAGGAACCTTGCTTTGATACCCAGTGTTGTAGATATCGGGCGACATGTCCGACATGTTGGCCGACATAAAGGTTTTGGGTGCAAACCGCAATGAAACTGATTTGTTTGACAAAAATATCGTTTTGTAAAAAAACGGCGATATATCTCGATATATTGATATATCTCTAACCCGATATTTCGGTTATTATATTTAATATACAAAAAAACAAAGTTCACGGGACCCATATTTTTCTACTTCACGAGTCCATTTCACGCATTCGGTATTTCTTGCTCTACCCTAAATTTTACGGGAGAGTCGCTCTGGCGGAGTGGTCGACACTCGACAGCTCCTCCGGTGACGAGGCAACGAATCGGCATCGCAGGCGAGGAGTAGACGACGACGCCGGGCTTTCTACGAATTGGCATCGCAGGAGAGGACGCGAGGAGTCGATTCCGGGCTTTAGGGTTTCTGCTACTTCACTCCACTGTAAGCTCCCTTCTTCTTTCTTCTTTTTTTTTTAATTTCCGCGACAATTGAAAGTTTTATTTGAAGTTATTATATTGATCAAGCCATAAGATCTAAAAGTTTAATTAAACTTGTGTTACTGTAAGCTTCTTACTTATGTTATAGTTAGGTTTCTTTCTTGCAATAACTAAGTTTATACTTTTCCTTGTGTAAATCTGCAGTAATTTTTGTTTCTCCTGTGCTAAGAAAAACTCCCCTCCAACTTTACATAATTACATGGGTTTCTCTTTTATCTTTCAAAATTATTTCAAAGAAAATGTTATAAATAATTATTTGTCTATACATTGCTATAGTTATTTGTCTGTACATTTTTACTTATTTGCAAAAAATACGTTTATAAATACTGTAATCTTTATTTAAATATTAAAATCCGATATTGTAAAATATCCCCGATATATCCCCGCAATCCGACATATGACATTTCAAACCCAAACCGACATGAACCCGACATCCGACATCTACAACCTTGTTGATACCAATTGAAAGTGAGGGTTAGATCTACAATACTCTAGAGGGGGTGAATAGAGTATATTTAAATTTGTTAGGTCCCTATAAATGTGCTGTTACAGCTTTTGCTGTAAACTGAAATGGTGCAGTAATTAGAAAACAGAGAATAGAAAATAATAAACTTAATCACAGCCACACAGCAAGAACAAAAAAAAAGATAGGCAACCAGACGACACAAGAAATTTATAGTGGTTCCCCAAATCTGGGTAGCCCACTCTTCTACTACCCTTGGTAGGAACTCACTCAGGTTTTTGATCAGGTGTCTGACACCAATGGGTTTTGATTAGGTCCCCAAAAACCAACTCAAGTCTTTTGCTTAGAAGACTTGCAACCAGGAATCACTTTTGAAGGGAGATGACAACATTTTATACAAGAGGGGGTGAGAAAGTGATTTTGTCTTCTCTTTCTCAATAAACTGAGAAGACTTATGTGGATTGATGTTTAGCAAAAGCTCCCCCTGAATTATTAAATGGTTCAAGAAGATTTGGAAGCTTTGCTGTATGGTGATAGGCATTCAATCAGAGTTCTTGACAAGCAGTGATGCAGGAGCTTCTTGACTGATTTGATATCTGTTGTCCTTGGAAGTCCTGGATAGAATATTGAAGAAGAAGACTCTTGATATTTTATGATTGTTCTTCTTCTTCTGAATGAAGATCACTGCCCGTCACTGTAAGCTTCAGTATGATCTTCTTGTGTAAAGCTTTTTTGCTACTGTATGAATTCTTTTTAGTCAGTCTGTGTGTGTGTATCTTTTCTGACTGAGTATGTTCTAGTTCTCACTCCTAATTGTCGATCTTCTTTTCTTCTATATCTTTTCAAAAATTTGAATCCTCTGTAATTAATGCTGACGGCCTGAGAATAATCGGCACTGATATATTTCCTCAACTGTCCCGTGGAAAATCAGCAAGTAATATTCCTAAGGAAGACTGTAATTAATGCTCCTTCTAACGGATCCATTCAGAGAATGTAGAACATTAATTACTTAGGAATTTTCGCATTAGAATGGGGACAGAAGGCCGGAAATGGCTAAGTCTGGAATCGTCGAACGAATAACAGAATTCGTCGAGCTGAGTTACTAGTTCGTCGAACTGAGATTTTATATTCGTCGACCAGACAGCTTCTGTTCGTCGAGCTGAGAACTTGACTACTGTCTGTTGCCATGTTTGAAGTTCGTCGAGCTGACAATTGCATTCGTCGACTGGGGTTCAGAAACAATTCTGGACTTAGTCAAGTATTTTGTGTTGACTGATATTCTGTGTGTCGACATGAATCTTCTGGTGTCGACACAGGTGGATGTCGACTGATTAGTCTTGGTGTCGACACAAGTTTTCTGGTGTTAACATAGTTGGTGTCGACACATACCCTAAGTGTCGACACAAATCTTCTGGTTCCAGAATTCGTCGAGTAGAGTACTGAGTTCGTCGACCTGAGAAGTTGACTTCGTCGACCTGAGAAGTTGTGTATTGTAGGTCCAAGTTCGTCGAGCTCAGAATCTTGTTCGTCGACCAAAGTCTGAAGTTGGACTTAGAAAAATCTGGAGTTATCTTGACTTTAGTTTGTTGAAGTGTCCCAGTTTTCGTCAACCAGAGAATGAAGATCGTCGAGCTCAACTCAGAGAAATATCTCAAAATCGTCGAGCTGAGAACGTCTTTCGTCGAACTGAGTTCGACGAACGTCGAACTCATTTTTACTTACTCTTGAAATCTTCTAAGTCTTGAGTCTCTTGCATACTTGTTGATAGCTGGTCCATCTGATGTTGACTCTAAGGACTTGGTCTAGACTCTAGGACACAACTTTGACTCTGGCTATACATGTTGGGTCACATCCTAAGTTAGTGAACCTAGCCCAAATCAACTAGGGATCCAACAAGTGGTCGTGGGGGCGACATTGGTCGTGGGGGCGACATTGGTCGTGGATGCCGACATTGGACATTGGGGGCGACATTGGTCATAGATGACGGCATTGGTCATGGGCGTCGAAATTAATTTGAAGCGGCGACGTTGGCTCTAGCTGATTAAACTAATAATTACATCAAACAATGTTCCAAAAAACTGGAACTCAAAAATAGAGAGCATTAATATTATCTAGAGAATGAATCTGCATATATTTAAATGCGGGCTATTTCATTCATTTAAACCCTTCAGGTAGTCATTGCCCACGCCCAAGCGGACTACGGATTGTGAACAGGTAGGATACATGAAAGAAAGGTCTACACCTATTAACAATTAGAAGGTATAAAAAAAACAATGACTTTGGCTGACTCAAACAGCTCACTAATTCTAATATCAATACTTTTTAGCTAACAAAAGCATGCAAATATAATAAATGATAAATGGTATAAACAATTTAACGCACTGTTTTCTAATATTCCAACACTTTTGAAAGAGAAATCAAACGGCAATTTAATGATAAATGGTATTAACAATTTTAGCATATTTTCATTGTGATTGGTCATAGGACACACAAGGGTAATGAAAGAGCTATGTGCCACAGCTTGACAGCATCGTCCCAATGTTCGAAACCATTTGATACAGAGCCCGATGTGCTGACCGAGGATAAGTCTGTATGTTCATGCCTGATCAGCTGGCAGAAACATTCACGCCTTGTAATAGGGTGTTTGTATACCCCCAATGAGTGTGTGCTTTGAGTGCACTATAGGTGGCATGTTTCTTGACCGGAAAGTGAGTTGTGCTCAAAAGGATCCTGCCACAGAGGCTTATTATGCAAAAATAAAAGAACGTCCAAAACCAAAATACGTGAAAGTGAGTTGTCCCCAAAAGGATCCTGCCACAAAGACTTATTATGTGAAAATAAAAGAAGCAAAAAAAAAAATCAAAGTAATCATTCACCAAACACCAGCTAGCCATAAAACATCAGCACCATTTCCTGCAATTTATAATAACATTTAGTTTAGAATCGGAGTGAGATGTTAATATAAACGAAGATGAATCAAACAGAAATATTGATAGTAGCAACATCTAACAGGGAAGGCGACATCGGTCAAACATGGTTGAAGTTATATGTGCTTTCAAGATATATGCAGATACATGCTAATGATTGCAGATCAAGCAATAAATAATTATTGTTGCCCTGTACGGTGGCAAAATATGAAGTGACTGAAGAATAAAAATGATAGCTATGCAAAAAGGAGGAAGTGAACCCAAATGGGACAGATGGTCAATAAATGCAGATAAATGTTTTTGCTGATGAAAGGATCTGCTTCTCATCACCGCAATGAATGAAGTTTTTCAGGGACCTGGAAGCAAACAAGAAGACGGTCGAGGAACCTGGAAACAAACAAAGATGAACCAAACCGAAATTTTGGTAGTAGCAACAAAGAATCACATGATCAAGATTAAAATCATGGTGTGAGCAGCAAAAAGAAAACGAAGAAGAAGAGGAAAACAAAGAGAAACCGAGCAACAATGGTGAGAAAAATCAAGCAACAAAGAATCAGAAAAAACCAATAGGAAGATCGGCTTACCTGCACTATAAGAAGAGACGTGGTGTTGGCGTGTGGAGTAGGACCTCTATAAAGAAAGAAGAGGAAAGATAGGTTATCACAAAGAAATGTAGAAAAAAAGAAGAAGAAATAGCTATAATGCTTAATGATTTTTGTTAATAATGATGAATACTTTTCTAAAGTTAGAATGATAATCAATCTGTTAAATTACTCTGGATAAATCATTAAATTAGAAATGTCACTGCAGTCCAAATTTTAATATCACACCATCGGATAAATTATTGTAAACTTACAGAAAGGTTATCAACACTAAAATGTTTCCATAGCATTGACACAGAGGAAGAAGATGAACAGAGATTCGAAACCTGCCGCGGATGAAGCATTGTAGGCCGGCGAACTGGAAGATCAAAATCGGAGGCTGGAAGTTTGGATTCGGAGATTAGGAATCTCGAAATCGGAGGTCCAACGTCGGAGAGGAAGAAGCCCCTTGAGTCTCGCTGGAAGCTCGAAATCGATCCTTGTGATAGCTAGAGTCTCGATGGCCAGTTGAAATTTTAAAATCACACCAGCAGATAAACTATTTTAAACTTGAAAGGGCAATATACACACACAATGTTTCCATAATTATGACACAGATGAAGAAGATGAACCGAGATTTGAAGACTGCCGCTGACAAAGCACTGTAGGCCGGCGAACTGGAAGCTCAAAATGAGAGGCAGGAGCCTAGAAGTTTGAGATTGGAGATCCTTGAGATTGTTGGAGTCCTGATGGCAAGACCGCTGGAAGCATCCTTTGAGATCGCTGGAGTCCCGCCGTCATCCCGCTAGAAGCTCAAAATCATTGATGTCCCGTCGGAAGCTCAACAAGCAGAAGGGCAAAGAAGCTTTAGGGTTTAGGTGCTCTGAAGCAGAGGCAATCCGAGATGGGGTACATGTTATTTATTGTTGAAGCTTTCATGGAGATGTGTAGGAGTAAACGTGTAGCAATAGAAGATATTTTGGGAAGAGAGTTCAGATTTGATAGACACACGAAAATGGAGTTTGAGTGGGAAAAATTGGAGGGAAAGAGGAAATGACTCTAAAATCGAAATTTTTAAAATAAAGAAGATGAGAAGCAGGGGTATTTTGGGAACTCTGAATGTTACAACATCTCACTTTAGTGTTTCCTTATATAATAAAGATATATATATATATGTTGTTAAAGGTGCGCCTAAGGCTCCAGATTCAACAAGCTCAAAGGCTTGCGCCTTTAGAACATAAAAGGCACGTCTGGGAGCGATTTTTGTTCAAACCTTTTTTTCACAGAAGAAAGAAAGAAATTATATAATAACTCAATAATTTTTTTGTAATTTAGAGTTTGTGAAACATAATCAAGTGTTTGCCCAAGTCATCTAGATTCTCATTCTATATGTTCTGTCTTCTCTTTGAAGCGAGGTCGGGATGCCAGACTGTCGTCAAAAGACACTTCCTACTCACACACCTCGAACCCGACTAAGACTTAGATATGATGTAAGTAATCATATTAATTATATTTTTTAAGAGATATAAATGATGGTAATGAATATTTAGTTAATAGAATATATGAAAAATCTGATCATAAAGATGAACTGATGTTTGATGTTTATTTTGTTTAATGAATGTGGTTACGTCTTGCCTTCGCCAGGCGCGCGTCAGAGTCTTGAGCCTTGCGCCTAAGCTCCAAGACCCCTTTGCGCCTTAGTGCGTCTTGCGTCATTAATAACTAAGATATATATATATATCTTACTATACTATAAGCAAGGACCAAAGGTGAAATGGTGTAACATTTTGTTACCCAAAATACCCTCCAAAAGCCTTTATATATTTGAAATTTCATGAGTTTTCGGTCATTTGGGTTTGCGCTAGACTTCTCCTTCTTCCTTACTTTATTTCCTATTTTCTTTTTTTATTTCACATCAAGGTACAAGTCGAAAGTCTCTGCCTCCTCGACTGTTCCCCGCTGCAATCACTCCACCAAAAAGCGACAACTCCTTCCTTCAAATTGACGGTATCTTGTTACGGGCCGGGCCTGGCAGGGCTCGATACCCAGTCCTCCAGGGTCGGGCGGCAGGGCTCTTCCCCGCTCCCGAATGGGCTTTCCCCCCTCCCCCTCCCGTAATAGGGCCGCGGCCCATACACCCCAACCCCTTTCGGCAACTAGTATAATTGCTACGGGTTGTTGAGGCTGAGGCTCGATACCCAGACTTCCTTGATAAGAGGACTTAAACATGTCCTCCATCACCAACTGAGTCTCTTATCAAGGAGGTCTGGGAATCGAGTCCCAGCCTCAACAACCCGCGACAATTATACTGGTTGTCGATGGGGTGTATGGGTCGCGGCCCTGTTACGGGAGGGGGGGAAAGCCCGTTCGGGAGAGGGGAAGAGCCCTGCCGCCCGACCCTGGAGGATTGGGTATCGAACCCCAACCTGCCAGGCCCGGCTCGTAACATATATCCTCCTCCACGACAGAGCGTTCTTCCATAGAGCCTCTTCCGGGACAAGAATCCTCAGCGGGAGCTTCTCCTCGGCAGCTCATCCTAGGTATACCTCATCTCTGAAAGTCTCGTCCACAGCCTCGCCAATGTCGTTGCTCCCTCTTCGATCGCTCCACGAAGCGGTGCAGCATCACCGACTTCCAACCTTCTCCAGCACGGATCTGAAGCTCCGGCTACTCTACAGTTCTTCTGCATCGGCACCTGCGACTGCGGCAAGACGCGCGCCTCACTCTCGGCAAGCCCCCTCCCAGCTCATTCTGCTACTGGATCTGAAACTCCTGCTACTCCATGTACCGATCGATATCTCCTAAATCTGAAGCACCGGCAGCCAGAAATCGAAAAATCTGCCGCAGGATAGCCGCATTTCAGCAATTGTTCGCTTCTGTTGATGGGTTAGCATGGTGAATCACAAAACCACCGAGGTATGAGTCTCCCTTCCCACTTTTGTTGCTCCTCTTTATCTAATCCTCATCATTTCAGTTCAGATCCGAGCTCCCTATCTTCCAGTTTAGCTCTGAGCTTCTAAATCTCAAGTTTTACACCTCTATTTTTCTCTATAAATCCAAGATGAGCTTCAGATCTACAGGCGCACCTTCAACAAGCAACCATCTATAAGCACCTTTCAAGTATATTTGTCTTTACATGTCAACAAGTAGTTCCATTTCATCTCTTTAATTTTTTTATTTTGCTCAAGAATGCTAGGGGACCTCTCTGACCTTGAGACCCGCCAAAGTCCCTCCCGATCATCCTCTCCATGAAGAGTGAATACATCATCCCTTTTGATTTTTTTCAAGTAAACTCTACTTCGCTCTGAATACCTACTGGTTTTCTTCTCTGGTAAACTCTACTTCAATTTGACTTCTCTTTATTTTTATTTCTGACATGAATTTTAATTTTCTGTTATTTGCGGGAGATGAGTCATGTCTCCACGCAGATGATGTGTGGTTAACTTAATTATAAAATGGGTTCTTTTATTTGTTCTATACTTGCACCTTCACCGGATTTGAACCTTGGATTTTAGGTAACTTTCGCATATTTTTGTGTAACAAAAAAAATTAGCATGTTTATGATATATGATATCGGATTCCTTCTGCAGTCATTAAGACATGATTTATATAACCTCATCATTTTATGCATGTCTGGCTCAAAAATTGTAGATTTCTATTCCACCATAATGATTTCAACCTCTACAGTTTTTTCTGAATATTTAGTTCATATTCTTGTAGATTTGTGCAACCCTGTGAATCGCATGAAGGAGATGCATAATATCAGCAAGTGGTCTGAGAGCCCGACCCCTTGACCACAGGGCCAAACAATTTGGACAGAGCATAGATGTGTGTGTGTGTGTGAACTTTAATTAACTTTAATTCAAAGGATGGAGGATCTTTATAAGATGTTTTAAGTTTATTAAAGATTTTCTTTAAATGTTCAAAATCGGGTGGGCAAATGATAGAAGATTCATTAAAAATATATATGATTTTCAGTTTGTTCGGCCTCAAACCCATAAAGCAAAGTAGGAAGAGAAGTAAAAAAAATCGCTAGAAATAATATCTAAAATTAACAAGAATCATCATTTTCTAAAAACATCATTTTCTAAAAACATTGTCAATTAAGAAATTATAGTGTATGTGACTCCCTGATCTCCGACTCTAAGTCTAAGATTAGGGTTACTATTTACTAACGTCAATAATGGCATGGGATGTAGTTAAAAATGTGCGACCGGGGATGAGGGACACTACGATGCCTTCTATAATACAGGATTAAAAAAACCTGTCAAAAAGAAAATTTTATCAACTTTAACCAACAACATCAAATATGCCCATAGATTATTTGATGGACGATCCGCTAATTGGACACTCATTCCAGTAGGACTTGGTTCACTTGTTCTTAATTATTAGAATAACGAGTACAACATTAAATTAACACTAGCCCCTAGATCGGCTAACACATTTTAAACAAATAGTGGACCATTAAAACAAGGAATAAAGAAACTCTCTAGATCCATAACTTCGGTAATTTGTTGAGCAAGATAGATGAACATTTGGGGTAAGAGTGACCATGGACAAATCGACTTATCCTTTGGATGAGTAAGATGTCATGAGGAAAGCATATATACTAAGAGGCTCATACTAACCAAAATTTCATCCTTTTTCCTTGGAGAAAAAAAAGATCAAGATCGTCGATTTTTATTGCATTGTTTGATATGTTTGATTAGCAATATGTTGAAAAGGATGCTATATTTTTTTATGCATTACTTGTTCAAGAAGGACACTGCAACTAGTGTGTTAGGGGGATGTTTTTTGTCAATGGTAGAGAATATAGGTTTTGGGACAAACTTGAAAGATTTAGAAAACATGTTGGCAAGATTAATAGTGTCCATCAACTAGCTTTGCCAAAATTTGAAGCACTAAAAGAGTCCACAAAGCCTATCGTATATTCTATTTTTTGTGGCAAACATGACATTCTAATTTTTAATATGGATGACCAGTATATTCTCCGAAGAAAATAAAGATGGTTTATTGAGGACTAAACAAATCTTCATCATTATCGGGTTAAAATAATTTTAAAAATCGTCTGTCTACAACTACAATAGATTAACAACTGATTTCATGAGGTGAGAATGAAGTTACTTAATTGTATATGTTGGGTATTGTATCCACAATAACCTAGATCTGTGTGAAGTCACCCTTGAACTAAGATGAATTAAGTTTGTATTTGATGCTTTATTTTAGTTGAGTGCTTGCAGGTCATTATTTCTAAGTATAAATCGATGTAAGTTTACAATGAGTCACTAAACACAAGATCATGCAATGTAATCACACATTGTGTGATCCATAGTGTTGACTCATGTGTAACATCTCTTAGGATGCACTTCCTTTTCAAGTACTAGAGCAATAGAAGAAGAGAAGGGTTGCTGGTGTTCAACAAAGAAGAAAAGAAAATTTTTCTGAAAAATTTCTAAGTATTTTTCTCGAGAAATTGAAGTCTGTTTCTCGAGAAGTCTAAGTACATTTCTCGAGAAAGCAAGTTGTTCTCGAGAAACTATAAGACTTCTCGGGAAATTGTCTGAAAATATTCTAAGTCTTTTTCATGAGAAAAGCCCTGAAGATTTCTCGAGAAACCAAGTTCTTTTCTCGAGAAAGCAAAGTAGTTCTTGAGAAAGTCATATCATTTCTCGAGAAAGCTAATTCTTTTTCTCGAGAAACCAAGTTTTTTCTCAAGAAATAAGTCCTTCAGTTCACAGAATTTTCGTTAAGTAAATTTCTCAAGATGATCAGGCCATTTTTCGAGAAAGCAATTCTTTTCTTGAGAAATCATATCCTTCTCGAGAAATCTGTCTTCAGTTCTAAATTTGCGCTAAGTACTTTTCTCGAGAAATCATATCCTTCTCGAGAAATCAGGTTTTCACTTCAAAGAAATTTCGTCAAGTCTTTTCTCGAGAAAGTCATGTCTTTTCTCGAGAAAGCAATTGATTTCTCGAAAAATTTATTTCTTCTCGAGAAATGTACTTGCAGATTTTCTTTCCAAATCTTATGATGGAATTTCGATTTAAATTTAAGTTCTTCATGATTGGTCCACGTGGATCATTTCTTAATGACTTATGATCGTTAGACGATGATCTATAAATAGTCCTTTCAGAGGATTCACTAACCCTAATCACAAGAATAATTATTATAGTAATCAGAATCGCACTTTCTAAATTCAGGAGAAACCGCACCGCCTTCATCGTCATTCTTCCCTGTCGCTCATCTCTCGATCCAGCGATTCAAAGGGAGAAAAGATTCGACAGATCCAAGATTCAAAGCTTCTTCAACATCTACTTGATCGTGTCGGATCCTAAGTTTTCAGATCAAGCTTTCTCGGGTATTCTTCCTCAACCTTCTTCACCGAGACTTTCAGTTTTCAAGAAGGAAGAACCGTGAAGATTTCAGATCTGAAAGAGTAAAACTTTTATTGTTATTGTAAAAATTGTTTCAACTTTTGTAGGAGCTTTGTCTCCGAAATTGTAGGAAGTTTGTTCTTCTGAGATTGTAGATCCGTTAGTGGATCGAGTTTTTAGATCTGGTTTGTGGATAGAGGTGTAGATCTGGTAGTGCATCGAGGTGTAGATCTGGTTGTGCATCGAGGTGTAGGAGAGTTTGTTCTCTGAGATGTAGTAGCGTGGCTTCGAGTTGTAAGATTGTTGATAATCTGAGAAAGGCGAAGTAGTCGAATCTATCCCTTCGTGGTAGATAGGCGAGGCGGGACAGTGGACATACCCAATACGGGGAACCACTATAAATCTCTGTGTTTGTGTGCTTGAATTTTTAGATAATTTTTGTTCCGTAAAAAGACACAAACATCACTTATTCACCCCCCTCTAGGTGATTTAGGTAGACGTTAGATACTGTTTGCTCGAATGATATTAACTCATTTGGTTGCTTTGACAAGTAAAAGGTGTGAATGCTTACAGAGATTTTACCTAGTGACTTTCATGTTTAGAGTTATTTAATTTGTATTTATAATTTGACAACATTGTTGATAGGAAGAGTGATGAGAGATTTCTTGATTTGAAAAACCTTGATCAGTTCTTTATGAAACTTGTGAAAATTGAGAAACGTGTTGTTTATTAACATATTTATAAGCTTTTGAAGTTTTTACTGATTCAAGCTTACATGGACCCAAAATCTCATAATACTCTGTCACTCTCTCCTTTTTTCCTCACAAAAGTTCATGCATCACAAGATAACACTACATGCAAAATCAAGATACCACTTTCACAATGTTACTGCTTCTACCATCCAATCTCAGTCCACAGATCTCAATAATCCTACATTCAATATGTTCCAAAGTCTTATGCTTTATCCCTAATATGTTTAGTAGCATAATACATCTACGTTGTGGTGCTGAATCATTTCAAGGTTTCAAGTCTTGTATCCTTCCGCATTTTATAAATCATATTTCATGCTCATTCAAAAGAAAAGAAATTGAGCACAACTGCATTGATACCACTGAATAAATAACAAACTGACCTCAGTAATTATCCATAAACAAACAACAATACTCAAGCCTTTATCCTAGTATAGTGGGGCCGGCTATCTTGATCCTTTCTCACCATTGTGCCCTATCTTTAGTCATAATCTCACTAATACCTAAGTACATCATATCTTTTTTTATAGTTTCATTACAAGCCTTTATTGGTCCACCCCTCCCCTGTTTAACATGATAGACAATAACCCTAGGCTGACCTAAACAAGTTATACCTTATTATCCATCCATAAATTGAAGTGATCTTATATGTATGTTGGCATTTACTATGAAATATGCCATATAATCATTGTTGAACATGCAGGATGATAACATTGCATTTTATAATACTGAATGAATCAAATATAATGCATTGGATAGGAAATATTGTTATCTAGATAGCACCAAACAAAAAAAAAACATTCTCCCCATTTACACAAAGATGCAATTAGTTGAAAATTCCATACCTCCGCATGAATCGCATTTCTTTAAGAATCAGGATGCATCCGAAGTAACTCCATATCGAATCCCAGTCTTAAGTAGCCTCTCCACATATTTCCCAAGTATATCCACCTCCAAATTGACCTTATCGCCCAGCTTTTTCATGGGAATGACTACCTTCTGCTGGGTATATTCCACCAGCATAAAATCAAAGCAGTTATCCTTATCATAAACACAAACCACCGTCAAGCTAGTTCCATCAACGGATATAAACCCCTTGGGCACTATATACCGGAGAAGCTCCGGTGAAGTTTTCACTAATACCCAGAGAGAATCACCCTCCGGTTCAAACTTCACGATCTCGCCAGTTCCATCAACATGTCCCTGCACAATGTGGCCCCCCATCCTGGACGTCGGTTGCAGCGCCCGCTCCAGATTGACGGGTGAGCTTGGGACAAGCTCCCCCATGGAAGTTTTCCTGAGTGTCTCAGGCGATAGCCCCACGGAGAATTGGGATGTTGCAGTGTCGAAATCCGAGACGGTGAGGCAAGTTCCGTTCACGGATATACTATCTCCGAGTTGGATGCCACCAAGGACAGTCTTTGCGGCGATCCTTAGTTCAATGCCACCCTCCTGGTTAGGACCCAAATGCCGGATTTCGCCCACCTCCTCAACGATGCCAGTAAAAAGGGACTTAATGGTGGAGCTAGTGCCTTTCAGCTTAGGGGATGGTGCGTGCTTGAGTGGAATTGGGGCGGATTTGAATTGAGTTTTAGTTGAGATCTTTACGGAATGGAAGATGATGGGGTATCTACTTTTCTTGCGGGATGGTGAGGTGGAATTTATGATCATGAGCGGTGACAGAGAGATTGAAGCAGAACCAGCAGCCATCGGTCTCAAAATATGCGTATAATGCATGGAAATAATGCTTTATCTTTGGCAAATTACCTTGGCACGCTTGGATTTTTACCTTGGCGAGCAAAGTGGCGAGATCTGGTTTTTCTTCAGTGAGGAGAGATCTTTGGCGACTAGCTCTTCTCGGAGAGGGATCTCCTTCTCCAGCAGATCTGCGAGTCGAGCCACAGGCTACCAACTCTTCAATTCGATGGATGTCATTTTCCGGTGGATCGGGACGATGGATCGGTCTCCTTCTCCGGCAGATCGGCGAGCCACGGCGAGTAGAGAAATTTGCAGGGGAAAACGAGAGGGGCGGCGGGTAAGCCCGGTAGGGCTCTGGAAAATAATCGCGTGAGGTACGAGAGAAAATAAAGGGCGTCAGAGAATTCTCTATAATCGCGTGAGGTACGGCCGTACGGGTAGGCCCGGTAGAGAATCTTTTGAATTTTGTTGTTCAATATTTTTCATATTTGAAAAGTATTTTTTAATGTTTTTAATATAGATATTTAATAATAATTATATAATAAATAAAAATTAAAAATATTTAATATGTTGATTGTTAACCGCAACCCGTTATTTTGCTATTCACACAAAAATCTTCCAATTTTTCGCGTCTTTTCGAAATACGCTTTGTACATGTAATATCAGAAAAAGTGTTCAACACGAAAGTTGTAGATATCGACGAGATCTACAACTTTCGTGTTGATCAATTTTCCTAAAAATGCATGTACAAAGCGTACTTTGGAAATATGTCCAGATTTTGCGCCTTTTCGAAATACGCTTTGTACATGCAATTTCAGGAAAAGTGTTCAACACGAAAGTTGTATATCTCGTCGATATCTACATTTTCGTGTTGAACACTTTTCTTGAAATTGCATATATATGACGTATTTCGAAAAGGCACGGAAACTTTGGAGATTTTGGGGAGCAACTATTCAATTACGGATTGTGGTTAACAATCACCTTCAATATTGATATCAGTTTAAAAAAAATTATTAATATATTATATGTTATAATTTGATAAGTATATTAGTAATTATGTAGGTTATAAACTAATACAAAATTTTAAAAAAAACATTAAAACATAAAAAATATATATGGAGGCCCTCCATTTTCTCTCCATCTCCTCTAAATTTAGAGGTGAGCAGATGGGTCATCTCCATATTTGGAGCCCCAAATAGAGACCGGTTAGAGAAAATTTGTTCTCCGAAAATAGAGAAATGGAAAAAATGGAGAAGCATTGGAGATGCTCTTAGCATCATCGCCTGCGAGCAAAGAAATAATTTTGACTCGCATAAAAATACAGTTGTTATTTACAGAAAAACAGTTTGACTCAAGCAAAGAAACTTAATTCGTCATTTTCTCCCAAAAAAATTCTGCCTTGGAGCAAAAAAAAGTTAGTTTAAAAGCATGAAAAAAATTAGACAACTTTATAAAATTTTGGGGCGCTGATATTAGCACCGCATTTTTTGGCTATCTGCATTAAAAATTGAATTTCATAAGATTTTTAAAATTTCTATTAGCATCGCACTCACTTAGCCGCACCGCACAGCTGAATCTTTCATCGCCTGAATATACTACCACCCTCCTATTTCCGCAAAACTTTGACGACGTAGAGCTCGCTGAAGACACCTTTGAAATCTCTCACCACCCCCTTTACGCTCCAGAAAATCAACTTCCCTCACTTCACATGCATTAGAAAAATATTTTTAGTTAAATTTTGTTAGTAAGAGCTTCCCAAAGTAAGAATTGTGGGTTCGATCTTTCTGTTTCTAGAAGAAATGGAGAAAGGAAGAGCATGGGGCTGGTGATCTTTAAGTATCTTTAAGTCTTATGAAAAATGATAGAACGGTTGTGGATAGACAACTTCTTAAAAATACGCTTGCTAATAGAAACTGCTTGTGAATAGTCAACCTCTTAAAACTATGCTTGTGATTAGTCGTTATTGTGGATAGCCAAAAGTGTGGTGCTAATATCTGCGTCATTTTCAACAATTCCATAGACAACTTTATGGAAATTTTTAACTATTTCGGGCGTAAAGTTGTCACTTAAAACCGAAAACCGTAAATCGAACTGTAACTGCAGAAAATCGGACCGAAACGTTCACAAATTATTTGGGTACTGTTTTAATTTTGGAATCGTGAACAACATTGGTCCGGGTGTGGTTCTTACAATTTATTATTCGAACCGGAACCGGAACCGCAACATACAAGAATCAAACGGTTTCAAGATTTTTAGACCTGAACCAAACAAGACCGAAGTAAAACCAAATCGCAACTCGTTCATTATTATTAATATTATTATAATATTTTTATTATTTTACAATTCTATAATACTTATACTTATTATCATGGGTGAAGCTGGTGCAGTTTGAACCTAAATCGTAAATGCACCGCACCAAAATCGTGTGTTATTGTTTGACATTGGTGTGGTTTGATGTCATTTTTGCAGTGCAGTTTTGATTTTGATACAGTTATAATGTATTTTTCATTTTACCTACATATTTTTCTGAAATATTTTATTTAAAAAATATTAAAGGTATATAACTACTATTTAATAATAATCATGAAATACTACTAATTATAGTTGATTGTTACGGTTGTGCATGCCGACGAGATGTGCACAAGTCGACTAGACGTCGCAATGAGTCTACACGCATAGGAAGGCGACGGATAATAGCACACTGCTTGTGGAAGAGAACGTCAAGGAGTGTGCAACTTAATAAATTTTTTTCGGTGTTGCTTTCAGTTTGACTATTTACAGACCACTTTATTTCATTTCACCAAGTTTGATTTTGGTTTTATTTGGAAACAATTGGAACAGGACCTAACAGCATAAAAGAATGCCGACAAGCTGCATGCGAGCCGACTAGACGTCGTGGAGAGTCTACATGTGTAGGAAGACGATGGGTACTATCCCACCGATCGTGGAAGAGACCGCCAAGAAGTGCGCAACTTAATTATTTCTATTCTGATGTTATTTTGAGTTTTACTATTTGTAAACCGCTTTTATATCATTCCGTCAAATTTGATTTTGATTTTAATCGGAACCAATTGAAATTGAACTATCAGTTACCGATTTGATTTTGATTCTTGTTAAACCGTAACCGGAACCGTTGAAAAAACTATTCCAAAAATTATGTTGGAATTTGAACCGATCAAACCAAATAAGCTTTTGGTTCTAATTTGAAGAATTGTTGTCTTACCGGTTCGGCCCACGATTTTAGTAAAACCATTATCGAACCGGAATCGTGACAGCTATATTCAGGCCTGTGATTTTTTAATAAACTTGATAGGTCCTCTTAGAAGTGCTAGCCGCACCCCATCCATGGGATGGGGTTATCCAAAATGCCCCTGATAATCGTTTACAGCGTAATCGTCAGGGGCATAACCGCCCGCTGCGAAACCGCCCAAAGCAGAGTCGCCTAAGACGTAGATACCCCCCCCCCCCCGTCACAACCCGCATTTTCTCTACATAAAAGGGATATATCATAGTAAGGAGAAAACATGCGTCGTGATGTCACGTCGGCAGGGGATAACTGCAGACGTTCAGGAGAGACCACGACGAAATATTTTTTGAAAGATTTATGAGTTATTTAAGAAAAATCAGATTTTAAGTTAAGCAGTTAACCGTATCCCTCGGCTTAGTGGTTCAACTAGTCCACGATTAAAAATATAGTTATACGTTGCGGAAAATATTTTGATTAAATTGATTTTAACTTCCTACAAGAGTCTAACCGTCCCCGAAGGACAATTCACGTTATGCAGGACTTTAGATTTATAATAAGTATAGAAAATATTTTTACGCTAACTAGAAAGTAGTACTTTATTTTTGAAAAAGATGACAAGTATGAAGTATTAATAGTAGAGTTCTGTAAGTTAAAATATCTAACATGCAATCTAGCATAAAGTCTTCCCAGAGAGCAAGTATAAACAGCTACAAAAAACATGCAACACAGCGACTTAGCAAAGTACTCAGTATTTCAAAAGAAAATCACCAGTGGGCGCGAACAACCTGACACGAACCCACTGGTGAGCATGTATGTCTGTACTAAAGTAAACAGTCCAAGAAAATATCTCACAAGGGTGAGGAAAACTCCTGCAACAAGCAGTCCACTGGAAAGCCCCCAAACTTAGCAGCTCAACCGACTACTACCCTGAACCTGAGACATTCAAAAGAAAAATAACTCATCAACAAACAAATTACAAGTGACAAAGGAAAGAAAGCAGGTAAAAGTGCAAAGTAAGTGATGGTTTAACAAACCCGAGTACAAAATGTTGAAGACCACAGCTGGATAACCAAATAATTATAAGTACAGTAAAATCAGTAGTAAATGAGTCATTTGAACACCAAGTGTGGAACGAAGCCATGCTTCAACAATATCTGTAAGGACTAACATAAAAAGGCATAGATTGATACAGAAGCAAACTGAGCATAAAACAGCTCGAATAAAACGTGAATCATTAACACTTAGCAAAATCAACCGGGCGGAGTAGGTGACCAATTGTCCCAAACTAGGCTTCCAAGCCCAAATGTCTCAAAAATATAGAGGCCCTGCGGTGGTGGCCACTTGTCCAAACCCAAACCAGAAGTCCTCAAAAATAGAGACCAAACATCCGCCAAGTGCAACGATCCACAACCGACGTCTAGTTGGTGGTCCTTTATCCACTGTCAACCTTCATAGTCGAAGAAACATCAGAACCTACCAAAATCCCAAGTTCAACCTTAAGATAAACTAAAAATAGTCTTAAGACCAACCTAAGGACTAACCCGCCGAAATTTGACAAAAATGGTGAAAAAAATTCTAAGTCACAGCAATTCGGTGAATTTTCCTTAACTCGACGAAACTGCCAAATAATAACCGGCGATATTCGTCGAACTCCGCACGAGTCTCGACGAATGGCCACGATATTCGTCGAGCTCCGTTTGACGCTCGGCGAATGGACAGCGATTTTTGTCGAACTCCGTTCGACAAATGGGTAACAATATTCATCTAACTCCGCTCAACACTCGGTGAATGAACAACGATATTCGTCGAACTCCGTTCGACGAATGGATCGACGCTCAACGAATGAACAATGGTATTCGTCGAACTCCTTACACTAACTTACGATACTTGTCGAAAACGACTTAACCTAAATTCTGTGATACTCGCTGAATTCCTACCCAATATTCGCCGAATTTTACTTGTCCCGATTTCTTCCTAAACTCTACGATTTGGCCAAAAGTCTAGATCTAACTTGATCGTGTAGCAGCTTGGACCTACGGCGACACTACCACTCGAGGACTTGAAACGTTATTGGAGTCGACAGCTCTTAGGAGCCTTGCTCAACTAGAGTGGTGTAAGTCGACTCGGGGAGGCAAGTAGTCAGTCTGCAGGAGAGGAGCTCCTACAAAGATCTCGGACTACAACATCACTCCAATGAGGATCTTGATCACACTCAAGGATATCCTTGGCCAATATGCAAGAGAGGAGCTCGTGCAGGGACTTGAACTTATGACGACACTACCACTCGAGGACTTGAAACATTATCAGAGTCGTTTTTCCTGTTGTTTTAAGAGATTGACAATGGATCAAGTGCATCAATATATTTGAGGACGAAGAAATTATAAAGAGAATGATGATCTCATCGTTGTCGAGTTGGGAGGTTGGCGTCCAACCCTGCACCTAATAGTTCCTCCAGTCGGAGGTGAGATGCAATCAGGGTAGCTAGGCCGACATGCAAGGGGGGAGCTGATCTCGGTCGTCAATGCAGGGGTCTGGTCTTACAAAGGCGCTTATATCCCGAGGCATCGTCCTATCGTCCGCACTGGGCTATCCAGGAGGAACGGGTCGAAGGCCCGTTCCTCAATCCAACTATGGAGATCATGCCAGCTCTATGGTCTGGCTACGAGCGTACATGCACGAGCGAGGGATAATGTTCTTCCGAGGGTCCTCTAGGACGCACTCGTGACCAACATCTTCCATTGGGCTTATCCTTGCCCTTTGGCTGGTTATCCTATCTTTGAAAATAATTGAAGTGTTGTTGCCCGAATGAGAGCTCAAAAGGGTCGATCCTTCCTCGAATCCAAGAGGTTGAAGTCCAAACCTATTCCTGCTAGTTCCTCCAATCGGAGGAGAGATGCAATCGGGGGTAGCTAGGCCGACATGTAAGGGGGGAGCTGATCTCGGCCATCAATGTAGGGGTCTGGTCTTACAAGGGCGCTTATATCCCGAGGCATTGTCCCATCGTCCGCAATGAGCTATCTAGGTGGAACGGGTCAACGACCGATTTCTCGGATCGATTTCGGAGCAGAACCTTAAGGCCTTAGAAATTTTGAGATGAAATAGCACAAAAAAAGTCAAACAGTTGCCACTATCCGTATATATATATATGAAAACATGTACAAGTAAAATACAACATTAACCACTAGGGATAGAACCTTTTCAGGTCATCCCCGCTTCAAGTACCTCCCAGTTGCTCTCCAACCTGATCCTGGAGATAATAGCCTCCGGCGGCCAAGGCTTCTTGGACGATGAAGGGACCTTCCCAATTTGGATACAACTTGCCAACTGTTGCTCCTCTTCCTGCGGCGTCCACCTTTTTCATGACCAGATCCCCAACAAGGAAATGTTTTAGGCGGACATTCTTGTCGAAGTGCTTCGCCATGCGCCGCTTGATCTCCTCTTGGAGGATGGATGCCAAGTCACAAAGCTCTTTAACGAAATCCAGCGAGAGCCTTTGAGCGTCTTCATTCTCCAAGCGTCATTCTTCGCTGCCGTTTCTAGTTGCTATGACTCTCGGGCTCCAAATCTCAAACTCCACTGGGATGAGTGCCTCAGACCCGTGGGACAACTTGAAGGGAGTTTCCCCCGTGGTCGAGTTTGGAGTTATTCTTAGAGCCCAGAGGACCGAGTGGAGCTGCTCTGCCCAATTGACTTTCAAGTTGGTGATTTTCTTCTTTAGGAGATTGATGATCAACTTGTTGGCGGCTTCCACTTGCCCGTTGCTGCGAGGATGATGTAAAGAGGCGAATCGAAGATTCGTCCAAAGCTGCTTGCAGAAGTCCTTTGACTCTAAGCTGACAAACTATGGTCCATTGTCGGTGACGATGGCGAGAGGAATCCCGAGCCTGCATGCAATCTCTCCCCAAATAAAATTCTTTACAATTTCTGAAGTGCTCTTGGCCAGAGATTTTGACTCGATTCATTTGGAGAAGTAATCGATCATGACAAGGACGAACTTCCTCTGTCCACTGGCTTGAGGAAAAGGGCTGATCAAGTTTATTCCCCAGATGGCGAAGGGCCATGGAGCAGTGATCGAGCGCAGATGCTAAGCAAGTTGTAGTTGAAGAGGCGCGAAGAGCTGTCATTGGAGACATTTTTTGGAGAAGGCTTTCACATCTTTCTGAATGGTGGGCCAGAAATACTCATGCCTTAGGATTCTTTGTTCAAGAGTGCGAGTCCCTGAGTGGTTGCCACACTCTTCCGAGTGGATCTCCTCCAAGACATGTGGGACATCGATCTCCGACAAACACCGAGCCAGAGGACCTGAGATGGTTTTACGATAGAGCTCTCCTTCCTATAGTAGATAATATGTTGCTTTGTAGTGAAACTTTCTCTGATCTACTTCGCTGGCAGAAACCTGACCTGTTGTCAAAAAGGAAATAATCGGGTCCCTCCAAGATGCCCTCTGCTCGATCTCCATCATCCCCCCCCCTCTTTGATGGATGGTCGGAACAGTTCAGTCACGCTACCCTCAGCCCGGGGACCGTACTTGGCGAGATAATCGACTTTTGAATTCTCTTCTCGTGGTGCATGCTCGACGAAGCAAGATTAAAACCCCCCGATCAGACCTTTCACTTTAATTAAGTATCTCTGCAGGATCGGATCATTCACCTCGAACTCGCCTTTGACCTGAGACGTGGCTACCATCGAGTCAGTGAAGGCCCTGATATCTCGAATTGCCAACTCCTTGGCGAGACGCAAGCCAGCCACCATAACTTCGTACTCCGCCTGATTATTTGTAACGGGGAAGAGGATCTCGACCGCTTGCTTTATCCTGGTTACCTGGGGGCCCACCAGCACGACTCCGGCTCCCACGGAGTACCTGCCCAAAGACCCATCCACAAACATCTTACATGAAACAGGGCTAGAAGAGCCTTCCTCTCCTCAACCCTCCTGGGTTCTTCTCTCGTCCTCCTCTCCTCTCTTCTCGACTCTTCCTTCCTCCTCCCATCCTGCCTCTCCGAAGTCCTTCTCGCCTTCGCTCCTGAAGGTCCTGCTCTCCCCTTATCCCTCTAATCCTCTCCATCCAGCCTCGCCAAGAAGTCATTGTTCTTATCCTTTCCGCGAACAAAGGTGTTCACCCTCTCTATCATCTCTTCAAAAAAATCTCGGGGGATTAGACCCCATCTCCATACTGAACAAACCTTGATTCAGCCCAAACTTTTGGGCTACCATCAAGGTAAAGTTGTCCACCTCCTCTACCTCTAAGATCTCCTCCTGGAAACGGTCAATGTAGTGGCCCAGGCTCTCATGCTGCCCCTGCGTAACCTTGAAGAGAGCTGTCGCCTCCTTCTTCATCTTCTTCGATGTCGCGAACCTCACTATGAGGCCCCGACGCAGATTAGAGAAACAGTACACGAACCTCGCTGGCAGTTGATGAAACCAATCTCTGGCATTCCCCTTGAGGGTAACGGAGAAGAACTGACACTTGAAGGCATCAGACATATTGCGGATGGATACGACGTCTTAGAACCATTGAAGATGTCTGACAGGGTCGTCCCTGCCAGAGTAGTAGGTGAGGACGAGCTCTCTGAACCCTTCGGGAACGGGGGCGACGAGGATCTCGTCATAGAAGGGGCTCCTCCCTCCTTGGCGGTGGCGAGTTTCATCCTCGCTGGAGACGTCGTACTCGCTGTAGTGTCGAGTATCTCGATATCTCGCCTGCGACATCGGATCCCGGAAGCGGACCCCTTGACTACCCGCTGGATGATATCATGACTGCATCGGTCGCTCTTCTCTCGCCCAAGCGGGCTCCTTTCCAGCTCACCCTGGCGGCGCTTCCTCCTCCAACAGTGTCAAGTGACGGGGAGAAGTCGCCATGATATCGGGGTGATGAGCAAACCCGGCGAGGATGGTCTGCTCGATCCTCTTCGCAAACTCTTCGAACGCAGCGACCGTCACATACTCGCCACCTCGCGTGACTTCTCCTCCTCCTGCTGAGTTGCCGACCAACTCTCCATGCTCACCACCATTGGACATCTTACTCAACCACTAAACTTTCCTCCTTGGCTGCGATCCACGCTCACCACACCAAGGTTGAAGCCAGGAAAATTCCCAACCTCGAATTCAGACCAAAGCCGCCTGAGGTTACCAGCTCAAAGGTTAGATCAGACGGCTAGGGTGACTAGGATGAAGAACCAAGTCCAACAGGACCCCAGATATTGTGGCAGGAAGGTCCCACCACGTACCCGGATGCTCAAAAGGAGCATCCCCTTCTCAACTAAAGATGGTCGAACTGGGTACGATGGAGACTAGCTGATGACGAAGTCGCAAGGTCACGACTTGATCTCTAAGGAAATGAAATCCAAAGACTCGGCTAATATCTCAAAAGTGAAGCTCGCGAGTATCCTGTAGAGGATTTCAAGTGCCTTGCCGCGTACTCCTGTGGTCCTATTTATAGGCAAATCCAAGGAGGGGGGGGGGTCATATTTATACCCCACCCCCTGGCGACTAGGCGACTTACAGGGGAACTCGCACGGGCTGGGCGAGTATCTCGCCTAGTCGCCTACCTGGCGAGTATGCGAGGGAAGCTCGCCATACTCGCCCAGGCCTTCCGCGAACTTGTATGCTGACTTTGACTCCTGTCTTGACATGTTGACCTTGACTTCTGCTGATCTGGCTATGGTAGGACCCAACCTCGACGAATATGTGTT
The DNA here is from genome assembly GCA_039583875.1 of Platanthera guangdongensis. Lineage (NCBI taxonomy): Eukaryota > Viridiplantae > Streptophyta > Magnoliopsida > Asparagales > Orchidaceae > Platanthera > Platanthera guangdongensis. The sequence continues at coordinate 27,378,394 of CM077164.1, read as the reverse complement.
GTACAATTAAACCTGGAGGAAGAGATACTAATTGAACAAATGTACAGTGCTAGCGTTAAACCGAGGAAAATGCTTTTGTGTGTTAAAAGGAAAAAATATTAGTAACACCACTATGATGCGAACAATATACAAGGCAAGGGCAAAGTTACAAAAATAACAGTTAGATGGTCATACTTCAATACAGTATTGAAACTGCGGGCTATGTCAGTTTCAATAAATTGTCGGAAAATAATACAAAACTTCAAAGTTTCTTCTTTGCAAATCCGATTTCAATCAAGTTGACGAATATGTTTCCAATTGTTTTCTAACTAGATTGTATGTATAAAACTAACATATATCGAACGCCCATTCTATGTATTGTTGGGATGATTTCTACCTGTAAAACTTTCTACTCATGTTTTACATTTCTATCAGACGAAACTCAGTCTTGTTATGAATGTGCTTTGGATTGTTTTAAGTCTATACTTGCACCAGAAATTTTCTAACAGTTATGTTGACAGATAGAGAAATTGTTCTTATGAATGATATATCTAAAGTTTTTTCAAATGCAAAAAATATTTTGTCTTGTTCATAAAAATAGAAACATTCTTGTTCATTGTAAAAAATTATTTGCTAATGGCAAGGAGTTTGAGAAGTTCATGTGTTAATGGCAAAGCTTGATTGAAGTTGGTTTAGAGAATGAGTTTAAGATTGTCTTTAATGATTTAGTTGATACTTATTCTACGTTTCATGCTGATGTTTTGGAGTATGTCATCACAATTTGGATTGAACTATATAAAGATAGGTTTATGCCACCTTAGATTGATAAGCTCCAACATTTGGGTAATTCATGCACTAATCGTGTGGAGGGAGGGCACAGTCAGTTGAAATTTTTTTTGAAGGTTTCTATTCGTAACTTGACAACCATCTGGAAAACTTTTGATCAAATGATCAAACTTCAAATTACAGATATTAGAAGATCATTTGGCGAGAGTCGTATCAAAATAAGTAATGATTACACAGGTGTGTTGTACTCAAATGTAGTCAGGAAGGTTTCATTGCAAGCTCTACGGTTCATCAAGGATGAAGAAGATTTAGTAAAAAAGGAATTCACTTTTTGTTAGTTCATGAATGCCGACACTTGAAGAGAAATACTTTGGGATTACCGTGTACGCATGAAATATATTCATACATTACAAACTCAAAAGGTTTTCTTTTATGGTTGATTCATCCGCATTGGAAAGAACTAGTATTAGATGACACTTTTGACGTTGACGTAGAGAGCAGCAACATGGACATTGAAGTTGAAAAGGTTGTACAAAAACTCTACGATTCAAATAAACAACAAAAAAAGGAAAAATCAAGCGCAAGTTAAGAGGAATCATAGAGCCAACTCTAAGTCAAACAATGGAGCCATCGGTACCGTTAAAGTTAAAAGAGAGGCCAAAAGGAAGTTACAAAAAATTTAAAGAGGATGTTCTTTCAACAAAACGACTCCCCTCCAACTTTGAGTATGCATTGTTGGAGGATCGACTGTTGGAAACAAATAAAAAAAGAAAGAAATTGCCTATTCAAAAGAACTAAACCTTTGTTGACAGAGTGCGTCACCATTTCACATATTTTTGGTCGGAACACATAGTGGACACCTTTGACGTGTTGGGTGATGGACATTGTGGATACCGAGTGATTAGTGACGGTTTGAATGTAATAATCGATTGACCACAAGTACGTAATGATCTTTATTGGGAACTTGAAAATAAAAAGATTTCATATGATGTCATTTACGAAAAAGAAAGATGGTTGAGTTGAAAGAATCTTTACAATGTACAGAAACTCCTGTTCCGTTTACCAAATGGATGACACTATCGGGTATGAGGCTTGTAATCTCATCATGCTACAACATAGCATTGGTTCAGTTTTCTAAGGTGCAAAACTTGACTTTTTTACCGCTTCACTCATATATGTCGGAAGTGTCAACACTTATTTGTATTGGTTTCATAAATAATAGTCATTACATCCGGCTACAATTAAGTAATTGTCCTCCGATTCCACAAATTACTTCATGTTGGGTGAAACATCATGAATGAACGACAAATAGTTGGAGAAGACATTATAACGGACGATGTCAGACACCGTCATCGGTTATGAGACAAACCAATTTAATAATGTTGGATAATCTTCAATGAGGTGAGGTAAAAATACCTTAATTTAAATTTTATTTAGCATGTTTATTCAATTTGTATGGTTGATGTTTTTAAGACTTGCATGTTTAAAAGTTTACAAAACAGACAAAATTGAAGTAATCAAACAGTGCCAAATTGTACGAACTATTTGAGATACAACATTGAATGTTTATATTAGAATATAGATATTCAACTTGCAAATTTAATTTATTTAATAATTTTTTACACACTTTTTCAGTTTCAAAAGTTAAAGTGAAGCAATTGACTACAAAGAAAACAATATTGACATCTTATTGTTAAATTTGACTATTTTATTTTAAATGTTCTCCAAAAAAATTCTATTTTCACAATTTTGAATGACATTATGAAATGTTGGAATTTTTGTGAACTCAAATTTTTTGTTACATTTTTTTTAATATTTAATTTGCGAATATCAAAAAAATATAATGCGGATATAAATTTATCAAAAATGATAAATTAAAACACACATAACAATCGTCGTTTTTTATTCTTCTAGAATGACTATCAATAGCCATATTATCCTAATTACTCCTCCTATAAAATAGCCCCTTCATTCCTCCAAAAGCCGGCTGGAAGGAGAATTGATCCTCTGTGTTCCTCGGTTTGATTCTTCGAGCGCCGCAAGCCTAAAGCCCTCGCCTCTCAGCTCCTGCTCGACGAACCCCACCGCCGCGCTGTTTCTCCCCGACGGAAAGCCCCTGCAGTCGTTTTTCTCCAGCGCCGCCGCCGCCTCTAGCTTTCCCCTGCTCGACGGAATCCTCCCGCGAAGCTCCGCTAGCTGCCGTGTTACTGCCAGAGCCTTTCCAGGGCACCGTCGAGTCCTCCTGCCACTTGTTCCAGTTGATTGAGGCTGCTTCTCTTTGTCCACTGCCAGATCCAGCCAGATCTCCTCCACTCCTTCTCCAGTCCAGCCACCAGCCATTGTCCCGACCCTATTAGTCCCATCCTTGGAGCCAAGAGCACAGTTGTTGTTTATTCCATCCTTCCTCCACCTACCAGGAGACCGATCAGCCGGTGCCACCCGTCCTTTGGTATACCTCTCGATCTCCTCGCTCCCAATCCCTAGTTATTTAAATGAATGGTTAATTTATAGAGCTTGCCCTAGTTATTTTATTTCCTACTTACCGTTATTCTTATAACCTAAATTACCCGCCACTCAATTTCTGTGTTTGTGGAATTGAGGTTCATGATGTTAGTACGCACGTGCGGTGACCTTATGATAGTTTGCAACGCATAAGTCGTTTAGTTCGTTTAAAATAGCCCGCAAAAGTCTCCCGCGCCGCATTTATTTTAAAAGATCGCATTTTATTATCTTTCAAAACTACACCCCCATCTTGACTTACATCATATCATCAGATGCTGGATTGGAATCCATATCGGGCTGGGAGTCACAATCATCATCCAAGGTGAGCAAGGTAGTCTCGCCTTTGCACTTGTGACCCAACATGAAACGCTCATCACACGTGTAAGATAACCTTTTTTTCTCGACGAAGGTGTAGCTCTGTGGGAGAGAGACGTCGATGAAACAGTTTAGTGTGGGATGACGGTGTGGGTAGTGCAAGTGTCGAAAACTAAAATGTATGAAATGTTGTTGCCTTGATGAAACGATGATATTCCAGAGTTTGTTATTCGAATAAGCAGACTCTATTTCAGGTGCCGCCGGAGCGGCGTTTTTCGGCGGCACCTCGGCCCTCCGCCTCCGGGAAAGACTATCCCCGGTGGTGTAGCAATTCCCCAGCGCCACCACTAGTGCTGGGCTAGGCTTAACACCCTTGGCCACCACCCGACTTGGGGCTTGGCTCGGGTGGCGCCGGCGGTGATCTGGCCGCCGGGAGGCCCATGCAGTACGAATATGGGGCTTAAGACCTGAAATAAATGCTTTGTTAAGAAAATCATCTGTTAAGTTTGGAATTCAAAAAGAAAGATCTTTAAAAGCAATTTGGTAAGAGACGACAGTTGTTCATTGGGCCAATTTTGTAAATTGACCAACTTGGTTTGTCGAAATCGGTGGGGCCAAAACGATGGAGAAGGGCACGTTTAAATTCAGGTCAAGCCGGTCGATCAAGTTGCATGGAAGCGACTAAAAGATAGTCCGCGGGTAAAATATTATTAAAATCAAAATGTATTCAATTGTAAAGAATCAATCATTTGGATCGTTGTTACTAAAATGCAGGAGAACGAAGTATAAACTAGCACAGGGGCGAGGAGTGTCATGAAAGATACCAATCAGATGCAGAGGTAACGGTGGTGTTGAGCGAAGTACTTGTTGTTGAACTGCTGGGATTGGCTGAATCGGATGAATCAATGGTACAGTCTGCGAAAGAGGAGGAATAGTCGTCGAACTGCAAGAACCAAATTGTAGCAGTGCCGATGATTCAATCTGGAATGAGGACGATGGCCCAGCGACATGGATTTCTGGTTGAGCTAGAGATGGCAAATTTTCAGTCAAATGAGCAGAGTTCTGGATGAAATTGGTTATAAGAACCAAAATTAACAGAATTTTTTGTAGAAATCCTTGTTTGAATCGGTTGTACGATGTTTCTGTTCAGATATGCGCTCCATTCTTGATGAAGATTCTGATTGAAAAGTTGAAACTCAGATCACAATTACGAGTGGATAGCATTGTTTTGATCCATATACACTTCTTCATGACGATTGAACTAACGCCATATCTTTTCCTCGAGGTCTTGAGTACCCATTAGATGTGATTTACTTCGAGTATTAATGTTGGAGGATGGTATAAGGTAGGGGAAGACATCAACGAAGAGAACAAATGTAACACGGGTTAGCAAGCAGTGATCTGTCGGCAAACACCTGTAAACGAAACTCTAACACAAGGAAGACGACGAACAGTGAATGAAAAAAAGTATTTTATTAATTCAATAATGATGGTTCCAGATTATAAAGTCTATATATATACCATAACTAATGACCATTATGGGCTTAATACAAATGGCTTATAATTGTTACAGGGAGTACATGCCCTTATCATAATATAGTTGTGCAGATGATGTGACGTTAATCTGATTATGAGTTAACGACATATGTAGCAGAATTACTTAAGGATTCTGCTACACTCGAGGAAGATAATTTTATATGATGTATATCCTCACCAAGTTTACCTCCTAATCAATACCTCCTCTCCAATTGTGAATAACACCCCTAATCAATAGCTAATCCTACTCATTATACCTCCTCTCCAATTTCATGATGACGACATCAATAACCTTCAATCCCTTATTGTTAGGAAAAACGTCAGTTTAGCTTATATGGGAGGTAATGTGGGTTTGGATAAAATATTTTTAGTTTTTACTTGCATGTACTTCTTATAAATCAATTTATCTTCAAAAACATTTCACAATGCCCTAAGCTACTTAAGTGAGAATTTTTAGTTCCTCATGCAAACTTATACAAACTCTAAAATCATAAATAGAACACAAGCAAATCAAATTCCTCCAAATTGCTATCCTCAAATGATGATTTTCAATATTCTCCTTAAATAGACACTAGATTTTTGATACTAAAAATGTCTTGAACCAAGTACAGAACATAGGATTTCTATCACAATACGTTTCTTTTATCGATTCCACACACGTTTAGATTTTATTAGACTGTGAAAGCACCCATAATTTCATTTGTACCCGTATAGCTTCACACCTACGCTTTCCAATATCAATTATTAAATCTTTTAGTGTCCTCGTCAGCAATGGCGAGGGCATGTCTTGTTTGGGTATTTGTTGCTAAGTTCCAATCACGATTCAAGTTTTTTACTTTCACATTAGATTTACCTGTATAAGTAAAAACCATATATACATTCTATCATTCCCTCGGCACAGTGCCCGACGCCAAGTCTCCCTGCCCGTCGAGCCATTCCTACATCTAATGATTCTTCCAGCGGCCCATCGAGGACGGGAGCTGGGACGACTCAGCCTCCGACGCAACTACCCCTCGCGGATCGCGACACCACCGCCGACTCGTTCTAATGCCGACGTTCCCCTCCGCTGGCCGCCGTCGACCTCGCCACCCCCTCCGACTTCCATCTGAAGACCTCTCTGTTAGTTGACGTTGACTCTAGCCATCCTCTCCCGTCAGCCAACAACTTCCCCACTGTCGCACCCGCCACCACTCCGCCTGCTGTTTAGTTTTTGGGTATAAAACCCTGGATCAAATTTTTGAATCCTGCTGAGGTATCCTACCCGTATCCTTTTTACTTACATTAGCATTAAATTTATACAACTAGTCAAATAATTGTATGCTTGTCTCCGAACAGTTCACATTGCTTGTGGAAGTACAAATCGAATCTCGCAAGGATTCAACTCATAAAATGCTTAAAAATTCTCTTTCAAATAATAATTATCAGCTACATTCGAGTTGGCCCCTCTCGGCCTATGTCAACTAAAATTAATCGAGTTGAAAATTTTGTACTCTTTGAAAGCTCTAATTTTTGTTTATGCAAGCAACCGATCATTCATTTTGATCCCACATACAGAGTCCCTTTCGAATTCCTCGACCTCGGTATGGTTTCAGCGGTGACCAATCACCGTCGTGGGCAGCAGGCGCTGACAAAGGATGACAACCTGCTATTCGAAATGACCCCTGGGTTGGAGGCTGTCATGAGCTTCGAACAAAAGTGTATCGACCATGACGTGCTTAGAGGAATCCACTCTTATGGATTTGAGAAGCCCTCCTCCATCCAACAGAGAGCCATTGTGCCGATTATTAGTGGTCGCGATGTCATTTCCCAGGCACAGTCCGGAACTGGCAAGACATGATTGCTCTGTGCCACATACTTATCCTCTTTCCTAACGCTCCTTGCATTTTGATTCTAACATTGATTTTGTTTTTTGATCTTTTATTGAATCTCTCATGACCAAAAGTTGTGTATGATTTGTTCCTAAAAAGAAACGTATTGTGATACAAATCCTATGTTCGGCACTTGGTTCAAGACATTTATAGTATAAAAAATCTAGTGTCTATTTAACAAGAATATTGAAAATCATCATTTGAGGATAGCAATGTGGAGGAATTTGATTTTCTTGTGTTCTATTAATGATTTTATAGCTTGTATAAGTTTGCATGAGCCCCTAAAAATTCTCACTTAAGTAGATTATGACCTTGTGAAATGTTTTTGAAGATCAATGGATTTATAAGAAGTACATGCAAGTAAAAATTAAAAGTATTTTATCCAAACTCATATTACCTCCCATATAATAATTAGCTAAACTGACGTTTTTCCTAACAATAAGGGATTGAAGGTTATTGATGCCGTCATCATGAAATTGGAGAGGAGGTATAATGAGTAGGATTAGCTATTGATTAGGGGTGTTATTCACAATTGGAGAGGAGGTATTGATTAGGAGGTAAACCTGGTGAGGATATAAAGCACATAAAATTATCTTCCTCGAGTGTAGCAAAATTCTTAAGTAATTCTGCTACATGTGGCGTTAACTCATTATCAGATTAACGCCACATCATCTACATAACTATATTACGATAAGGACATCTGTACTCCCTGTATCAACTAAAAGCCATTTGTATTAAGCCCATAACGACTATTAGTTATGGTATATATATAGACTTCGCAATCTAAAACCATCGTTATTGAATTAATAAAATACTTTTCTTTTCGTTTACTGTTCTTCTTTCTTTTGTTAGAGTTTCGTTTATAGGTGCTTGACGATAAATCACCGCCTGCTGACCCTTGTTACATTTGTTCTCTTTGTTGATATCTTCCCCTACCTTATGCCATCCTCCAACATTAATACTCAAAATAAATCACATCTAATGGGTACTCAAGACCTTGAGGATAAGATATGACTCTAGTTCAATTGTCGCGAAGAAGTGTATATGGATCAAAACAATGCTACCCACTCGAAATTGTGACTTGAGTTTCCACTTCTCAATTAGGATCTTCATGAAGAATGAAGCGCATATCTGAACAACAACATCGTACAACCGATTCAAACAAGGATTTCTAAAAAAAATTATGTGAATTTTGGTTCTTATAACCAATTTCATCCAAAATTCTACTGCTCATCTGACTGAAAATTCGCCATGTTCAGCTCATCCAGAAATCCATGTCGTTGGGCCATCGTACTCATTCCACATTGAATCATCGACACCGTTACAATTTGGTTCTTGCAGTTCAACGACTATTCCTCCTCTTCTGCAGACAGTTCCATTGATTCCTCCGGTTCAGCCAATCCCAGCAGTTCAACAAGTACTTCGCTCAACACTACGGTTACCTCTGCATCTGATTGGTATCTTTCATGACACTCCTCGCCCCTTTGCTCGTTTATACTCCGTTCTCCCGCATTTTAGTAACAACGATCCTAATGATTGGTTCTTTACAATTGAAAAACATTTCGAGTTTAATAATATTTTACCCGCGGACTATCTTTTAGTCACTCGATCGACCGGCTTGGCCTGAATTTAAACGTGCCCTTCTCCGTCGTTTTGGCCCCACCGATTTTGACAAACCAATTGGCCAATTTACAAAATTAACCCAATAAACAACTGTCGCCGCTTACCAAACTGCTTTTAAAGATCTTTCTTTTAGAATTCCAAACTTAACAGATGATTTTCTTAACAAAGCATTTATTTCATGGCTTAATCCCCATATTCGTAACGAAGTCAGGGCTCATCAACCGGATAATTTTTCAGACTCTTGCTATTTTGCCACTCTGGAAGATAATCATTTCATCAAGGCAACAACATTTCATACATTTTAGTTTTTGACACTTGCACTACCCACACCGTCATCCCACACTAAACTGTTTCATCGACGTCTCTCTCCCTCAGAGCTACACCATCGTCGAGAAAAAAGGTTATCTTACACGTGTGATGAGCGTTTCACGTCGGGTCACAAGTGCAAAGGCAAGGCTACCTCCCTCACTTTGGATGATGATTGCGACTCCCAGCCCGATCTGGATTCCAATCCAGCACCTGATGATTATACTATTGTTCCACCCCCAATTTAGCTACTATTAGTATAAATGCCCTTCTTAATTCCACATCTCTCAAATCACTTCACTTTCATGAATCTATCGATTCCACACACGTCTAGATTTTATTAGACTGTGAAAGCACCCATAATTTCATTTGTACCCGTATAGCATCACACCTACGCTTTCCAATATCAATTATTAAATCTTTTAGTGTCCACGTCGGCAATGGAGAGGGCATGTCTTGTTCGGGTATTTGTCGCTAAGTTCCAGTCACGATTCAAGTTTTTTTTTACTTTGACATTAAATTTACTTTCACATTAGTTTTTGTTCTCTTTGAAAGCTCTAATTTTTGTTTATGCAGGCAGCCGATCATTCATTTTGATCCCACATACAGAGTCCCCTTCGAATTCCTCGATCTCGGTATGGTTGCAACGGTGGACAATCACCGTCGTGGGCAGCAGACGCAGAAAGAGGATGACAACCTGCTATTCGAAACAACCCCTGGGTTGGAGGCTGTCATGAGCTTCGAACAAATGGGTATCAACCATGACGTGCTTAGAGGAATCCACTCTTATGGATTCGAGAAGCCCTCCTCCATCCAACAGAGAGCCATTGTGCCGATTATTAGTGGTCGCGATGTCATTGCCCAGGCGCAGTCCGGAACTGGCAAGACCTCCATGATTGCTCTTTGTGTTTGCCAAGTTGTGGACACCTCCTCCCGAGAGTATGTGCCACATACTTATCCTCTTTCCTGATGCTCAGTGCATTTTGATTCTGACATTGATTTTGTTTTTTGGTCTTTTATTTAATCTCTCATGATCAAAAGTTGTGTATGATTTGTTCCTAAAAAGAAACGTATTGTTATACAAATCTTATGTTCTATACTTGGTTCAAGACATTTCTAGTATCAAAAAATCTAATGTCTATTTAAGGACAATATTGAAAATCATCATTTGAGGATAGCAATGTGGAGGAATTTGATTTGCTTGTGTTCTATTAATGATTTTAGAGCTTATATAAGTTTGCATGAGCCCCAAAAAACTCTCACTTAAGTAGCTTAGGGCCTTTTGAAATGTTTTTGAAGATCAGTGGATTTATAAGTACATGCAAGTAAAAATTAAAAGTATTTTATCCAAACCCATATTACCTCCCATATAATAGTTAAATTGACGTTTTTCCTAGCAATAAGTGATTGAAGGTTATTGATGCCATCACGAAATTGGAGAGGAGGTATAATGAGTATGATTAGCTATTGATTCGGGGTGTTATTCACAATTGGAGAGGAGGTATTGATTAGGAGGTAAACCTGGTGAGGATCTAAAGCACAAAAAATTATCTTCCTCGAGTGTAGCAAAATCCTCAAGTAATTCCGCTACATGTGGCGTTAACTCATTATCAGATTAACGCCACATCATCTACATAACTATTAACTATATTACGATATGGACACCTGTACTCCCTGTAACAACTTTAAGCCGATTGTATTGAGCCCATAACAACTATTAGTTATGGTATATATAGACTTTGCAATCTGGAACCATCATTATTGAATTAATAAAATACTTTTCTTTTCGTTTACTGTTCGTCTTCTTTCTTGTGTTATAGTTTCGTTTATAGGTGCTTGCCGACTGATCACCGTCTGCTGGCCCTTGTTACATTTGTTCTTCGTTGATGTCTTCCCCTACCTTATGCCATCCTCCAACTTTAATACTCGAAGTAAATCACATCTGATGGGTACTCAAGACCTTGAGGATAAGATAAGGCGCTACTTCAATCGTCGCGAAGAAGTGTATATGGATCAAAACAATGCTACCCACTCGATATTGTTATATGAGTTTCAACTTCTCAATCAGGATCATCATCAAGAATGCAGCTCATATCTGAACAACAACATCGTACAATCGATTCAAACACGGGTTTCTACAAAAAATTCCGTGAATTTTCGTTCTTATAACTAATTTCATCCAGAACTCTGCTCCTCATCTGACTAAAAATTCGCCATCTCCAGCTCATCCAGAAATCCATGTCGTTGGGCCATCGTCCTTATTCCACATTGAATCATCAGCACCGCTACAATTTGGTTCTTGCAGTTCGACGACCATTCCTCCTCTTCCGCAAACAGTACCATTGATTCCTCTGGTTCAGCCAATCCCAGCAGTTCAACAACAACAAGTACTTCGCTCAACACCAACGTTACCTCTGCATCCGATTGGTAACTTCCATAACACTCCTCGCCCATGTGCTCGTTTATACTCCGTTCTCGCACATTTTTGTATCAACAATCCAAATGATTGGTTCTTTACAATTGAAAAATATTTTGATTTTAATAATATTTTACTCTCGGACTATCTTTTAGTCGCATCCATGCAACCCGATCGACTGGCTTGGCTTGAATTTAAACGTACCCTTCTCCGTCGTTTTGGCCCCACTGATTTCGACAAACCAATTGGCCAATTTACAAAATTAACCTAACGAACAACTGTCGCCGCTTACCAAACTGCTTTTAAGGATCTTTATTTTTGAATTCCAAACTTAACAGATGATTTTCTTAACAAAGCGTTTATTTCAGGACTTAAGCCCCATATTCGTAACGAAGTCGGGGCTCATCAACCGGATAATTTTTCAGACTCTTGCTATTTTGCCTGCTTATTCGAATAACAAACTCTGGAAGCTAATCGTTTCATCAAGGCAACAACATTTCATACATTTCAGTTTTCGAGACTTGCACTACACACACCGTCATCCCATACTAAACTGTTTCATCGACGACTCTCTCCCTCAAGGCTGCACCTTCGTCGAGAAAAAAAAGGTTATCTTAAACGTGTGATGAGCGTTTCACGTTGGATTACAAGTGCAAAGGCAAGGCTACCTTGCTCACCTTGGATGATGATTGGGACTCCCAGCCTGATTTGGATTCCAATCCAGCACCTGATGATAATACTATTGTTCCACCCCCCCTCCCCCCCGATTTAGCTACTATTAGTATAAACTCGCTTCTTAATTCCACATCTCTCAAATCACTTCACTTTCATGAATCTATCGATTCCACACACGTCTAGATTTATTAGACTGTGAAAGAACCCATAATTTCATTTGTACCCGTATAACTTCACACCTACGTTTTCCAATATCAATTATTAAATCTTTAGTGTCCACGTCGGCAATGGCGAGAGCATGTCTTGTTTGGGTATTTGTCGCTAAGTTTTAGTCACGATTCAAGTTTTTTTACCTTCACATTAGATTTACCTGTATTAGATTTCTTCAGGGCTGATATATGTGGCATTTGGTTGGGCTGATAGGCTTCGATGGGATGGAGGAAAACGCCGTTTACGCTAAAAGCGGTGTTTGGTTCGACTGATCCATTAAGCGATGTTTATTATTATCCACGATTTCCGCCTATACGCGATCCGATCCCCAGAACTCGAGTCCAGACACACCTCCCCCTTCCGTGCCTCATCTCCTCCCGATACCCTAGCGAGAGATCGGTGATGGCTCTTCCACATGCCATTTTGTCGGCGTCGACCCCTCCATTTGGCCCTATTTTACTGGCAGCGCCTTCTCTCAAAGTCATTCGTTGCTATCACCCGTCTCCTCTGCGATCTCGCCCAAGTATGACATCCATAGCCTCCCCTTTGTGGGATCTCTCTCAGATATATATGGATTCTAATGGTTCCATCTCCTTCCTAGTTTACTTCGCATTTCCAACTGCAGATCTTGAGGAATTTTGCCTCCTTGCAGGTCTTGATTCTTTCGGGTTGAATGGCTCTGGTAGATCTTGCCTCCTTATAGGACTTTGGGTAATCCCTCTTTCTTTTGCTAGTCATGTGATTGTTGTGATCTTCAACATTCCAATTTCTGCTCCCAGAAATAAGACTTTCATTATTTGCTCATGTTTTATTTTTGAAATTGATTTGCAAGTTGTTTACTTTCTTCTTCAAGTTATCTTACACTACTGTAATGTCATCAGTTACTTTTGTAATCTTATTATTTTCATAGTCATTGAGCTTCTGATTTAACAATTATTGGGTTTCAATACCAATATACGGTGAACACTACTGAAAAAACCCACAAATCTTAGCACAAGCTAAATATATACGTTCCTTATTTAGCGTTGATTCAAAACCTTTGTCAACAATACTATTACTAGATCTGTACATCTTATTGTCAAATTTAGGAGTGGATATTTAGTTATTGTCTGTGATCGCAATGTATTCTTGTAATAGAAACCAATTGAAAAAAGAACTCAAGTTTGATTAAGCTAATAAATTTGAAGTTTAATGAAGACATTGAACCGATTAATTGTATGCACCATTAACTTCCATAATGTCGTTCGTACTATCTCTTTATGTTGCGTCTAGAGGAGGAAGAAAAGCAAGAAATGTATCAGAGACATGTTTTTCTGTAAAAAAAATTTTTTGTGAAGAGAAATGTTATCATATTTATTGATTGTAATGTTATCTATAAAATATGCTTGATTGAAATGTTATCTATAAAATCAAAGACATGGTTTTTATGAAGAAATCTTTTCTCCAAGTTGGATTTTGTTGGTAAATTTTATACATAGATTGCATGGGTAACTCGTTAAGGAAAAACATGTCTTTTTCATGACAAACATTATTTTTGTGCTGAATGTCATATTATTTTAAAAAATATGCATTATATATATTTGTTGGTTAACATGTTATACAAAAAAAAATTCACCCAAAACTCTGTTTTGTTTCCAAATAACTTTTCCAAAATTCTGTTTTAGAAACTCCATTTCATCCAAATAATTTTTTAACAAAACTCTGTTTTGTAGAAGCAATACTTTTCTTTAACTCCATTTCCTATCAACAACTTTTCATCAGCAACAATCCAACCAAACATAGCCAAAAATTTTGGATATGACTGATTAGAACATTTGGGCGATATCACTAAAAATTATAAGCAGAACTCAGGACATTATTGACTCTTACGTTTTCTGCTTTATGGCCACTCCTAAAGACACCATTGATCAAGTTTCCTATTTGGATTTTCAATCTCATACACTCCCTATCCAGCCCTTATTACACAAATTTGCTTATCTTTTCGAAAAACTACATGGATTACCCCCGTCTCTCCCTTGTGATCATCACATTCCATTGTAAGATTCCTCACAATTTGCTAAAGTACGCTTATATCGCTACCCACATGTTCAGAATAACGAACTCGAGCACCTCATTACAGAATTACTACAGGACAGACTCTTCCACTCGTCATTCCACTTTTACTTCTCCAATTTTATTGGTTAAAAAAAGATGGTACCTAGCGATTTTGCATTCACTACCGTTTTCTAAATTATATTACAGTTAAGGATTTATTTCCAATGCCTGCAATTGATGAACTAATTGACGAACTACACAATGCAAGAGTTTACACTAAATTGGATTTATACTCTGGTTACCATCAAATACGTATGCACTAGACGACATACATAAAACAACATTTCGCACGCATCACGACCTTTTTATACTCCTCGTAATGTCATTTGACCTTACGAATGCACCCGCTACTTTTCAATCATTTATTAACCAAATATTTGCAGCTCATTTACAAAAATTCGTTGTTATCTTTTTTAATGACATTCTTATTTATAGCCCAAATATGTCTTCTCATATACATCATTTAAGACAAGTTCTTACAATTCTTCACACAACTCATTTATTTCTTAAACTGCCTAAATGTGTTTTTGCGGTTTACTCTATTGATTTTTTGGGCCATACCATCTCCCCAACCGACCTTTAACCTAATCCTGATAAGATAAGCTCCATTCAAACCTGGCCCTTACCAACTAATATTCGTCAATTACATGCTTTCTTAGGGTTTGACGGGTCTTATAGGCGTTTTATCCGTAATTTACGTTTATCTTTGCACTATTCACTGGCCTACTTGCCAAAGATCAATTTCAATGGACTACAGAGTCCACTGCAGTTTTGAGCAACTTTTTATCCCCTGACCTGCTCCTAGCTCTTCCCAATTTTCCCCATCCCTTCATTATTGAGACCGTCGCATCAGGATTCATTGTGGTCATAGGCCTAATTCCAACCTCGCCCAATCACATTTTTAGTAAGAAATTGACCACAAAAGAACGTTCACTGTCCACCTACAACCGCGAACTCTTGGCTATATCTCTCGCGATTTCCAAATGCTGACAGTACCTTCTAGGATTTCACGTCACTATTCGTACAGATTGCACGACTCTTTATAACCTTTCCAACCAATTAATCACAAGTTCACAACCCCTGAACAACAAAAATTTCTCTTCAAGATGTTGAGCTATAATCTCTCTATTGAATATAAACCTGGCCCTCTTAGGCTCTGTTTGGTTGGGCTGCTGCTGATGAAAAGCTGCTAATAGAAAAGTTGCTGATTATAGAAAACAAAGTTTTGTTAAAAAACTGTTTGAGTGAAATGAAGTTTGCAAAACGGAGTTGTAAAAAAGTTGTTTGGAAACAAAATGAAGTTTTTGAGTGTATTTTTTCCATATTTTTAATTACCAACCATAAGGTCTACCATGCAAAAAAATCAGAAATAAATCAATGTCGCATCTTAACCATTAAACAAAGTCATCAAAGGGATGTCTTTTTTTACTCAGAGCTATAACTATTGATATAAAAAATAAACCCCCCAAAACCTACTTCTTATGGAGGTGAACTTTATCACAATTTGCAGCTGCAAAAGTCCTGTCAGGGCATGAACGTTCAATTCCCCTAACCAATTCCACTGAGAAGCACAATCGCAGGGATAATCAATCAGAATGAAAAGCGCGTGAGTAAGAAATCAGATGAAAACAATGATATGATCAAATTTAAAGCCCTCCGAGCTTAATTCCTTGACAGAAAGGTCTATCAGGTGCTCCCGACATCTGTTAGATGACCTAGTTCAAGGAAGAAAACGGAAAATTTTTTAAAGAAGGAAGGGACAAAAATGATTGAAATCTCCGGGGAATGCCGAATCTTGAGAAATCGGAGAAGAAAATTGTTAGAGACGACCGAAAGCTTTGTAGTCGGAGAGCCCTCGTTCCTCCAATCCACCGAACTCCCTCTCACCGCTCTGAACTCTAACGCGAGATTCGCCGGTCAACCTGCGATTTTTAGTGGCGACGAGAGCAAAATGGGGGAGGATCGGGATATCGTAAGGGTTTCGGGAAGGAGAAAACCAGCGCATCAAGCAGCGGCTGCGGTGAACCGGAGAAAAAGTGCGCGTCTCCATTTCTTCTAATGACCTACGGTTGTTAATAACCTGAGTTTTACCTGTAAGTCGAAACAAACAACGCTTATAACAAAAACTCCGTTTCGGCGCCAACTCACCGGAGACAATCAACCCAACCAAACGCCACCTTAATATAGTTGTTGATACTCTTTCTCGACCGGAGGACCATGTAGAGGAATCCTCCTCTTTACTCACTTTATGCTCCTATCCAACCCTTCCCTTAATTTCCCAACTTCCAGATTATTATAAAACTGAAGTTTTAGCACTAGAAATAACAAAAATTATGAACTCTCAACCTTCGCTTCGGCATGAGTGGCGTCAACGTGGTACAAATTTATTGTATAAAAATTGACTATATTCCTAATTGCCCAATCCGATCGTTACTTTTAGTTGTGGTTCATAACTTGAAATCTAGCAGCCATTTTGACATTTTTTGCTACATATAAAAGGCTTACAACTTAATTTTATTGGCCTAACCTTTCAAAAAATATAACTGATTTTGTTCAAAATTGTGATACTTGTCAGGAGTATAAATCCCTGAATACAACACCCTTTGGTTTATTACAACCCTTACCCGTACCGACTAAAATCTGGGCATATTTAACATTAGATTTAATCACACATTTACCTTTGTCTAAATCCTATTCTAATATTCTTGTTATAGGATTCTGGCTATCCAAGGGTGCTCATTTCGCCCTACTCCCATCATCCTTCAACAAACCTATTGTCGCTTGTATTTTCTGGGAACATTGTTGTAAGATACATGGTATGCCACAGACAATTGTCTCAGACCATGACCCTATATTCCTTAGTGATTTTTGGCTTGAACTCTTTACCGAAAATTGCATAGCCCTGTCATACAGTTCTGCTTACCACCCCCAGTCGGATGGTCAGACAAAATATGTCAATCACCGTCTAAATCAATATTTATGGGTTTTTGCTCATGCACACCCTAAATCTTGTTCCGACATGCTCAGTTGGGCGAAATATTATTCTAATACAACATTCCACATTTCAGCAGGCATGACTCCCTTCAAAACCATGTTCGGGAGGCCGCCGCCATGCTTCATACCCTGTTTTGCAAGAGACAGTTCTAATAAGGCAGTTCAAGCTGATCTCAACACACACACCTAGTTATTGTCACATCTAAAATATAATTTACATAAAACACAACAACAATTTAAATTGTAGGCAGATCGACGACGAACAGATCTCCAACTTGCAGTAGGTGATCTAGTTTTGCTGAAGCTTCACCCATAACAACTTAGTCTGCATCGTCATTCCTGCACAAGATTAAGTCCCCGTTACTACGAACCATTTAGAATTTTGGACAGAATTGGCAAAATTGCTTATAAATTACAGCTTCCCCCATCATCACACTTGCATTTAGTATTTCATATATCACAATTACGACCTTATAGATCTAACACCAATTTTCCAGTCACCCCTCTTCCCCGATATATTACTACTTCGTCTCCTATACACGGACCTCTCTCTATTCTTGCGGAACACACAATTCTATTTCAAAATAAACCTGTTAAGCAAGTCCTGGTTCAATAGAAGGGCCTCGATCCTACAGATAGCCCATGGGAGCCCCTTCACTCCTTAGATCCACAGATACGTACTAGCATCACTCCGGATTCAAAATTTACTAATTATCTTTTACCGTGTTCTCCGGGTCCTACCTCTCCACCTGTAACATCCGCAATCTGACGCAATTTATTTAATTTGTAGTGTCAAATTGCGATGGATTTTGATCGAGCAAGCGCGCCGTCGAGGTATAATGTTAGTATTCCTAAATCGCGTTCGTTAATTAGTAATTTATATCAGTCGTAAAGACGTGTGGCGCTTTCTATTTTAAATTTGCGACGCATAGCACATTTTGGGGTGCCAATAGCAATTCTCACCCCTTTAGTATTTTCCCAGCGGTTACTAAAAACCGCACCTTGCTGATAGGTTAAAACCGCATGCCCGAAGTTTTAAAACACGCAAGCTTCAGTTTCACGGGAGAAAAACCGCACAACCGACGGACCGCGCCTTCCGTCTCCCGCAAGCGCCGACATCCGCAGCCTTTCCGCCGCCCGTTCCCCCTCCTTTCCTCATCGTAAGCTCTTCCTCCTTCCTCTACGGGCGCCGGTGAGTGCCCCCTTCATTCCTTGGCCGTGGAAGAACCAGTTTCAACCCTAACCGGTCGAATCAAGAGTGCCATATGAGTGTGTAAGAGCAAACACTTGTTAGTAGAAAATTTAAGCTGCGTATAAGCCCTAATTTTTGCAAGGGTATGAAATTAAGTGCTAAGCTAAATTTCTCAGATGCATGATAAATAATCAAATTTCTTTTTATGTTCTATCATGCACAACGAGTCAGTGAACCGAGTGAATCTTCACGTCAGGACCCTGTTCCTAACGCTGTCATGGGAGATGCTGATGTGCAACAGGTGCCACCAGTTCCAGCAGCTCTAGAGGCCACTGATATAGCATCCCAAATTGCCAAGGCGGTCACTTTTGCCTTGATGGAGTTTCAGAGAGGACTGGCTGCAGGGTTTCCAGCTCCAGCGCAAGTACCAGCCCCTGTACCAGCTCCTGCACCAGCACTTGTGGAGATGACCCTGGAGCGCTATTTGAGGAACTTTAGAGAGCTACAACCGTCAAACTACAGTGAGGATGAAACCCTGATGGACACTGACGACTGGTTAACAAACACCAGAGATCTGTTGAATGTTATGGAGTGCCCGGAGAACAAAAAGGTTTCTCTGGCAACTTTCCTTCTCTGGGGTGAGGCAAAGGTTTGGTGAGACAAGTACCAGGCAGATGACCTTGTAGGTAAATCGTCATGAAAATTTCCTCTTATTTTAGGAAGTGATACGTTTTTATAAATGACATGACCATGCTTTTTGGCCAGGTCGTACGTCAGATATGTTTACGTGGGACGAGTTTTCTGGGCCCTTGCAAATCGGTTCGTGCCTCCTTCTGCACGACGAGGTCTCCAGGAGAAGTATCTTAGGCACTACCAGGGGGGCAAGACCGTTACTGAGTACGAGCGAGAGCTTACCCATCTGGCACGTTATGCAGGCGTGATGCAGAGAGATCAGGCTGAGAAGTGCAGCCGCTTTGTAGATGGCTTGCGTGACTCGCTGAGGCAGCCGTTGATGACCATGATCAACGCTGACTACAGGAGCTTAGTGGATACGACTCCCAGGTTGGAGGCAGATCAGCAGAAGGTACAAAAGCAAAATAGTTTTCGCACGAAGCGGTCTCAGGATTCGCATCAGCCGCAGCAGAGCAAGAATGACCAAAGGAAGAATTGGAACAAGAAGCAGAAGCCTGATGCTAAGAAGAGTGGTCGGTATGAAGATAGGAACAAGGACTACCCCCCTTATCCCAAGTGTCAGCGTCGCCACCCAGGAGATTGTTTGGCCAGCGCAGGCGTGTGTTACAAGTGCCGACAACCTGTACATATAACTCGCTACTGTCAGGAAGTTGGTACGGATCAGGTAATCAAAGCCTAGTTGTTTTCATTACATTTATGTAATTACAGTAAATAACAAATATAACTCGCTTCCTGCAGTCAATGTTCGAGGTTGGTGGCCCAAGCAGAGTAGACAAGGGCAAAGCTTTGATGATTAATAACGAGAGGCCACCACAGGGTCGAGATTTAGTGCAACCCAGAGCGTATAGGCTTGGTCAGCAGGAGGCAAAAGAACAGGAGGATGTAGTGACTGGTGAGTGTTTAATTGCTTAACAAGTTTATCTAACTCTCCGTAGTGACACTCTTTTCATCTTTTGTAAATCATTCATGTAGACATCCTTATGATTCGTAATTTACCCTCCAAGATTCTGTTTGATACGGGCGCCTTGCACTCGTTTATCGCGGAATCTCTAGTGCGTAAGCTGAATTTAGAAGTCTTTCCAGAGAGAGTACCTCTGGAAGTTATGATACCGAATGGATCCCTTCTGTAGACCAGGGATAAGTGCAGGGTACCAGTGCAGTTTGGTGATACCGAGATTATCGTGAAAGCTTTGCAGCTACCTATTGCAGGATTTGACCTGATCTTTGGGATGGACTGGCTTTCGGCAGTCAACGCCAGGATCGACTGTAGGGCGAAACAGATACAGTTCGAGGGCCCCAACCAGACTGCATTTACCTTCCAGGGCTTGAAGAGAGTAGTGATGATCATCTCCTCGGTCCAGGCTAGGAGGTGCATTTCGAAGGGTTTTGAAAATTTCCTAGTACTGATGAATGCGGAGGCTAATGGTGACTTGTCAGAGGTACCAGTGGTGCAGGAATTCCCCGATGTCTTTCCGGAAGAGCTCCCTGGTGCCCCTCCAGATAAAGAGATTGAGTTCCCGATAAACCTATAGCCTGGGGCTACACCGGTAGCCAAATCCCCCTACCGGATGACTACAAGAGAACTAACGGAGTTGAAGAGGCAATTACAGGAGTTGCTTGATTTGGACTTTATACGTCCCATTACTTCACCTTGGAGTGCTGCAGTGCTATTTGTGAAGAAGAAAGATGGTAGTCTGAGACTGTGCATAGATTACCGTGAGTTGAACAAACTAACAGTAAAGAATAAATACCCGATTCCCAGAATTGATAATTTGTTCGACCAGTTGATGGGCTCGTGCATCTTTTTCAAGTTAGATTTGAGGTCGGGCTACCATCAGTTAAAGATTCAGGACGTGGATATACAGAAGACGACCTTCAGTACTAGATATGAACACTTCGAGTTCGTGGTCATGCCGTTTGGGCTGACCAATGCTCCTTCAGTATTTATCGACCTGATAAACATGGTATTTCGGGAGTACTTGGACCGTTTCGTTATCATCTTTATAGATGATATCCTGGTGTTCTCAAAGAGTGCAGAAGATCATGCCGCACATCTCAGGATTGTTTTGAGCACCCTCAGGAAGAATCAGCTGTATGCCAAGTTTACAAAATGTGAGTTCTGGCTTTCAGAGATTGCATTCTTAGGCCATGTCATCAGTCAGAAAGGGGTTAGTGTTGATCCATAGAAGATAGATGCCAGTAAGGATTGGCCAAGGCCAACGACAGTCTCAGAGGTTCGCAGCTTTTTGGGTCTAGCTGGTTAATACAAGAGATTCATCAGAGATTTTTCAAAGATAACCTTACCACTGACTTCCCTCACCAGGAAGGGTAAGGGCTTGGAATGGACAGTTGAGTGCGAGTTGACATTTAAGGACTTGAAGGGCAGATTGATGACCGCACCGATCTTGAGTTTACCTTCAGGGCCTGACGGGTTTCAGATTTATAGCGATGCGTCAGGTCAGAGTTGGAGCTTGCAACAGTCATATATGCTCTGAAGATATGGAGACACTATCTCTATGGAGTGCGTTGCGAGATTTTCACTGATCATAAGAGCCTCAAGTATATCCTTGATCAACGAGAGCTCAATTTGAGGCAGCGCAGATGGTTAGAGTTCTTATCGGACTACGACGTAGACATTCAGTACCACCCAGGAAAGACGAACGTTGTAGCTGATGCTCTTAGCCGTAGAGGTTCATGTTTCTCACTTCTCACTCAGCAGAAGGAGTTAGTGCGGGAACTAGAGAGACGAAATATCATCGTTGTGCCACATTGTAGTTTTGGTTCTGCATGGTTGAGTTGGATGGAGATTACATGTGACATAAAGGATAAAATCATGACAGCTCTACCCTTGGATACAAAGATGACAAAGATTTGGACCTCAGTGCAGATGGGTCAGAAGGAGAGATTCAATATTCAGGACGATTTATTATTACATGATGGCAGAGTGTGTATCCCCGATGTTAGTCACCTTCGCGAAGACATTCTATTTGAGGCACATAACTCCAGATATTCTATACATCCGGGCAGTACAAAGATGTATGCAGATCTCAAGAAGGTAGTCTGGTGGCCAGGCTTGAAAGGTGATTCTGCTGATTATGTAGGGAAGTGCGAGACTTGCAAGCTAGTTAAGGCCGAGTGCCAAAGACTTGGAGGCAAGTTGCAGCGACTTCCCATTCCTGAGTGGACTTTTGAGGATATATCCATGGACTTCATCCATGGTCTTCCAAGATCGCAGAGTGAGAATGATTCTCCATGAGTTATAGTGGATCGGCTCTCTAAGGTCGCCCATTTCATTCCTCTTAGGAAGATGGATCAAGGTCCGAAACTGACACAGTTATACATAGACGAGATAGTTCGACTTCACGGTGTTCCCAAGACTATTGTTTCAGACCGAGATGACAGGTTTACCTCCAGGGAGTGGAGATACGTTCAGAAGCGGTTGGGTACCAAGTTATATTTCAGCACCGCTTTCCATACCCAGACAAATGGACAGACTGAGCGCACAAATAGGACTTTGGAAGATTTGCTACGGATGTGCATACTGGACTTTGGAGGGAAGTGAGAAATATGTCACCCTTGTGGAGTTCTTCTACAATAACAGTTTTCAGACTAGTATTGAGATGACACCGTTCGAGGCCCTCTATGATAGGCGTTGTCGGACACCGTTGTGTTGGGTTGAAAGTGAAGAAAGATCTACCATTAGGGAATCATGGATTGATAAGACCACCGACAGAATCAAACTCATTCAAGAGCGTATGAAGACAGCTCAGGATCGTCAGACCAAGTATCATGATCAGAAGTACAGGTCAGTAGAGTTCAGTATTGGAGACTACGTTTATCTGAAGGTCAGACCAGTCAGAGCAGTCTCTAGAATAAAGCGGATGAAGAAACTGAGTCTCAGATTCGTTTGTCCTTTTGAGGTACTGGAACGAGTTGGTGAGGTTGCTTACAGGTTGGCCTTACCTGAGGAAATGAGGGGTGTACATGATGTATTCCACGTCTCCTACCTGAGGAGAGCAGTCAGAGATTCCAGTCAGGTCATCAGTACCGAGGAAGCACCAATTGAGACAGATCTTAGTATTAGGGTTAGACCAATCAGAATCGTGGATTCAAGGATACAGAGGCTCAAAAATAAAGAGATTTGTATGGTCAAAGTCCTTTGGATGAACTGTGGCCGTCCAAAGTATACTTGAGAGCGAGAAGATGAGCTCAAGAGCAATGCAGAGTATACGTTCTTCTTTGATTCAGGTATGATTACAATTTTCGAGGACAAAAATTTCTATTAGGAGGGGAGATTTGTAACATCCGCAATCTGACGCAATTTATTTAATTTGTAGGGTTGAATCGTGATGGATTTTGATCGCGCAAGCGCGCCGTCGAGGTATAATGTTAGTATTCCTAAATCGCGTTCGTTAATTAGTAATTTATATCAGTCGTAAAGACGTGACACATTTTATTTTAAATTTGCGACGCGTCGCACATTTTGGGGTGCCAATAACAATTCTCACCCCTTTAGTATTTTCCCAGCGGTGACTAAAAACCGCACCTTGCCGATAGGTTAAAACCGCATGCCCGAAGTTTTAAAACACGCAAGCTTCAGTTTTGCGGGAGAAAAACCGCACAACCGACGGATCGCGCCTTCTGTCTCCCGCAAGCGCCGGCATCCGCAGCCTTTCCGCCCCCCGTTCCCCCTCCTTTCCTCATTGTAAGCTCTTCCTCCTTCCTCTACGGGCGCCGGTGAGTGCTCCCCTTCCTTCCTTGGCCGTGGAAGAACCGGTTTCAACCCTAACCGGTGGAATCAAGAGTGCCGAAGTTCGTTTTGGTTCCGATGAGTTTTGTTTCTCTCTAGTCTTCCTTCATGGAAATCCTTTTATTGGAAATCAACCCTAACGTTTTTCACATTTTTCCTCTTGCCCTAGTTAGAGTTTGGAGTTCTAAATCCACCGCTAGTCTGGTGTTGGGCGCGTTGTGAGCCTTAGACGCTCTCACGTAGAGGTAATACATTTATTTTGGTTATTTTGCATTCACCCTAACCAAAATTTATCGAGATTTCCTTACTGAAAACCCTAAGGGGAAGAATGCGTATTTTAGGTGTTGCTTGGATTGCAGATTTTGGTGGCCTCGAGGCAAGGCTTCGGAAATTCGCAGTAGTCAGTTTTTTCGTTAGAAAAGCAAATGTCGCCGCGCCGAGTGTACGAGCGCCGCACCACCACTGTAAGGAATTCTAATTTTTTTTAGTTAGATGTATCAATGAATTATTTTTATGTACACATGTGTAAGTTTTGTACATGCGCTATATCCATGTATAAAAAGGTGTGACGGTAGGAAAACGGTCGCAGAATTAGTTGTAGGGTAATTCTTTTTCCAAGACCCTAATAGCCAGATCACATATGCTAGCGTTAGGTACGAAACCTTACACGTTTACGCAAGTGTGAGAATTTATCTAAGTTAGGGCGTCAATGTCCCTTGTAGTGGACCACAAGAAAAGCACGGGTCGCTCAATAGTACACCAAGCGATGTCCCAAGCAGAGTAGCATTAGACCGAAAAAGGGTCAGTAAGCACGCATAAGTCTCCTCATGCTTGGTAGAGGCACACTACCTTTCTCATAGGGCATATGAGATCCTATGAGTAGTAGAGTCTTGAGAGTTGACTCCCCTTTGAGACATCAGTAGATTCGAGACCGTATCCGCGCGACACCAAAACGATTGAGTTCGTCAGATGGTCTCGGGTCGTCAGATTTCAGTTGCGCGTTAGAAGCTACTCTGCCTAGAACCTTTCAAGTAGAAGTGCAGATTAGAAGCCACCTAGAACTCAAGCACAGACCTGACGTGAGACAACACACTAATTAGTGGACGCCGGGGCTTGAGTGAATATAATAAAAGCTCATGAACGTAGAACGAGTAGATCAGCTGACCAAGAAGCATTGTAAACATATGCATATCACAACATAAAGATTTTAATGAATAAAACAATTTTTCAAAAGTCATGCATTCGTCATTCAAGAAAAAATTTGTGTCACAAGGGGAAGTTATTTTTCCTTACTCTGACCCCTTGCGGACAATGTTTTTACAGGTGACTTAGGTGGGAAACTACGCCGAGGATGAGCATCCTTGTGGTGTCAGTTTGTAGCTGTTTACCCTTTTCAGTTTTCTTTCATTCAGTATACCCTTGTAACCTTGGCTATTGTATTTGATTAATCTTTGAAATATAATGTATCAGACTTATTATGTTACTTTCATCTTAATTCATGTTTAGCGGTTCTGTGAATCCAGTATACAGGTATGTGTTTACCCTTAGTTATCTTTCATAGCTTTCGTTGTAAGTTTAAATTTTTTTTATTAGTTTCTTCTTTATACCTGCTGTGTACTAGTTTTGATACTGTTTCCTAGTTCTCTTTATATCGCTGACCCGGCCGGATGACTGCTTATTGTAAAACTGGGAAGGAGTGTTACACCACCCTCATCGGCTTTACCTTTATCACCTCGGATATCAGACGAACTTAATCACCTAGATTTCTCATTTCGATCACCCAATGTCGAAGCCGAAATCCAAGTGCCGAAGCTTGGTAGTTATCCTTTCCCCTCCCCTCTACTCTTAGCTAGCCACCCCACCATTCCCTCTCTCAAAATCCAATAGCCGACTGCCCCATTCACCTACACAAATATTATAAGGTAAAGACAAGGCAAAAGATAAATGATCTCTTTAGTTGAATAGGTTTCAATTTATCTTGATTAATTTCATTTGTAATTCCTAGTTATTATTGAAAATAGAATTGAATGCAGGGAATGAAGAGCCTAAAATTATTTTCTATTGAAAAAAGTTAGAATTTTAACATTGAATTTAGCTCAGGACATGTCAAATTCTCAATCCAAATATTACAATCTTTTAAATTAAACATGGTTTATATTTTAAAGATTATTGTAGGCTCTATTTTATCGCTTGCACATGTTAGCTTTTGGTCCTCTAATCGGAGAAAAACCGATTTTGCTTAGTTATAAAACTTATTTGCTACTTGTTTGTGATAGTTGCGCATGATTTATGCATTTATTATTAATTGCAATTTTTGTTAGATTATTGTCCTCATGCATGTCACCTTAGATTAGAGAGTTCATTCCTCCGACAATGTACCTAGGGTTTGTATTGTTTTAAGTCCAGTTACACAATCTACCCCGTGTCAGAGTGTCCGATAAAAATATTTTGGAATAAAACATGAGCTCAATGAGAAATCTCAACAATAATGAGCATTTTTCTCTCATTTTTTATTCTAGGTGACCATATATTTTGTTATCCAAACTCCGGAGAATAAATTTTATTGCACTATAACACTGGGATTCATGAAAGCCTTTGTCTTCAACTTAAGCTTTTCCTTGTTCTTAATGTCTTAAAACAATCCAATCCCTTAAATTATGAATATTCATAATTTACTGCCTAGATTAATTTCTAGATTTATTAGGTTTAAGAATTTTATTATGGACCTTGTTTTTGTTTCATTAGCTTGTAAGAAGGCCCATATATAATCTATAAAGAGAGGATAATTAAGGATTACTTAATATGGATGATCTTAAAGAAAGATAATATTTTTTTTTCCTCCCTTAATTGCACAACTTAGAAAAGATGAATTTTTTGTTCACTTTCTCCGTACTCCCTCCTATCCTCTCTTACAACTAGTGGAATCAAATTCTTATTTCTCCCTCCATGTTTGTCTCTCTTGATGCACAACTTCCCATGCCATAAATCATCACTCCTCATAATCTTTTCTCTCTCCTCCGACAATTCTCTTCCCACATCTTACATTCAACATTCACTCCAGACCACCATTTTCTCTCCTCACTCGACATCTTACATCAATATAATGTGGATTCTTGTGCAAATCAGGACTCTTTATGACAATTTCTCTCTTCTAGTCGATTCTTTATTATCTTCAAAATCTTTGAATTTTATATGCTAAAAGTTCCAAAATACTTTCTCATTTTTTTGCATGTTCATTTATCATTATAATGCTGCCGTTTTTGAGGATCATTACTGTATGAGCTCTCTCTACTCCTAGGGCTCTCTATATCTCTCACATATGTATCCGTATTTTGAATATAATGCAATGTTCGTCGCCTGAATTGCTCATTCTCTCTCTCTCGCTCATCCCATTTAGTGGGTCGCTCATTGAAGGCTCTTGTTCCTAGCAATTGGTCTGACCTGCTATTTTTCAACTGTTGTTTCCGTCGCCGTATTTCCACCAATGCTTTCTTTGGACGCCGATAGGATGCCATGCTCTCTCTCCATGACTGCTACTGCCTTAACGGTCCACGAGAGCCTCGATCAACACAACACTAGGCCCACAAACCTCCTCGCCATGGCGCAACGTCTCGAGGCCAAATTCGATCTACTCGAGGAGTTTGATTGAATCATTGCGGAGGTACATCACATTAGTTTGCTGCCCTTGTCGTCATCGACACCTAGCTCCTTCGTCATCATAGGCGTACATGCTCTAGGCTTCCCAAGTCAGTCACATTTGCGCCACCACAGTCACCGGAGCTGATGTCCCACATCTCGATCCTCACCCACACACTGGCCTACTCGGGCGGCCAGTCAACCACCCCCGATGGATTCTCTTTGTTGATGTTTGGACCTTTGTGCAGAGGTACTCCGCCACTGCTTCTGGTAGGAATGGACATCTGATACTTCCACTGACGTTTCTCCCTGACTCCCCTGCTGCCTGATTCTCACTCGTCCCTCCTCGTAACATCATCATCGAGCAGCTCTCCGCACCGGGATCCTCCGTCGCTGCTACCGACAGAGATAACGGTCGGCCCCTTCTACAAGGTCTTTTGCCACGGTTTCTGTCCTTCCCCTGCTGTGCCATTGTCGTTGACATCAATGCCTCATCAAGCACACCCGAAATCGTCCGTCTCACCTTACCTGAGTTCCGCCCTATTACCGCAACACTTTGTGCTTCTTCCCAGATTCCAGAGACGACGTCCTGTCCCATCTCTGTACCATTATTCTTCCACCCACACTGCACGCTTCTGACCATGTCGTCTTCTCTACAATCGACGGTCCCATTCCATATCCTGCCTTTCTATTTGCCTTACCGCTCTATTTTCTCTTGTCGCACTACAACACGCACTTTTTTTTAAATTCCTTTCCCTAGCCGTCCAACTGTCGGGCCCAGTTATCAAAGCCTTAAAACTGCTGGCATGCAACTTTACACCTTCCTATCTATAGCCTTTTTCATCTCCTATGCCCACACACGCCATTCTTTTTTAATCCCTTCTCCTATCCAACTTGCATTATACACTTCTCTTCAATATATGTTGCGTTTGACAATCCGGCGGTACACCATTCCGGCGGGGCCGATTCGGAGGCGAGGCGTTTGGGAAACCATTGGGAGCTCCGTTTTAGAAAGGCCGACATGAAAGGGTGAAAAACCACAGTTTTGCTGCTGGCGTTTTGATTACTTGCAGTGCTTCCACGACCTTCCTCCTCCCAGCGATCCTGCCGTCGTCGATGCTGATCCAGGCGCCGTCGAGCTCTACCGCAGAGGAGGAGAGGTCTATCCAGAGGCAAGATGTACTTCAGTGGCGAGGACGACGATGCTTCGCTCATTTAAGACTCTTGTTCGTAATAGAGATCAATTATTATTTAGTAAAAGTAAATTATTATTTATAAAAGTAAATTATTATTTAGTTAAATAATATAATTTATAAGAGCTATAGTTTATTTAGTAAAATAATATAATTATATTTAAAGTAACATAATTTTTAAACGGTCGCTCAAAGTGGAGGTTATCCAAACACAACCTCAGTTTTGAAAATCCACTTTTGTAATTACAGTTTTGAATCCCCCTTTTAAAACGACACCGGTTTCCCAAACAGAGTCATACTCTTCCCTTCTCATGTTCACACCCAAATTCACACACTCTCCCCCCATGTAGGCCCAAACTTCCTTATTTCTTAGCAATCCACCCACAAAATCATCCATCACTCTACCCTAACTTTGCCCACTTTTCCCTTAAGAGTTAAGACTATAAATATCATCATACCTTTTCGTTATGGTAAACCATTATTACAGATTCCATCAAACAATTAAAACTCGACCTTGAGGGCAAGACTGATTTTCAACGGCAGTATAATGTTACGCTCACACATTCGCCCAAGCGGACCCCCTTGTCGGAATTCATGGAGTGTGCATATGAAAGCCGTTGTGATAAATTCATATCATATATTTTAATTAATCATGATTAATTAATTAGAAGTATCATGTATGCCCTCCCTCATATATATAAAGGGAAGAGGCTTGAGTGTTAGGCATCCTGGAGGATCATTATTATATAGTCACCCTCTCTCTCCTCTCTATCTCTCACATATGTATCTTTATTATGAATGCGGTGCATTGTCCTCATTTGAGTCGCACATTCTCTCTCACTCGTGCATCCCATTGTGTGCTTCGCTCATTTAAGACTCTTGTTCATAACAGAGATCAATGAAGAGGTCTCGCTATCCTCTTCAAGATACCTGCCGTAATGCACTTCCACAAACAATTATTGCTTCAAGAATCATCAACAACACTCAAGCCTTTATCCCACTATAGTGGGGTTGGCTATATGGATCCTTTGTCGCCATTGTGCCCTATTTTTTGTCGTAATCTCACTAATGCCTAAGTACATCATGTCTTTCCTTATAGTTTCATTCCAAGTCTTTATTGTTCTACTCCTCCCTCGTTTAACATGCCTAGTGACTAGACTCTCACAATGCCTAACATGTGCCTCTAATGGTCTCCTTTGTACATGTCCAAACCATCTTTGTTGAGCTTCTGACATCTTCTCTACAATTGGTGCTACTCCGGCCTTATCCCTGGTGCATTCAGTCCTAATTTTATCCAGTCCGGTGTGTCCACACATCCACCTAAACATTTTCATCTCCGCAACTCCCATTTTTTGCTCATTTGCACAATTCACTGCCAAACGCTCAGAACCATAGAGCATCACTGGTCTAATTGCAGTACGGTAAAACTTGCCCTTAAGTTTTAATGGTACCTTACGATCACATAAGATCCCGGACGTGCCTCTCCACTTCAACCAACCTGCTTGGATTCTGTGTCACATCTTTATCAATATCTCCATCTTTTCGAACTATCGATCCAAGATATTTAAAACACTTCAAGAATCATCAAGAAAGTAAAAATAATCTTGATTTTCTTTGATGATAGAAGCTATGTTGTCAAAGGCGCAAGACACACCGAGGCCCAAAGGGCCCCTGGAGCCTAGGCGCAAGGCGCAGACGCCCGCTTGAGGCACGTGAGGCGCAAAAATGGGCGAAAAAGGAAATTGAGTGAATCGGGCGCCCAATTCGCTGAAATTGAGCAAATTGCGCTCCCAATTCGCTGAAATTGAGTGAATTACGATTACAATTCGCTGAAATTGAGCGAATTTGGCGCACAACTCGCTGAAATTGAACGAATTTGGCTCCCAGCTCGCGGAAATTCAACGAATTGGGCGCTCAATTTTCAGCGAGCTGGACGCTCATTTCGCTCAATTTTAGCGAACTGGACGCTCAATTTCAGTGAATTGGGCGCCTAAGTGTACCTAGGGGTGCCTCAGGTGTGTCTGAGATCATGTTTTGCCCATCTCAAATTTTTTTTTGAAAAAAACACCTTGAAAGACCCAGACGCTCCTTTGGTGCGCCTGAGAGCCTGTAAGGCGCGCGCCTGGGGCACATCGCCCGCCTCAGCCGTGCTGAGGCGCGGTGGGCTGCGCCCGGCGCCTCAGGCGCGCCTAGACGCGCGCTTTGGTAACATAGGATAGAAGCCAAGTTACCCAATCTATATTAATTATAGATTCAGTAATATTTAAAAGATTAAATAATCATTTCCCATCCCATCTAATCTATTATTGTGAGATTACTCCATAATTATAAGTGGTTGATCGGATCAACATACATCCCTCTCTTATTGACTGGATAACTTAAGAAGCAGAGTTGGTTTCTCTCTAGTAACTGAGTGGATTTATAGAAAAGCATAATTAGGGCCTCTGAGTTTCAGTCTAGCTCTACAGTAAACAATCCATTAATTCTGATGAGATTACTCTACTATGAGAAAATTGATAGAACTTTCTTCAAAGCAGACTAGATTTGGCCATTTATCTTATCAAACTGAGAGTATGAAAAATATTTGTTTATTCTTTCTGCCATCATACTTATGTTGTTTTAACTCATTTAATTTAGGTTTGATTAAATAATGCCTTCATATGACTTCAAGCATGCATGAATAAATCCAATCACGGACCTTTTAGCTTCCACAAATGGTGTTTATGTCCTTTATTATTTGTGTAGAGTCATCGCGCTTGGACTTGGAATTCAGGTGTTCAATACTGTGAAAAGAACGCCGCCTTTTTCTACTCTATTGGACTAATGCTTAGGTGGATTGCTAAGATCTGATACTGGACTTATATCACTTTATTTTTTTTAATCTATGTTAGGTTGTTTATGGAAACTGTGGTTCTCTTCGTATCATTGGCCTTTTTATAATATTGACCAATAATCAAGGCTTGCCAAGAGTTTAAGAGTTGCATTGGTTTACCACTGCCATACTGGCCTATACTTCTTTTAGTGAACATCACCTTCTGAAAAAGAAAAGATTTCATGAAAAGGATGTGGAGTATTTGTGCTAACACTATGCATTGTCTATATCTATACAAGACTGTAACTGAAGATAATTAACATTAGTTGATACTCTCATCTATGCCGGAATATACGTTTTCACGTAAGTGTCAATTATTGTGTATATAACTGCTTCGATATTTTTTGTGTTGTTATGGATACAATGTAAATGTAATGTGAGCTAATCAAAATATGGATGACTTTTCAATGCTAATTTTTTTCCCGTGCTGACCTTTCTTATAGTACTTTGCTTAAGAATTTTCATGATCATCATTTGATTTCTTGGCTGGAGAGTTGAGGAGTTCATGTAATTAAGGTTGTTGTTTGCTTGAAAAATCTTGATCCTGTTAACATATTTTAATTTGTTGTATATTTATACTTTGTTATGCTTATGGAGAGGATGCGTCAGCTTATCTTTAAAAATTGAAGCTATCTTGTCAACCATAGACATTGGTATTATGTATAATAGTTATATTTTGATTGGAGATTCTGTTAAAATTCAGAGTGCAGGCTTTAATTCTTTCTCCTACAAGAGAGCTCGCTTCTCAAACAGAGAAAGTTACACTAGCAATTGGCGATTACATAAATGTCCAAGCTTATGCTTGTATTGGTGGGAAGAGCATAGGACAGGATATAAAGAAACTTAAAAATGAAGTTCATGTGGTTTCAGGGACACCTGGCAGAGTCTTTGACATGATAAAGAGAAGTGAACTGCGCACAAAATCAATTAAATTACTTGTTCTTGTTAGTTATATATTCCTTTGCCTTCAGAGTTATTATTTATCTAATCCTAAATGACTTACTTTATTAATTTTGAACAGGATGAATCTGATGAGATGTTGAGTCGAGGATTTAAGGATAAGATATATGATGTGTATAGATGTCTCCCCCCGCTTCTTCAGGCATGTATTTAATATATTTTGATTTAAATCTCCTTCCTTTGTTATGTTTCTAAACAGTTTAGTTGGGAGGTTCTCTTGTTGAATTTGCCATATATTTTTTCTGCCAATCTATTATAGTTTCTCTTAAATTATATTCTTGTATTAACATTTATCCTTCCTCGTTTTTGTATGATTTTCTTATTCCCGTTTTTTGTTTTGTTTATATATTCTGTTTGATTATTGTGTGCTTCTTGGTTAGGCTTTCAAGCATTACGTTTTTTTATTCATTTTCTTTCGGGTAATGATGTTATTTAACTTAATATTATAGTTATATGAACAATTACTTTAAGCTTTTATAGTTCATTAATAGCCATTAGTATGATTTGACATGTAACTTAGGAAGCATCATGATATTTTATCAAATTATTTTTCAATTGAAGTCCATGGTGAAGAATGAGAGTCGTCGTCTTGCCCAAGCAGTTGACCATTAGATTTTCCACTTCATGAGAATACCTAAAGGGGAAAAGAGAATACCTAGAGTAATATGATCACCACTCGGTGACTCAGTTCTCGCAAACTTCTCACACTCTCCCTCGAGTTGCAACAGGGAAGGAGCCATGATATTAGTACTACTGCCAAGTGTTACGGTCCCACGCGATCAATTATATACGTCATTAATTAGCATCACCGTATTTTCATGTTATGTTTCTTTTATTAATCATGTCGATGTACGAGTTCGAAGTGTTTTATCATTTCGTGTTGTTTTTTTCCGGGTATTTACACTCATGCCACTTTGTGAGTCTATAAATAGACCCCTTGGATCATGTTGGAAGTTATAAATGAAAATATGAAGTTTCTATTCCTCTCTCTAGTTCTCCCCCCTCCCATTTTTAGGGTTAGGGTTGTGCAAAGCTCAGTTTCTTCCTCTTCCATCGCATTCTCCGCGGGTTTAGATCGGCTCCCCTTGTATCTCCGCCACCTCCGACAACGTTCGGGGTAGGCCCATAACATCTTGGTATCAAAGCCTTCGGTCCTCCATACCCCCTCAAACTGCAACCTCGACGAGCCTTCTTCTTTCCGCTTCCACGCCGCCGCCTTCCACTCCACGACGCACTGCAAGCAACCGTCGTCAGCCACATCCTTCCTCCCTTTACTGTTTATGGGCCATACAATGATTCCATGACATCTTCTTCCTCGCTTGTCCAGCTCCCGTTGACACTCCAGCCCGCTGCTTCATCAAACCGCAAATATCGACCTCCTTCTCCGTCGTATCAATCTCCCGCAAGTCGACGCCCAATCACATCCTCTCAATCAACGTTGTCATCTCGCCCTCGACCCTGCTTGCCGCATCATTGACATTATTTCCGTAGCACTCGACGCCTTCACAGTCCCATCTAATCCCTTCGGTGCCATCGTATTCGACTCTTCTGTCAAGCACCCTTTCTCGGCCACCGGCCAAGTTCAACATCGATGCATTCAACGCTAATCCTTGTCTCCTTATCAAGACACTACATTCATCTTGCTTCTAGAGCCACATGAGCAGTTGTATCGAGCATCCAATGCCCATATCTTTGTCGAGCAACGCACACAAACCTTCTCTCGAAACATCTCCGCGCCCCTCTAAGCCTGTCGTCCCTTTTCTCAGAGCTTCGAGCCCTACGCCCTTTCCAATTTCGAGCCCCGCGCGGCCGACTGCTACCTAACACCCCTTCCTCCTGTTAGCCGTTTGCATCCAAATTCATTATTGATGACGAGCCTCGATGTGCAAGCCTCCCTCCGTGCGATGTCCCAGAAGTTACTGGAGATGTTTGTGTCATATAACACCACACTTGTGCGACTTTTGACCGACGCTTCGACGGTCTGATCCCAACACCACAGCCACTGATCCCACTCCAACAGTCGTCGATTTCGCCTGCGCCCAAAGAAGCTCCTTCAATCTTTACAGTTATTGCCACTCCTTTTTTCCCAGTGGTGATGCTGCCACAATTTGTGCTTCCGCCATTAGTACCTATGGTCTCCATCCCGCAACCTCCGCTCCGGCTACCTGCTCTGCTGGACCCTCTGAAGATATTATTTTCGATGACCGTTCCCCAACCGTCGTCGCCGCCTCTCATCTCCGTGGATCACCTTCAACAAGGTTCTCCACCACCCTTGTCTGTATCGTTCACCGACCACACTCTCTCGAGTTCTGAGATTTTGACAGTCTTCCTTATACAAGCACCTCAGCCATACTAGATCCTTGTAGTCTCCAGTGCCATCTGTGTGCACGATGACATCCCTCCACTCAATGTAGCCTCCACCACAGCAATGCGCTACCAGAAGATATTTTGACGGGATATTAAAATTTTAAGGGTGGGTGAAATGTTATGGTCACAAACAACGTTAATTAATGTCTTCATGTATTCATGTTGGGCGTCTTTTATTAATCTAGTCGATGTACAAGTTTGTAGTATTTGTTCTTTTCATGTTCTCTTTATTTCCGCTGACCCCACTATAGTGGAATAAAGGCTTGAGTGTTGTTGTTGTATGTTCTCTTTATTTTCGAGTATTTACACCCATGCCACATTGTGAGTCTATAAATAGACCCCTTGTGTCATGCAGGAAGTTATGAATGAAATTATGAAGTATCTATTCCTATATCTAGCTCTTTTCTCCTCCCATTTCTAAGTTTAAGGCTCCCCTTCTTCCTCCCCTCTCATATTTTTCATGGGTTGAGCTCGGTTCCCCTTGTATCTCTTCCTACAGCACCACCTTCGACGCCGTTGCGGGCAAGGCTCATAAAACCAAGCTTGTCCCTTGTACGCTTAATCTTGATCCCAATTGAAAACTTTGTTAATGTGTCAACAAGTTGGTTATCAGTCTTGACAAACCTAATAATGATAGTCTCATCTACAATTTTCTCTCTCACAAAGTCACTAATTGACAGTTTATCTCGATATGCTTTGTGCGTACATGAAAGGCAAGAGTAGAGGCTATATGCAATTATGCATAACAACATTGTCACACAATAATTCCATAGGGCCACTGATTTCCTGTTTGATGCAGATTCTAACGAGTGTTAGGGAAACTAGGAAGCGCACGTAAATGAAGTGGACACTAAGCTTGCAATAATGAATATTATAAAATAATACAACACAATAATCACAATCAATGGAGCTTTTAGTACGTTAACAAATAATGTAATACACAGGTGAGAGTGCTAAAAAAATAAGTACTTGAATTAACGAAGCTTGACAATTTATTGAATCTTTGACACAAATTACAAGCAAATATTCATTAAGAAAATTGTGAATCAATCACACAGTGCAACACATAAATTACAAACAAACAACGAACTCATAATGATCACGAGTTAGAAGGCCCGATGAATGAACAATGGGATGTCAGTGGCAGAAGAGACAATGACGGACTGTATCAGAACTTACGGAGCTTGCTGGACTGCTGATTAGTGCTTCCTGTGAACTGAATGGGGCCGACAGAGCTGGGGGGAGGGAGGCTGTGGTTATTTTCAAGTGGATTGGGAGTTGGCTAGGCAGTAAACGGGGGGTTGGGATATTAAAAAAGTGGATTCAGGATTTTGAATTGATATTCAAGAGCCCAAAAATGTGTTTTCTGGGTTATCCACGCCTGGAGCAGGGGATGCAGAGGAGGGGTATGGGTTTTGGTTGGTTTCAGGGGGGAGGGGGTTCTGGATGGGTAATTGATGTGGGAGGTCATCAATCACGTTTTTTTTTCGTGTAGTGCAGGGGATGGAGGGATTGGCCGGCTGTATGGGGTTACACTCAATGGGTGGGGGAAGTTATCAGTGATATTTTTAGTGGGGTAGAGAATTCTGGAGGGGATTGATGCAATGTACAGCTTTAGGGTGGGGGGGGGGGGATTCTCAATCACGTTTTGAGCGGGGCTGAGAATTCTGGAGTGAATGGAGGGAATGGCTGGCTGTAAAGCTTGGGGAGGAGGGTTTGGGTGGTTAAGGTTAGCGGATGGGTTGTTATTAGATATTGAGATAGTTGTAAGGTAGTTAATGGGTAGTTAAGGTAGATATTGAGTTAGTTATGGAAGTTGGTAGGAAATTATAGGTGGTTATGTTGGTGGAAGGGAAGGGGTTGGCAACCAAGGCGGTGGTCGATGGTGATGGATAGGGGTGCAACTTGGATCGGTCGGTTCCACCCAAAACCTAGAACCGACCTATATAGGTTCGGTTATAAACTTTTGGAACCGGAACCGACCCACGGTCTTAATGTATAGAACCGGATCCGAACCGTTTGCTTGTCTCAAAATAATTAAAAAATGACTCTTCCAACACATGATTCTTTGTAATACAAGTACCAATGCCTCAAAATAATTGAATCATGATTATCTATAATATTGAAGTCAAACTACACAAGCACAATAAATAGTTTTATGTCATACGATTATATTCTCGATTATTTTCATGTAGTTAGTCATACGACTATAAACGTTGTCACAAAATATTTTCTTTAGCATTGATATTCGGTTCTCGGGTCGGTTCTCGGTTCCGACCCGAGCCTTGGAACCAAGAATCGAACAGAACCTATTTGGAACCGACCAAAACCATTCGGTTTGGTTCCGGTCCGATTCTCGGTCTTTCGGTTATTTTTGCATACCCCTAGTGGTGGAGATCACCTAAAATGGGAAAGGGGATGAGGAGGGGGCGACCAAGGGGAGTGAGAAAATTTTCCAGGCTTTGTACCTAGGCCCCGGATTCGACATCGGGTGACCAAACGGATGAACTTTCTTCTTTAACTTTCGGTGCCTTCAAATTGAATCTTTTACTTCTATATATTGACTAAAGAGGAACCGCCAATGTTTATAATTCTCCGATAAAGATGGCCTTTAAAACAAACTAAATAACTACCACAACATACATAAAAATACAAAAAATCCTATATTGGCGATCCACTGTTAATGAGCAATCTTGATCGTCATTATGTACCCAAATTGTGGCGTGATCCCCATCGCTCTTTTAATTTGGTTAAAAGTTGTTTGATGCTTCTAACTCACAAGTGGTTTGAGCCATAGACTTTGATGGGGATCGTTCAAGCATCATATAAGCAGTTTATAAATTTGATGATATTTGGATCATCAGATTAATTATCGAATTGGCCGACTAGGTAGGTAATTGGGGTGGGAGGTCATTAGTCATGTTTTTTTAATAGCAGAGGGGATGGAGGAATTGGCTGGCTGTATGGGGTTTAAAGTGGGTGCGGGAAGTTATTAGTGACGTTTTGAGTGGGGTTGAGGATTCTGGAGGGGATGGAGGCAATGGACACATGTATGGGGTTTTGGAAGTGGGTTTGGGCAATTCTCATACACGTTTTTGAGTGGGGTAGGGAATTCTAGAGTGGATGGAAGGAGTGACCTTCCCTAAAGCTTAGAGAGGAGGGTGTGTGTGGTTTAAGGTTATTGGATGGGTGATTATTGGATATTGGGTTAGTTATAAGATAATTAATGAATAGTGAGGTTAAATATTGAGATAGTTATGGAAGTTATAGATAGTTATGTCGGCAGTGGAGTGGTGGAAGGGAAGGGGTTGGCGTCCCATGGTGGTGCAGGTCACCAAAAATGGGAAATGGGGATGAGGAGGGAAGCGACCAAGAGGAGGGAGGAATTTTTCTAGGCTTCACGCCTAGGTTCGATACCTAGTAGCAAAAAGGATGAACTTTCTTCTTTAACTTTTGATGCCTTCAAATTGAGTATTTTACTTCTATATATTGGCTAAAGAGGAGCCACCAACATTTATGATTCCCCGATTATGATGGCCTCCAAAGCAAAATAAAAAAAAACTAGAACGTACATAAAAATACATAAAATCCTATATTGGCGACGATCTCGATCGTCACTAGGGACCCAAAGCGTGGCGCGATCCCCATCACTCTTTTAATTCAATTAAAAGTTGTTTGATCTAGACCAACTCACAAGTGGTTTGAGCCATAGACCTTGACGAGGATCGTTCGAGCATCATTTTAGCAGTTTACAAGATTGATGATATTTCAATCATCAGATTAATGATCGTAGACCGCCATCGTATTTGTCATGGTTTTTTCATATCCATATGTATATTTTTATATTTTTGACTTATATTTTGAAAGTTAGAGTTTTCTCACCACAAGGGTTTGTCTGCATTTCACCCCTGTGGTTGTGGCTCTTCCCCGAACCCTCGCTGCGCGAGGATGCTTTCTTTGTGCATTGGGCTGCCCTTTTATGTTTTGAAAGTTAGAGCAAATGATCCAGTCTGGTGACTTGAGCCGCCATATTCATTTACCCTAATTCCACTCCTATATATAACATATGATATATTAGGTCTAGGGATCGAGAAGTTGTCTCATTTTGTGATGTCGCTTGGTCGCACACTCGATGCCAACCCCTAGGGACATCCTCCAAGATTCTTCTCTCCCACCACCTCTACCACATCATTGGCCTCCGACTAGCCTTCTCTTGCCATCGACGAGCGATTCCTCCCACTCTCCTACAATTCCAGACTTCATCGAACTCTCAAGCCTCCTCCAATCCTTGTCATGGTCTTCTTCAGGCTTGTGAGGCTCAACCACTGCCCCTCCTAGTCATGCGAGGGCCCACCCCTGCTTCCTACACCCTCCACTAGTCCCGCAACCGCTACCACATTCCCCTAAATTCCCTTCCAGCTTCGTCTATCCTCGACCTACTTTCCTTTTTTCCATCCAGCGCCTCCACATTACCCCCTATTTGATTCCTACATTTCCATAGCAACCCCATTCCCCATCTAGAGCCTCCACATCACGAACAAGCCCTTTCCGCAAAGCCTTAAAAATTCCCAAAATCTCTTAATATTCTAACCATAGACCTCAAACCCTAA
This sequence comes from Platanthera guangdongensis, assembly GCA_039583875.1. Lineage (NCBI taxonomy): Eukaryota > Viridiplantae > Streptophyta > Magnoliopsida > Asparagales > Orchidaceae > Platanthera > Platanthera guangdongensis. Next base: position 27,338,817 of record CM077164.1, on the reverse strand, counting down.
ACCCTTTTTAGGCATGTATGCTCTCACTCTGGGAACGATCGTAGGCACGCATGCTTCTCTCTCAAACCTATCACATAAGATCAAGGTCGGTTAGCGGTATACTCAATGTTGTAAATATCGGATATCAATGACATATCGAATTGAATTTTAAAATTTCAGATGTTGGAAGTCAAAAACATGTCAGGGATATTTTAAAATATCGGATTTCAATGTCTTATAAATAAATTTTTTATTTTTATTTATAATAACTATAATTATATGTTATAAAATAGAAAAATAATATAATAAGTAGATAAAAATGAGTCAATTTTATTACAAAATAAAATCGAAAAATTTCTAAGATAAAATATTACTAACAAATACAAAATGATACATTGTAAATTATATTTAATAGTATACAATAATTTCTTTGATAACAATAGGTTTATTGCAAATAAAGAAAATTTAAAAGTTAAAAATCCCTGATTTATTATTAGTCTTTTCAATCTTATAAATTTATATTAAAACATGCAAACAATCAACTAATAAATGTATTAAATATTTTCATATCTTTTGTAATATGAAACCGTGTGGGTATGGAATGTCGCCTCCTTTGGATATAGAATGTCGCCTCTTAATAGGGCCGACGGACTCTGGGAACAACTGCTTGGTATGGAATGTCCGCCTCCTCTGGATGCTCTCCGTCGTCGCAGGATTTGGGGGTTAACATAATCCCATCACTTTTTCGGAAAACCGCGTGAATTCCGGAAAAGTAGACTGGTAACCGCAAAGACTGCGACCAAGAGCTTGTGGCACAAGTCTATAAATAGGGCAAGATGGTCCACCTCTTCTTCACCCTTTTTCCTGTAATTTAGGGTCTTGTCGAGAGTGACCGACATGGACCAAGATGTTCTGGAAAAGCTGATGTCGAGGGCTAGCAAACTAGCCAGAGCTCCTACGCCACGACCTCTTGACAAGAGCTTGCCAGCCGTAACAGGTTCGCTGGAACATTTGAGGAATGTGGTGGTGAAGCGAGCCCGCCCTGTTAGGAGGTGGGTGACCGTCGTGAGTTCCACCCTGAAGACAACTGTTCCCGAAGGAAATCTTCGCGCGACGATTGACCCGGTGAGGGGGCCTATTATCCATAATGTTGTGGAAGAAGAGATGTTGTCAAAGGCGTCGTCCTCCCTACGGATATCCACAGGTGTGAACCCCTTCCAAGGATGTATCGACTACCAGTGATTTGGCGGAAACACTGGAGTTATATGCTTCTGAGGGCATCATTTCTCGCAGGGTCTTCGAGGAGATTGGGAAGAACCTGGGGGAGGTCGCGGCAAAAGCCCAACTCTGAATGGTCCAGCTGGAGGAAGAAGTCACGCGGGTACCTGTGCAGGACAAAAATGTACCAAAGTTATTATTTGAGTGCGAGTCGTCGTCCAAGCGGGTTAAGTTCGCCGACGCCCTTTTGCCTCAACGAAGCGTCCGGGGGTCTGTCATCATCCCCCATGTGGTGGGAGCAAACCTCAACGAGCTGCTACAATATCATGTGCAGCTACATGCCTCTCGCAGATGTGGGGAATTAGCATTGCAGGTCTACTTGAGGCGTGTAGATCCTGAGATGGTCAAGCACTCCCCCTTCGTCTCCGCACGGTCATTGGTCTCTCCACGGATTTACTTCCAAGCCTTCGGCTTGCCCAAGGGTTGCGGTCGCACGACGAGACCGCCAACGCTCTACCATCCTGACCAATGTCATGGGTGAAGGGGACGCGGGAACCGAAGGACCGTCGCTCCCAGTAAAAGGAATATCTCTGCAAAGCCTACTGATATTATCAAAAAAGAGACTAATTTTTCTCTTACCTGTAGCACCTCCTTGCGAGGAAGTGGTACTGCGCACTATGTGGGACACCCTAGCGCAGATCCTGGCACGCGCCGACGAGTTCGAGTTCGCCAAATTGAAGGTGGAGCTTGGTCGTTCTGGCGGATAACTGAGGTCGCGTGACCTTTCTTTATTTCCTTCTTGTGAAATGTAATTGCATTAGTAATAAATTTTCAAGTACATTTGGTTTTCCTCGTCGTCTGTTTCGTTATTGTCATTGCCCGCGTCGGACGGTACCTGGTCGCGCGATTGAGCGCGCGACTACTCGTGAGAGGGCGACTCTTGGTGCCGTTTACATTTTTGTTGAGGCTATAAATAGAGGACCCCACCACTCTTTATTTATTCTAAAAACGCTAGCACCCTTTTAAGAAATAACGCGAGCTCCTCCCCCGCCTAAATCTCGGTGCATAGCCGCCTTTCTTAGCGACAAACCGCCGCGCCCGACCGTAGATCGTGTGGACGTGGCGGTCTTCCTATCTAAACATCCGCTGGGAGGGAATCCGTCCGTGCGTCCATCGAATCGGGAGGAAAGAGTGAATTCAGTATATAAGGGCGAGCTCGCAGTTCCCCTTGACCAATTTGGGGCAGGATGGACCCTTGCCGTCTTCCCAGAGGTCGCAGAGATCCTGAGCTATTTTGGGTTCTGCCCGCCCAACTGTCGCCTAACTCTGTGGAGACCATCATGTCCTTTGTGACATACCTGAGGTTGGAGAGGATGACCTTCTCCTTGGAGGTATTCCACTTCCTATTCCAGACGCAGACCCTAAAGTGCGGATAATTGCAATTTAGATCCGACAGGATGCGAATCATGAACGTGGTGGGCGCTCCTGCGGGGTAGCGGTCTCGGTTTGCATTCTTCAAAGGCAATCTGGACAACATCGACACCCTTCCTCCCCTTTGCTCGGAAGAGGCCTTCTACCACCCGGCCTTGTCCGAGGTAAGCAGGCAGATAGTTCATTATCTGGAGATGACGTACTTGGACACTCGATATTATGTCTGCGGGTAAAGGAAGTGGTGGACGCCCCTGTCAAAGAATGTAAGTTTTTCGAAAGGTTTGCAAGTATTTTTTGCGTACCTGTTCAGAGGCCTTTTGTGATTTGTTGTGTTTTGATGATGCCGAGCTCCATACCGCGAACCCCATCCACGGGCAAGAGGCCGACTACCGAAGAACAACCCGCTTCACCGCAATCGGGCGTCGGCACATTTTCCGCCCCGCCCCCAGAACAAAGTCCATACCTTGAATCGATTGTACCGTCGATCATCAGGGGATCGGACTCTGTGAAGATACCTACCAAGTTGCCCTCCTGGAAAGAGACCGCACGGGTTCACCGCCATGATTTAACGGTCGCCAAGGCAATCTGTGATCCAACCGATCTCGGGAAGATAGGGGCAATCCCTGTGGCAGATTTGTACGCCAGAGCCTCCGCGGCGAACTTGCAGGCTCTTTCCTACAATAACGCGACTTGGAGTCTCCTTGACGATGCATTGGCCGTGAATGCCGGCCTGCGTGAGAAATTGATGGTAAGATCCGAACACATCCACAACCTTTTCTCTCTTACTTGTGCAAAAAAGTAACTCTTCTGCGATCTCTTGTCTTTGCAGGAAAAGTGAGCGGCGGAAGAGGCAGAGCTCCACCGGGAGCAGGCTTGAGCTGTCAAGCGTGGTCCTAAAACGGCGATTCGCCTCTTGAAGGAGACCGACGCTGTTAACCCAGAAATCGGCGATCCTTCCCAAGGTAGCCAGCTGGCTAGTCGCGACCCTCAGATTCTCCCTAGTGTTCGCGACAAGTCCAAGTGCAGGCGGACAGTTTTCCCTGTCCGCCTAGGTCCCCTAGCAACCGCATGCCCTGCGGGACGGCGGGCTGTTCCCATAGCTCACCCTCGCAGGCCATGCGGTTAGGCCCGCTAACCGTGCAACGCTTTTCCTCGCAGGAGGCAACCTACCATCGGGATCCCACCCGCGAGGGGCGGTCTCCACTCCGCCAGCAAGCCGGGCGGACTCCCCCTGGAGTCCGCCCAGTCCGCCCGCAGGGGTCAGCCTCCGCTCCGCAGCCAGCCGGGCGGACTCCCCCTGGAGTCCGCCCAGGCAGCCTGCAGGGGGCGGCCTCCGCTCCGCAGCCGCCCGCAGGGGGCGGCCTCCGCCTCGCAGCCGCCCGCAGGGGTCGGCCTCCGCTCCGCAGCCCGCCGGGCGGACTCCCCCTGGAGTCCGCCCAGGCCGCCCGCGAGGGGCGGTCTCCGCTCCGACAGCAAGCCGGGCGGACTCCCCCTGGAGTCCGCCCAGTCCGCCCGCGAGGGGCGGTCTCCGCTCCGCCAGCAAGCCGGGCGGACTCCCCCTGGAGTCCGCCCAGTCCGCCCGCAGGGGTCGGCCTCCGCTCCGCAGCCAGCCGGGCGGACTCCCCCTGGAGTCCGCCCAGGCCGCCCTCAGGGGGCAGCCTCCGCTCCGCGTCCGCCCGCAGGGGGAGGCCTCCGCTCCGCAGCCACCCGCAGGGGGCGACCTCCGCTCCGCGTCCGCCCGCAGGAGGCGGCCTCCGCTCCGCAGCCAGCCGGGCGGACTCCCCCTGGAGTCCGCCCAGCCCCGCCCGCAGGGGGCGGTCTACGTCCGCTCACCAGCAACAGGGGCGGTCTACGTCCGCCCGCCAGCAGCAGGGGCGGACTCCCCCGGAGTCCGCCCAGTCCGCCCAGCAATGGGCGGTCTCCGTTCTTTCCCGGCCTCCTGCCGCTAGCTTCGCCTGCCGACCTGGCGGACTCGTTTTTCCAGTTCGCCGAGTCCGCGATGGTCGTCATCATGACGTCACTGGGCCCCGCTTCTAGAAGATCCTTCCCCGGGCCTATAAATAGCCCCCATTGCCTCTCATTTGGGAGGGACAGCGAGAGCCAGAGAAGACGCAAGGGGAAAACTGCAGCCTGCCAGCAAGCTCTGCGGACTCCATTTTCCAGTCCGCACAGTCCTCCACAGTTGATCCAGCAAGCTCTGCGGACTCCATTTTCCAGTCCGCGCAGTCCTCCACAGTTGATCCAGCAAGCTCTGCGGACTCCATTTTCCAGTCCGCGCAGTCCTCCACAGCTGATCCAGCAAGCTCTGCGGACTCCATTTTCCAGTCCGCGCAGTCCTCCACAGTTGATCCAGCAAGCTCTGCGAACTCAGTTTTCCAGTCCTCCACAGCTGCAGGCAGCCTCTTTTCCTTAGTCTCTGGCAGCTTCTTTTCCTTAGTCTCTGACAGCTTCTTTTCCTTAGTCTCTGGCAGCTTCTTTTCCCCAGTCTCTGGCAACTCCTTCCTTAACCGCCAGCTTCCCCCTTTGTACCCTTTAATGTTTTTTCATGTAAAGATGTACTAGCAAGCTGTAATCTTCTTTCTTGATTAGAGGAAAGCCCGTCGCAAGAGTGACATTTAAGCCGCGGCGGGCGAAGTCTGTTGTTGCCGCTGCTAGCGGCTCCCTCTCTTGCCCTCTGCTCAACAAGCCTTGCTCTCTGCTCAGCAAGCCTTGCCCTATGCTCAGCAAGCCTTGCCCTCTGTTCAACAAGCTTTTTCTCTGCTAAGCAAGTTCTTCGCTGCTCTTTGAGCTTCTCTGCTGGTCGATCGTCATAGTAACTGTCTGCTCGACAGCTCCTGATCAACCTCCTCCTCCTCTCTTTGTCAACCTTCTCTGTTGATCAAGCTTCTCCTCTCCTCTATCCCCGCAACCCTCTTTGACAAGCCGCTTGCTCCACTCTCGAGCACTCAGAGGCTTCCTTCCTTCCTTCCTCTTCCTCTCCTAGCTTGTGAGATCGAACACCCCCTCCGTGTTAGCTGTGCCCCGGTGCCGTTTCCGCGCATCAACAGTTAACACGCGACCTTCAGATCCGAACAGACAGTGAAAACTGACAGTTAGCCATGACAGACCACCAACCAGCTGAGAACATTGCACCAAGTCCCAGTGAAGATCCTCTCTGGGAGGCCTTCGAGCAATCGCGCCGTGAGAATGCTCAGCAGTTCCAAGCAATCAACAAAATTCTTGCTGCAATCACACAGCGATTAGACGCTCATCCAGCAACAGCTCCAGCTGCTCCAGCTGCTCCAATCAACCCAACACCAACATTGGAGCATCAACAGGCTTATTCTCAAGCTTGTCCGCCGTTCTATCCTCCTTACACCCCAACCTTTCCGCAAGGGTCTGCAGCCCCTTTGCGACCTCAAGATGAAGAGTTTGCAGCTCGTCATAACTTCTTCCGGGGAGCAGCCCGGGGAAGTCCTGCAAGATTTCTCAACTTTCAGGGAAGTCATCCTTACCCACCAGCTCCTGCCTTTGCTCCTGCAGCAACTTTTCCCTTTTATTCCCCTGCTTCCTTTACAGCTACAGCTTATGCTCCCTTTAATCCTTATGCTGTGGGAAAGCAGGAAGAGCCATCACCCTTTACCGAGAGCGTTCGCTATGAACCTACTCCAGCAAACTTCGGAGAGCCTCGACTGCCAATCTACACCGGAGAGACTGATCCAGTAAAGCACCTTCAAGATTTTGAGTCAGCCGTTGCTCTCAAAACCCTTTCAGATGCAACTAAGTGCAAGCTCCTTGTGACTACCTTTGATGGACAAGTGAGGGACTGGTTCTATGACCTCCGTCCTCACTCCATCACTTCCTTCATTGATCTACGAAGGGAGTTTCTTCTCAGATTCTCTACCTCCAGCAAGAGGAAGGGTGGTCCTGAAGCCCTCTTTGAGATCAGGCAGCGCAGTGATGAAACTTGGTCTCAATTCGTTGATCGATTCCAGAGAGAGATTCTGAACATCGAAATCGTTGATCAAGAAATGTACCGAGTGGCTCTTATCCACGGTCTTCGTGAAGGGTCTCTCAAGTTTGAAGCCAATGTCCGTGCTCCAAGAACGTACCAAGAGTTGATTGCTCTAGCCAACTCGTACATCCGAGGCGAAAAGAGCAATCCAGGCTTCGTCTCCAAGCTCATATCAGAGAAAGATCCGTTTCACAAGCAGCCTCCGAGGTCTCCTTACAATCGTTTCCCATCTCATTCAAGAAAAGAGAAAAGGCTTCAACGCCATCGATACTCCTTCCCGAGCCGTGATCGTGCTCAAGATCAACCGCTACTACCACCAGCTCCATCTTCTCAAACAGCTGCAGTCTATCAGCAACAAGGCAATGACTCGCACGAGTCCGAACTAGATGAAATCATGCTTCAAGTGAGCCAAGTCATGAAAGATAGGGCCAACTGCAAGAAGCCCTATCGACCAACTGATCAAAGATCTAGGGGTTCAGAACCTTACTGCGAATTCCACAAAGAGTCAGGCCACCTAACAGAAGACTGTCGAGCACTCCGCCAGCTTGTGCAAAGGATGCTCCGGCAGGGTAAGATGCGCGACCTGTTTCTTGAAGAAGATCGCCCTGGTCCAGCAACCTCAAAGGGCAAAGAAGTGGCAGATGTTTCTTGCTCCTCCAAAGGAGTGAACCTAGTCGAAGAGCCTCCTCTCCTCGTTGTTAACCAAGCTGTTGAATGCTTTGATGCCGACGACGAGGGTGTGCTTGGAAGGTTATTCTAAGCAAGCAATGGACTTCACAGTCCTCCAAATTCTCTCAACCTTGATGGGTTATCTCAACTCTTACCCTTACTCTTTTCAAACATTTTCATTTCAAAACACTTCTCAATGTTCATTCTTGCTTTTCAACAAAGCTTTTTTTTTCTGGGATCTTATACTGACACAGTTCCCTTCTTGTGATGCTTCCTTCTCCATTTTCTCTCCTTGCCTAAGAGGTCACTACACCAATGAGATATCGCCAAGTCTGGAATGCTCCCTCCGTAGTTTGTTCTCTGACACCACCGCTTCGACCACATATGACGGGAGTATACCCATATGTGTAGTGGGAGCCGTTCGATCTACGATGTTGGGCTTCAGACTTAGGATCCTAACCGGCATCTGACACAGAGTGCGTGCTAGGGGAGCCCCATGTGTTAGCTCTGCTGTGCTTCGCAAAGGATACATTACAGTTATGATGATCTTTGCTTGACAAGCAATGACGATCAAGTGTAGCCTTGTCTCTTCGATCATCACATCACTGTGATGGCCGAACACTCTATGGTACTCTCGATCCGTGCCTTCGCGGCTTCCCACAACTCCACTGATCAATCCACAGACAAGCAATAGGCCACTTGGCGTAATAGTCTCATTGATCAGTGATGATTGTACCCAAGGCAAGAGAGCAGTGCATCTAGCGATCCTTCTCAGGATTCTTCCTTGCTTCTCTCTTTTGTGCCCTCCTAGAGGATGCGCGGCCGGCCCGGTTTGAGTAGGACTATACTCGGGATGATTTTCTCAGGCAAGCGATGCATAAGGCCCACGGGGAACACCTGTGGCAGCATTTAGCCTTCTTTAGTCATCTCCGAGTATAGACCTCCCTTTTTGTCAATTGCCTTCTTTCACAGGTGAACAGGTTGATCTGACCTGCCAAAAGGATATCCAGCATTCATCTATGCTCGTCTTATATACATTGCTTGCTCAAGCTCCATCAGATAAAGATTCACAGAGCTATTCATTACTCTTGTCTAAATCTAATGACATCAAACATTAATCAAACCATATCAACAGTTAACACTCGGTTTATTGATCTGGGCTTCATGTCAGTAGAGTTCGTCAGACATTTTCCTTGCTATTTGGTCATGTCGGGCTTATCTCATCAACAGTTATCACCTGCAAGCCTCATCCAGGTACTTGCAGTTTAGTTCATTATGATATGCATGCCGCTCACTCTTTTCTCTTTGCAGTGAATAACAGACACTTGCAAGCTTCTTTTCACAGGCACTTGCAAGCTATTTTTCGTATTTTGTTTGCTCCTAACTCTTTTCTTGCAGAGAGCATCAAACACTTGCAAGCCTTTTCCCAGGTACTTGCAAGCTTCTTTCATTTACATGTTTTGCTTCTAACTCTTCTCCTTGCAGAGATTAGCAAAAACTTGCAAGCTTTCTATCAGGTACTTGCAAGCTCCTTTTACATATATGCCTGCTTCTAACTCTCTCCTTGCAGAGATTAGCAGACACCTGCAAAGTCTCATTCAGGTACTTGCAGCGTATTCTTTGAATTCAATACCTGCTTCTAACTCTCTTCTTGCAGAGATCAGCAGACCCTTGCAAGTGTCTTCACAGGTACTTGCAAGTTACTTTCATATATTGTACCTACTTTCGACTCCTCTTTTGCAGAAACCAGCAAAGACTTGCAAGTCCCTTCCAGGTACTTGCAGCTCGTTTTTTTTTTCTTCTTGTATACTCCTCATCCTTCCTTTTTTGCAGAGGATAACAGATGTTTGCAAGCCTCCATCAGGTACTTGCGAGTCATTACGCTTCTGTGTTTTCCTCTCACTTCCATTTTTGCAGAACTTAGTGGAAGACACATCTTCATTTTTTGCAAAGGCAAACTCAGGTACGCGTGAAGTGTACCTTCCATTTATGTCTTCACTAACTTTTTCTGCGCAGGAAAAAGATAGGTAATGGCAACTCATTTGGGAGAAGCATCAGGTTCTATCTCCCCTTGTCTCTTCTTCCTTTGGGGTGGATCACGATTTTCGTGAGTCTCCAACTTTTTCGAAGTTCCCTTCGGAACTTAAAAAAGTGCGAGGATTATGTTAACCCAGAAATCGACGATACTTCCCAAGGTAGCCAGCTGTCTAGTCGCGACCCTCAGATTCTCCCTAGTGTTCGCGACAAGTCCAAGTGCAGGCGGACAGTTTTCCCTGTCCGCCTAGGTCCCCTAGCAACTGCATGCCCTGCGGGACGGCGGGCTGTTCCCATAGCTCACCCTCGCAGGCCATGCGGTTAGGCCCGCTAACCGTGCAACGCTTTTCCTTGCAGGAGGCAACCTACCATCGGGATCCCACCCCCGAGGGGCGGTCTCCGCTCCGCCAGCAAGCCGGGCGGACTCCCCCTGGAGTCCGCCCAGTACGGCCGCAGGGGTCGGCCTCCGCTCCGCAGCCAGCCGGGCGGACTCCCCCTGGAGCCGCCCAGGCCGCCCGCAGGGGGCGGCCTCCGCTCCGCAGCCGCCCGCAGGGGGCGGCCTCCGCTCCGCAGCCGCCCGCAGGGGTCGGCCTCCGCTCCGCAGCCCGCCGGGCGGACTCCCCCTGGAGTCCGCCCAGGCCGCCCGCGAGGGGCGGTCTCCGCTCCGCCAGCAAGCCGGGCGGACTCCCCCTGGAGTCCGCCCAGTCCGCCCGCGAGGGGAGGTCTCCGCTCCGCCAGCAAGCCGGGCGGACTCCCCCTGGAGTCCGCCCAGTCCGCCCGCAGGGGTCGGCCTCCGCTCCGCGTCCGCCCGCAGGGGGCGGCCTCCGCTCCGCAGCCGCCCGCAGGGGGATACCTCCGCTCCGCGTCCGCCCGCAGGGGGCGGCCTCCGCTCCGCAGCCAGCCGGGAAGACTCCCACTGGAGTCCGCCCAGCCCCGCCCGCAGGGGGCGGTCTACGTCCGCCCGCCAGCAGCAGGGGCGGACTCCCCGGAGTCCGCCCAGTCCGCCCAGCAACGGGCGGTCTCCGTTCTTTCCCGGCCTCCTGCCGCTTCCTTCGCCTGCCGACCTGGCGGACTCGTTTTTCCAGTCCGCCAAGTCCGCGCAGGTCGTCATGATGATGTCACTGGGCCCCGCTTCTAGAAGATCCTTCCCCGGGCCTATAAATAGCCCCCATTGCCTCTCATTTGGGAGGGACAGCGAGAGCCAGAGAAGACGCAAGGGGAAAACTGCAGCCTGCCAGCAAGCTCTGCGGACTCCATTTTCCAGTCCGCACAATCCTCCACAGTTGATCCAGCAAGCTCTGCGGACTCCATTTTCCAGTCCGCGCAGTCCGCCACAGTTGATCCAGCAAGCTCTGCGGACTCTATTTTCCAGCCGCACAGTCCTCCACAGGTTATCCAGCAAGCTCTGCGGACTCCATTTTCCAGTCCGCGCAGTCCTCCACGGTTGATCCAACAAGCTCTGCGGACTCAGTTTTCCAGTCCTCCACAGCTGCAGGCAACCTCTTTTCCTTAGTCTCTGGCAGCTTCTTTTCCTTAGTCTCTGGCAGGTTCTTTTCCTCAGTCTCTGGCAGCTTCTTTTCCTCAGTCTCTGGCAACTCCTTCCTTAACCGCCAGCTTCCCCCTTTGTAACCTTTAATGCTTTTTCATGTAAAGATGTACTAGCAAGCTGTAATCTTCTTTCTTGATTAGAGTAATGTCCGTCGCAAGAGTGACATTTAAGCCGCGGCGGGCGAAGTCTGTTGTTGCCGCTGCTAGCGGCTTCCTCTCTTGCCCTCTGCTCAGCAAGCCTTGCTCTCTGCTCAGCAAGCCTTGCCCTCTGCTCAGCAAGCCTTGCCCTCTGTTCAACAAGTTTTTTCTCTGCTAAGCAATTTCTTCGCTGCTCCTTGAGCTTCTCTGCTGGTCGATCGTCATAGTAACTGTCTGCTCGATAGCTCCTGATCAACCTCCTCCTCCTCTCTTTGTCAACCTTCTCTGTTGATCAAGCTTCTCCTCTCCTATATCCCCGCAACCCTCTTTGACAAGCCGCTTGCTCCACTCTCGAGCACTCAGAGGCTTCCTTCCTTCCTCTTCCTCTCCTAACTTGTGAGATCGAGCACCCCCTCCGTGTTAGCTGTGCCCCGGTGCCGTTTCTGCGCATCAATAGACGCGTTGAAGCCCGCGTTGAAGTACGCTTTCATGAGCCATCCTGAAGCGGCATCTCAGAGCTCAGAGGAAAGCTCATCATAGAATCGGCCGTGCCAATTGTTCCAAAGTTTTCTTTCTGCAGATTCTTCTGTCCTGTTTTGTTGTAGATAAACTTATTTAATTACATAAATGACGTCCTTGTTTTTGGTTGTTACTTTGATTCCATTCGCAGCATGTTATACTTTTGTGCGTGAATGTGTATAACGAGCGATCTTAGTCTGAGAGCTCGCTCGTTCGAATTAGAGAAACTTAGACTGTCCCAAGCCGAGTGTCCGTTTATTTATATATGAAGAATTTCAGGCGACCTTGTGTCTATTTAGATATAAAAAATTCCAGGCAACCTCGTGCCTATTTAGATATGAAGAATTTCAGGCGACCTCGTGCCTATTTAGATATGAAGAATTCCAAGCGACCTCGTATCGAGTGTTCGCCTATTAAAATTGGAAGTCTCAGGCGATCTTGTGTCGAGTGTCCGCCTATTTAAATAGGAAAAACTCCCGGCGACCTCGTGCCGAGTGTCCGCCTAAATCGCTGTTCTGACCGGTTATTTAGAACGTCGCGAATTGTTGAGCGGACGGTTCTTGGGGAGTGCTGCGAATCGTCGAGTGAGCATCTGCCGGACAGATCTCGGCAAAGCAATACGACTTATTGGTCATACACTAGTCTCAGGAAACGGGAGGGACTGCTTATACTCCTTTGGAGGAGTTGTCAGCTACTCTATGTTGTCCGCTTGCCAGAGGTTAAGGGCTCCAACCGGACCCAAGGCATCCGCAGGGCTCTCGTATGCGCGCAACACTGAGGAACGTTGGTGGGAGTAAGGACATGTTGCTTGAAGCTCGTTCTCAGAAGGAGAGCAATAATACTGACAATGCGTCAATCAACGTGCGACTGATACCCACATCGGACCTGCCACATATGCCGCTCGAGAGTATCTCACGAGAGCAGTCATCATGGTCTTATGGTGGGGGAAGTGACTCATGCCAGCAAGAGGGTCAAATGTCTGAGGACCCAGGTTCTACAACGTTCAGATACGTCCGAAGGGGTCCCAACAGGCACCAGTAACCATGCATGGGCGTTAATCCCAGATCTGCTTTAGTTTGTTTTGGATGCCAAGAATTTCAGGGGGAGTGTTTCTCGCATGACCTGAAACTTTTTTAAAGAGAGAATGCTAGATCTTTTGTTAATAAAAAACATGCAAGACTCTTAGATTAATGATAAGGAGTATTTAGCGAGCAAGGAGTAGGCCCTCGGAAAGAGGTTGCAGAGATATGGTAGCATCGAACCAAGTCCGTTCGACTGGCATCATGACATACTCGTCCTCCAGGTCCGCAACTTGTGTACTTTTTATAGGAAGTGGGAAGTATTCTTCTACCGTGCCTGAAGGCTGGGTCTCTCCTACTCGGGGCAGTACGTACTCTTCCGTTGAGTTCACTGATCGGATGTAACATTCCCGGGATGTTTTTGGGTCGCTCCTGACCTTGAATTGTTTCCCTCCCAGGGGGAACTTCAAAACTTGGTGGTAGGTTGAGGCGTGGCCTGGAAGTCATCCAGGAGGGGTCTCCCGAAGATTGCATTATAGCTGCTAGGGGCGTCGATAATCAGGAAGGACTCTTGCCTAGCTATTCCGCATAGGATGACTGTTAGATCTATGTTCCCTTCAACTTTCTTCCTCTCTACCGAGAAACCATAGAGGGGGCCGTCACAAGCCTTCAGGGGCTTGTCCTTCTTTAACATCTCATAAGCGGGTTTGAACAGGATGTTTTCGGAGCTTCCTTTGTCTACCAGGATTCTAGCGACCGCATAGTCCTCCAAAACGGCCTTGATGATGACCGCATCATGAAAGTGGTTGATGAACTGAGGCAAATCTTCGTCTTTGATTGTTACTGTCCCACGAGGAGGCGGAGCTAACGATGCTGAGGCTATTTCCCTTCCTTGCAGGCGCCTCATACTCCCCTTACGGGAGGATTCCACTCCGACCCTGCCGTGGATGCAATTGATGCTTCTCAGCACGCCAACTCCTACCTCCACGCACTCTCCTTATATACTTCCTTGCTCAACGAGGTTGCATCTTGGGGAACTTGACCCTTCTCCTACTTTCTCCTTCCCTTTTCGCGACAGGAGGACTTTTTTGGCCTTCTCCGATTGTCTTTCTGTCAACAAATACTCCAACTTTCTTTCTTTCAGCAGCCTCTCCACCACACCACGGAGAACCCAACAATTTTTCGTTTCATGCCCTACGTCACGGTGGAATTTGCAATAGAGGTTTGGGTTCCTGCCCACTAGTCCTCCTTTCATGGGTCTCAGACGTCGGAAGTCAGCCTGCTGTTGAAGTATTTTCAGAACTTCCTCCATCGGCACCCCGATGGTAGTGTATTCTTGCATCTCATTTCCCCATTGCTTTGGGGAGGCTCCTAACAACAATGGAGGCTGACCATTGTCACCTTGTTGCGACTGAAGTGTCATGTCCTCATCTGTCAAAAAGCTCGGGGACCTTGATGACGAGACTCACGCCCCTTCGATTTGGGGGATGATACTCCTGGCGGATAAAATTGTTCTTTTGCGGGGGTTTCGAAGGGCGATTGAAAGGGTTGTGTGGGCGCTTCCCCTAGTTTTGAGAGGCTGGCAACGAAATTCTCGTTGTTGTATTCTCCTTCGATGAATTGGTTAGCCCTTTTTATGAGATCCGCGTAAGTTTTGTGCTTATTTTCGCTAATCTTAAACTTAAATAACCCGAGTCGGAGTCCGTTGGTGAAGGCGACTCGATAGACCTGGGGGTCCACATCTGGAACTTTCATGATCGGAGTTTGGAAACAATCCACGTACTGTCTCATTGTCTCTTTTGTCTGTTGCTATATTTGGAAGAGCGCGTCGACATCTGCCCTGCGCTGCTTCGAGGTGGCAAACCTTTGCAGGAAGTCCACCCTTAGCTCTCTGAAGGAGGTAACTGAGCCCGGAGGAATACTGTGGAACCATCCCCTTGCCTTTTCGTCAAAGATTGTGGAGAAGAGCTTACAGCGCTGGCCCTCGGAAAGAGGTTGCAGAGATATGGTAGCATCGAAGGCTTGAAGGTGAGAAGACGGGTCTCCCTTTCCTGTGAAGCGGGGAAGACGGGGCTCTCGCAAGCTGTTGGGAGCGGTCTCCCCGGCGATCCCGGGGGCAAATAGAGAGCACCTTCGCCCACTCGACCGGTGTTTGATCGTCAAAGTCCAGCACCCTTCCGGGTCAGGTGGCCGCTTGAAAGAGCCGGCGGCGGACACACGTAGCGTCCTGCTGGACCTGGGGTGGGTTACAGGATTCGCGAGCTCTCCCAGGTGTTCAGCAGCCTGTCCTCCCCATTGGTTGATATCCAACTCTTTGACCAAACTGAACAGTCGGTCGAATTCGACGCGATTGACGGGCTGCTCGCGGTCCGGGGTCTGTCAGCCTACCATAGTGATGCAACCCTTGTTTGCATTTTTATTTTACTTCATTTATAGTACTTTTTGTAGCGCATGTATTCACGCCTTTTATTTTTTTCTCTCATATTGTAACGCGTTTGTTAATTGCGCGATGTTGTTTGACTTATTGGAGTGACCGACCAATAAGATCCTGAATGAATGGGTCCGTCAAATTAGGAGTAGTGGTAAATTAAGCAAGCAAGTAAATTAAAATATGAACTATATTTTGAAATTAATATTTTGGAGGGAGAAGCCTAAATATTTGTTTTTTTCCCAACCCTTGATTTTCCAACTCTTTATTTTCCAAAAAAAAAAAAAATTATGATGGCTTTTGTAACCCCCACCTTAAAGACTAGTCTAACCGGCCCTCTTTTAAAATTGAAAGCCCCATATTTAATGTTGTCAGCCCCACATATTTAATCATGTCCGTTTCTAAGAATTAAAGAAACCATCTCTATCTCTTTATTGTCTTGTAAATTCCGATCAAAAGGAGGGCTGGGGAAAGAAGAAAATGACGAGTCATTTACAGACTTGGTCGTTTTCCTCACCCGACGCAACTACCCGACGAACCTCTCGTCTCCCTCGCAACTCCTCAGCCCGACACTGCCTTCCCCTATCCCGGCGACCTCTGTCGACCCAGTGACAGGCCGCCTCTGACGGGAACGAGCAGCTCCGGCTCGTTTTGGCGTCAGCTTGCTATCCCAGTTCAGCAGTCCTCGCGACTCACCACTCCACAGACCGCCGCCGCCTCTTGCAGCTTCGGCGTATTCCGGCGTTCCAGATGCAGGCCTCCACCGGCGGGATCGAGCAGCCCTTGCTCGTCTTGGCGCGGACTTTCTATTCCACCCCCCGATACCCGCCGCTGTTTTCCTCTCCAGCTAATCCTCTATTTGGCGTTTGGATTTGGTATACCCCTCCCCAAACTCAACTCCCCCCCACTGTTACTATTTATGCCTCATTAATATTTGACCAGTTAAAAAAATAGAAATTGCTTGTTTAATATATCGTTACTCTTGTTTTCCATTAACTTAAAAGTCGTGTCTGCCTTCTTATCTTGCTAATGCATGTGGATGAATAACTCATATTATTGAATACGAGCGTGTGGTAGACATTTTCTGAGCGTTCGCAAATATTTGGACGGCGATCGATTGAAAATTCTCGAGTCACATTCCACCAGCGCGACTTATTTTAAAATTGATATCTATGTTTTATCTTTTAAAATCAAATCCCAATTTTGGGAATGCATCACATGGTGGTGAATTCGTCGACTAGTTGGATCTGAAGGTCGCGTGTTCGAACTATTGGTGCAAAAATTTTCACCTAGTCCTTCCCCACGCAAATCACTTCTTGGGGGATCGATCAGAGAGAACTCAAACCACAACCAATCAATTACTGAACCCTAAGAGGGCCCTGCGGACAAACAAAGAGAGATGAGGAGAGAAGGGTAGATGCCGTTGGCAGCGGCGAACACCAAACTGGACCCGCCGCGGCGAATGCCTCTCTTGCGACGGGCTCTCTTTATTATCTTCAGAAAGGTTACAAGGTGTGGTGCAGCCACCCGGGGGGTATGCACGCGTACAATGACTAAAAGGAGAAAAGACATGAACTTAGTGTCCGCAACTACAACATGACAGGTTCTGGGCTAAGTCTGCGTGTCCCCTCTAAGCACCATTGGTCCCCCTTTTATACTAGGGAGTAGGCTGCGTGGACGGTTCACGAACCGACGGTCATTTAATGTCTTATTAACAGTGATATTAAATGCGCTGTCGCTCGAGTTACACGAAGAATCGGGCAGCGGAGACTAAAAGAAGAGGCCGCACGAAACCACGCGGCGCTGCTTGAGCCGGATCGAGAAGGGAGAGTCCGCGCAGACTGGGATGAGGGGACCGCGCGTACTCTAAACCAGAGCTCCCGAATTGCACTCTGAGAAGTCTCCTGAAGGTCGTCTGCTGACTGTCCTCGCCGAACATTGTCGGGCTCCTAGAGGGTGTCCGTGAGCACTCCGGCGTGTCCGCCCGAGAGGCCGGCAGACTCTGGGAACAACTACTTGGTATGGAATGTCCGCCTCCTCTGGATGCTCTCCGTCGTCGCAGGATTTGAGGTTAACAGGTGACACAGTCAAATTCATCACATTTGCCCAATCATAATTTTAAACTAAACTAAAGCTACAAAATATTATATAAAAGATAAAAAATGTTTTCAGACGAAGAGATTGTATTGGATGAAAGTGCCACCATCCCCAAATTATTGCTATGATTGGAGTGTTGCGGGCGCTTGTTGTACTTTACCATCATATACTGTGCACGGAAATTTATCACCGTCAAATACCATGCACAGGGACATTGTGGCCCCTTGCTAATTATTTTTAAAAAAATATGCTTAATTATGGTATATTCTCTCTTTAATTGTATTTACTTATCTTTTTCACGCCAACTAATCTTTCCTTAGGGATTTCATACATTGCCGTCTTTTTTTATGTCCATCTCAGGATCTCACAAATATTT
Source organism: Platanthera guangdongensis (assembly GCA_039583875.1). Lineage (NCBI taxonomy): Eukaryota > Viridiplantae > Streptophyta > Magnoliopsida > Asparagales > Orchidaceae > Platanthera > Platanthera guangdongensis. Next base: position 27,321,367 of record CM077164.1, on the reverse strand, counting down.
CTCTTGACATTAGGTGGTTTTGATATCTGCAACCCTTCCTCATGAAATATTTGAGATTACGGGTAAGTTTATGGTAGATCCTGTGAAAATACTAGTCAGACGAGATGAACTTACTGTTGAGGTAAATACAATTCTTCTTTCATCATCTCCATTTTATATTGATATATTTTTTATATTTGATTTTATGCTTTTATTTTCTTAGGGCATCAAGCAATTCTACGTGGCTGTTGAGAAGGAAGAGTGGAAGTTTGATGCTTTGTGTGATCTTTATGATACACTCACAATAAGAAAAGCCGTTATTTTCTGCAACACAAAAAAAAAGGTGACAAGTTTTACAATTATTTAGTTTCCTTGTTTCAATTCAATTTTGTATCACTTTAATTTGGACATGGAAGCCTTTGAATAATTTAGTAGAACACTACATTAGCAAGGATTTTTGTTTTGTTTTTTTTTCCTTTAATGCATGCTGTTTTTTTTAATTTGTTTCTTATGAATGGAAGTTTAACAGTAAGATTGGTTGCTCTGAAACTCAAAATGCTCTTCCACCTTATATTCCATAGGTTCGCCTTGTTTGTAAGTTGTGGAGTCTTTAGAGGTGTTGGAGAATTGAAGGGAGGAAGAGTTTAGGAGACGAAGAAGAAGATACGTGTTACTGTAGTTTAGAACAATAATTTCTGCCTTTGGGATCACACCAATGAAATAATCCCTCTAATTGGGTTATTGGAAGTCATGCACATCGGAGTTGAGCAGAGATTAGTAGGATTTTTTTAGTTTTTAAGGGAGGAGAGAGTAGCTTTTGATTAGTGACAAGAAAGGGTGAAGGGAGAGGGAATCACCAAGGAATTAAAAGGATAGTGTTATGGGCCTCATGGATGAGCCGAGTTATTGTTATCTTTTAATGTCATTTATTGTTATCATTTATTAATGTTATTTATTGTTATCGTTTTATTAATGTCGAGTCATTAAGATGTTATTATTTAAGAGTTAGTCATTATGCATCTTGTAGCCTGTTGTGTTGTTTGTGTGAAGATATGAAAGAAATCAAATCTGCTTTCCTTGTCTTGGATGAGATTGTGGTAGCACTTTCTTTCCCGAGCACACCCCGCCTTGGTAGCCACTATTCCCGAGCACACTCTCTCCAGGGCATTTCTCAAGGACTGTTCATGCTAAACGCCAAGTTGATATGTCTACTCATGGGACTCCAAATAGTGACAAGCCAACTCAGTACGTATGTCAGATCGAAGTCTAGATTGAAATTAGGAAGTGGTTATAGTTGGCTCCTCGCGGATGTCACTCCTCACTACTAGCTCATCAAAATGATCCATGTACTCAGATACAAATAGGGATCCTTGTCGAAGGGTATATAACTAATCAAGCATGCGACTCCGATACGATGCAGGCAAATGCCTTTGACACAACCTACGCTTCATTTCCACCCAACTAGTGATGCGGTGAAGTCGATCTCGCTCACGAGTCCTCTCAATGCTAGGTCAATATGCTCTCATCTGATCTAGAAGTGTATGTTTCGCAAATTTTATGCGACGCTCACCAAATAATTTGAAATAATCAAGATAATATTTCTTGTCCATGAGCAAATAGTTGAAAGAATCGGGACTTGTTGAACCGTTAAGAGATGTGGCAACAACATGAAACCTATACTCTAGATCTCTCTCATAAAGATAATCCTCGTAATAATCTTTCCTAAGATAATCGAGTCGTGTTGAAGGATCAACATGATCCGCTCGAGCGCAGGGATAAGGACGACAATAATCATCATAATGATTGTATCTTGCATTGTGGAATCGCGTTAATGGGTTAACACAATCTCTGGAAGTGGTGTGCTGCGATCAAGAATAATCATTGTAGTAAAGTGAGGATCTCTCAAAACCGGTTCTATGAGATCAAGTGTAGATAGATTCGAGATCCTCAAATAGAGAGGACTGATGACGATAACTAGCCATGGAAGAACCTATAGACTCAATGACTGCGTATCAAAAGAGTGCTTGCAATATATCTCTGATATAATTTGATGCAGGACAAATCTATAGGTGGAGGATTAACGATGCCCTCACCCTAGATGTACTGCAAATAATCATGCGCCGAATACAATGAACCTAAACATTGTCTAATGAAGGGTGGGGCACATGGATGTGCGACTAACAAACAAGCCTAAATGAGATGCAAATAAGTAGCTCTCTTATATATAGTATGCAAACAGGCCGCGGCGGAGAGAACAAACAAGTAATAAATAATTAAATTGCACGTGTATAATTTTAGCAGAAGCAAAATAATTCTTTTAGACAAAGCAAATTTAGGCTTTCCTCCACGCGGAGGGCCAAAGCAAGAGCGCGCGACAAATGATTCATGCAAATCACAAGGTATCTAAAAAATCCACAAATACTATCGTTCCTAAAGAACATAAGATCACAACCATATCTTAATAATGAGAACAAAGATCCATACAACAATAACACTTACATAGTAAAGAGGGGCTGCCATTGGAGAGTAGATCCGGCGATATACGTCGAGAGGGTGGCTGAAATCCGAAGATGCAACTAGCGGTGGACTAGATCTGGGTAAAGGGAGGACTGGATCTGAGAAGTGGGGGTTTGAAGGTCTTTTTTGTGGCTTTAGGTAGGGATTTGGGCGATTAAAAGGGGATAGATCTGGGCTGTTTTAGAGGGGCGTGAGTTTGAGAGGAAGCTGAGTGGTTTGTTGGAGTGATAGGGTGAGTGGCGGCTTGGAGAAAAGAGGCTGCTGTTTGGGGCTTTGGAGGGGGTTGGCTAAGGCTGTGGAGAGGGGAAAACGAAGGCTTTACATAGAGAATACCTTAGGGATGCAGGAAATCACCTAAAAGTCGTCACCTAGGTCCTCACGGAGTCTTCACCATGAGGCGATCGCCGGATTCCGGGAATAGCTTTCTCCAAAATCTGCAATAGTCATGAAGGATGCCCTTTACCTTTTATTTATAATAAAACATTACTTAGGAAAACCATCTTGGACAGCTATGATTGTCCGTACACGATGGTTGTCCAATCTTACTAAATATAACAAAAAAAACATACGTGAAAAATATCAAAACATCAATCCGGATGCATCCACAGAGTCAAATCGTCAATCCGGAGACGCCTTATATACCCAGTGGCCAATCGGCCCCGAATGGGCCCAAACCTCGTCCTTTGTCGTTGGTTCGCGTCACCGTTCCGCTTCATTTAGTCCCGCATTTGAAAATTTATTTTTTTCCTTTTGTACCACGTATGTTTTGGGGCCTTGCCATCTAAGTGTCAAATCATTTTAGATTGGATGTTTGAGTTCTAATATGAAACCAAAGAAAATTTAGCTTGCGTCCCTTTCCCTCTTCCTCTATACTTGTGTGGAGGAGTATTGGATATTTAATTCCACATTGGAATTTTGCGTTGTTCTTGGACCTCTTAACGTAGTACTAGTTGATTTTAGATTGGTTGCTTTGGTTCAATTTTGTGCTTCAACACTACCTTATGATGAATTAATCAATTTGCTTGGTACAAAAAAATGCCGCAAGTTACATGCTAGTAAACCAAAGGAAACAATATCATTGCAAGGATTCGCTGGAAAGTAACTTCTTGTTGTTGAGCCTCAACTGACACCATAGCTTCTGTTGTTTCTCTTTGTTGAACCCGAAAACCACGTTTCAATGAGTTCAGACCTGGGGTGAGCTCGCCTTTACTTCTCAGAAACCAGCGTCTTAGCCGAAGATTTAGAGTTCGAAAACTTTCCCGCCAAAATAACCTCAAACAAACCCCGAGCCGCAGCGAGTAGGTCCCGCCACACACCCGAAAGATCTTAGATTGCTTCCCCTCTCAATCGAATGTTGGACCGACTACCTTTGGAAAGCCGAGGAAACTTCCGACCACCCACCCGGAAACCACGGTGAATGGTGAGTTGCAGTTCCTGCTAACCAAAGCTAGCCAGGGGAGAGGAAAACTTCAAAAGAGGTCCTCTCCAAAGGTGCCATTGGGGGTCTATTTATAGTTTTCTGGGGATGGTCAGCCAATAACGAGATCCCGCCTTCTGGTTACTGTTAAACACAACCCAAAGAGGTCTGCCAACAGCGGAACTCCGCTGTTTGGAAAGGCTATTGACAGTCAAAATCGAAACACTGAGAAATGGGGGGCGGACTTCATAGTAGGCTAGTCGGCGGGCCCCAACCTACTCGCCTGGGTGGCGAGTGTCCGATGAAGCTGAACACTCGCTACTCTCCTGGGCGGCGAGTGCCCGATGGAGCTGGGCACTACCACTCGCCTGGGCGGCGAGTGCCCGATGGAGTAGGTCACTCGCTACTTACCTCTCGCCAATGGACGAAAATGACTCCCTGACTCCACTCGCCCACGAATTCCCACTAGATAGGCAGCGAGTGTCTGATGAAGCTGGGCACCCGCTCCTTGCCTTTGGACCAGCCGAGTCCACTCGACAAATACGGGGTTGCACACTCTTGCCAACGCTGACAAAGACCTTCTAAGCTCTGATTATTTAACTTCCGCATTTTGAAACCGAGCAACACTTTCTACTGTAGACAAAACTTCTTTTGACCTGAGTTAACGTTCTAGAACTTCAACTTCCTAGGTGGCACAATTCATCACCACATGGAAGTCTTAACGCGCCAAACAAATGGAATTAGACAAAGAAATCATACATGAGCTTCAATATCCTTACTAATTCTCTTGTAACGGTAAGTTACAAGAGAATTATAAAGGAAAGATGATGTGCCATATAAAAATTTTCATTTGGAGTTTTGGTAAAAATGCAATCGAGCCGATGTATTGATCTCAATGTTTTCAGTAAAATAGTCATTGATATCTAAGTTGAGTTGCAGAAATGAGAATGCTAAGATACGTGCATGTCAAAGTTAGAAAATATAGATTAATGAATGATTATATTAGAGCTAAGGTGAAAGCTCCATCTATTACAATGGAGGTTATTGTTAAAGCCCAAAATGAAAAGCCCATCTTTGGGCCCATGTCATTATTTCCTTTTCCTCTTATTTAGGCTCCGTTTGGAAGGACTTATTTTCACCGGTCAAGCGGTCACGACCGCATGAACCAGGACTTAATTAAGGTCCGATTCATGCGGTCGTGACCGCTTGACCGGTGAAAATAAGTCCCCCCAAACGGAGCCTTAGTCTCACATCTGCTATGAAAAAAGTGGAAATGAGACGAATAATAATTATTGGTTGCCCTAAACCGGGCCAAGGTGCATATATATATGACAACACCCACGTGACATATCACATGAAATAAGAAGCGGGAAAAAAAAAAACTTGAAATAAAACGCGTGCAATGCATATATTCAAATCCCCCCTCAAGTTGAGAATATATATCGATCATTCTCAACTTGATTGTATTGTTCATGAAGTTGTCACTGCTCAATCCCTTGGTGAAGACGTCGGTTAGTTGGTCATGCGAATTCACGAAAGGAGTACATATATTTTCCTTGTGTAGACGATCTTTGATGAAGTGTCTGTCAACTTCAACATACTTTGTCCTATCATGTTGAACCAGATTGTGAGCAATATTGATGGCCGCTTTGTTGTCGCCGTAGATAGGAACTGGTCTGTTCACTTGGAGACTCATATCTTAGAGAATTGTCTTTAACCACAACCCCTCTCATACTCTCTGTGACATATCCCTATATTCTGCTTCAGCACTTGAGCGAGCTACAACATTCTGTTTCTTCCTCTTTCATGAAACAAGGTTGCCGCCTACAAATGAGCAATACCCGATGGTTGACTTACTATTGCCTTGACTATCGGCCCAATCAACATCTGTATACACTTCAATCTCCAAAGGTTGGCTTGCAAAAAACATAATACCATGACCAAGAGACTTATTAAGGTATCTCAATACCCGATACGTTGTCTGCCGATGACGGATTGTGGGAGAGTGCATGAATCTACTCAAGACACCCACAAAGTACGTAATGTCAGGACGAGTATGGAATAAATATATGAATTTCCCAACTAATCGTTGGTACCTAGAGACATCCACTTTCTCTCCACTAATATCAGCATCAATCTTGTGATTTGCCTCTATAGGTATATCCACGGGGGCACACCCAAGCATCCCAGTTTCCTACAGATGATCAAGGGTATACTTTCTCAGCTTCCCAAGATCCTTGATTTTAAATTCTTTGTCCAACTGATCTTTCAAATATCTGATCTCCTCTAGATCATCTCCTGTAATGATGATGTCATCCACGCACACAATTAGAATCGATACTTAAGCTCCTCTCCTCTTGATGAAGAGAGTATGATCAACCTGTCCTTGAGCATAGCCTAGTCAAAGCATGGTCTTGTTAAACCGACCAAACCATGCCCTAGGAGACTGCTTCAGGCCATATAGGTATTTTTCCAGACGACATACCTTTCCATTAGACCTTTCTTTGGTAAAGCCAGGAGGGATAGTCATGTAGACTTCTTCTTCCAGATCACCATGCAAGAATGCATTTTTTACATCAAGCTGTTGTAACTCCCACCCATGACAAGCAGCACAAAAGAGGATCACCCGAATGGAATTCATCTTTGCAACAGGAGCAAAGGTTTCTTGGTAGTCAATTCCTTGGGTCTGGGTATACCCTTGAGCGACCAAACAAGCTTTATACCGCTCCACCACCCCATCTTGGTTTTGTTTCACAGAGAATATCCAGCGTGATCCAACCATTCGCTTCCCAGGAGGAAGAGGAGCAAGCCGCAAAGTCTCATTTTTTTCCAAGGCACGCATCTCTTCTTTCATAGCTTGTTTCCACTCAGGTATCTGAACAATCTCCTGTCATGTATTAGGAACCACAATAGAGGAAAGAAATGAGATAACCGTTTTGTGATTCTGAGAGAGATGAGTGTAAGTGATGTAGTTAGTAATGGGGTGTTTGGTGCCACCAGTTTTACCATTAAGACGAGCAAGGGGAACATGAATATCATCATCAGAATCTAGAGCGGAGACAAGCACTGGCACCGATGGAATGTCCACTGTCTGTACTTATTCAACTGTCTGAGGTCTGCGAGAGTATGTATATAATATAGGAGGAATGGAGGTGGTAGGACCAGACGCAGTACTCAGAACAGGAGTAGAGGGAATATTAGGAGAGACAACAATCGGAAGAGGAGTAGAGGGAATATGAGTAGAGGCAACAATCGGAAGAGGAGAGTCGATTGTCCCGTCACTGTTACTACCCATCTCCCCCTGACGCGGACCAAAGTAGGACTCCCTCTCACGAAAGGTAACATCAACAATGCAATAATAGTGACGAGTAGGGGGTGATATCAACTATACCCTTTGGTGGTGGGAGAGTATCCAACAAAAACACATCAGAGAGAGCGAGCATCCAGCTTATCACGATGCGGGGTATAAACATGAACAAAACAGACTAAGTCAAAGATGCAAGGAGCGGTATTAGAGGTGTGGACTATATTGTTGTTGGCTAAACATGATAGAGGCGTATCGTAGAGATTGAGCGAGATGGAAGACGATTAATGAGATGAGCGATAGTAAAAACCGCATCCCCCTAATAGGACTTTGGAAGATTCATTGCAATTAACAAACACCGAGCAATCTCCAGTAAGTGCCTATTTTTTCCGTTCGGCGGCACCATTTTGAGTGGAAGTGTGGACACTTGTAGTTTGGTGGATAATGCCATGTTCGGTAAGGTAGGAACCAAACGCTCCCCGATCATCATATCCCCCTCATTATCACTACGGAGCACACGAATGATGTCGTTGAACTGATTCACAACCATGCGATGAAAGGACTGAAAGCAAAAAACACATCACTCTTTTGTTTTAATAAATAAAGACAATTAGTACGAGAATGACAATCAATAAATGTAACAAACTATTTATAACCAGATAAAGATAACACAAGGGATGGACTCCAGACACCAGAATTTATAATATGAAAAGGACATGAACTAGGAAAAGAAACATGACCGATATTCTGACGAACATGTTTTGAGCGTTCACATGTGTCACAAGAAAACAATTTAATTAAACTACTGAAAGTAGGAAACAGTTTTGTAAGATAGAGGGCAGAAGGATGGCCAAGGCGCAGATGCCAGCGCCGGATGTCATGAAGAGTCGGAGCACTAGTGGTGGAAAGAGCACTGGGAGAAGATGATTGGTTCAACAAGTACAACCCGCCAACATACCTACCACTGCCAAGCATCCGTTTCGTATCCAGATCCCGAAACACACAAACATCAGGAAAAAAAGGTTACAAAGCAATTTAAAGAAGCAGTTAAGTGGCTTATGGAGAGAAGATTTAGAGCAAACGAGAAAACACGTAAAACTGAAGAGAGAGAGAGATTAGGAGAACACACAATAATGTCTTTGCCCGCAATAGAAGAAAGGGAACCCTTCGCAGCAATGACTTTATCACGGCCAAAGAGAGGATTATAAGAGGTAAAACCTGAGGCAGAGTGATAAGATTACAAATAAATTTCAGGAGCAATCCGGCAAGGGGAAGGGTTGGCGGGGGTGAGCGAGAAGGAAGGAGAAAGAAAAGAGACGAAATTAGGGAGCAACCCTAAAAATATCTTCATACATTCCAACATCCTTTCACACATAAACCCCTTCATCTTATATAGATGACGGAGGGCAACTAAACAAGGAAATACAAAAGACATGCAAACAAGAAAATACAAAAGGCAACCCATCAAGGAAATACAAAATAATTAACTTAATTGATTGTTATTAATTAGTATGAATTAATTTATATCAATTAATTAATTCATGCAAATTAATTTTAAGAAGGTCAATCATGGCGACTTCCATATGCGCTCTCCATAAATTATGATGAGGGGTCCACTTGAGAGAATGCGCCCACGACCAATGACGACTTCCATATGCGCGCTCCATAAATTATGACTAAGGGGGTCCACTGAAGTGAATGTGCCCGCGACACATGGACTCGTAACGCAGAGCCAGTCATGTGGTCCGTCGCACCTGAGACGATGATCCATTCGGAAGGAGAAGTCACAACAAAGCACTTGTGATACCTGACGTAGCAAACGCATCAGTGGAATCAGAGGATGGAGAGTCAGTCTGTGAACGCAACATATAACGAAAGGCCTCTAACTCTATAGCAGAGAAGCCCCCAAAGTTGTCCTCATACACCTCAGTGAAATGTGCAGAATACTGAGTACGGGCACCAACCTGACGACCACCACCACGGTGACCACCTCTCCCTCGAGCACCAGAACCCCGACCAGAGGGAGCAAGGTGAGGATGAAAATGAAAGTAGATGTCCTTAGTGTGTCCTTTCTTCCCACAATGGCTGCATAGAGGTGGAGGACCTCGAGTAATCCTATCTAGAGTAGAGTGGTCAGTAGATAAACCAAGTGTGCGACGACGATTCTCATCACTAAGGAGCATGCTGAAGGCTTCCCGAAGAGAGGGAAGAGACTCACGATGGAGAACATTCAGACGAACAACGTCAAATTCCATTTTGAGTCCCATAAGAAAGACATGAACCCGGAAGCGATCTTTATCCTTCTGAAGAGCCTGTGCATCGGCAGTGCAAGCAGTGGTAAGTGTGTTGAAGTAATCCAGTTCCTGATACAGGCGTTCGAACTCAGAGTAGTAGGCAGAAACGGGCATGGTGCCCTGCTTCAACTCCAAAACACGTCGAGTGAGTTCATAAATCTGCATCGAACTGCCTGCCTGAGAGTAGGTGTCACGGGTTCTTGTCCAAATGTCATAAGCCGAATCCAGAAGCATGTATCTGTGGTACACTTGAGGGGACATAAAATGAAATAACCACGAGACCACTAAGGAATTCTCCGCATCCCATTTTCTCCATGAGGGATCACTACGTGGTGGCTCAACAGTGGTGCCATCAATATGCCCATATAGTTGGTGACTTCGAATAACATGTTGCACTGCCCTGGAGCATTCCAGATTATTTGTGTCATCCAAGACAACGATAGTGATCTTCAAAGAACCAGATTGGTCGTGGCTCTGAGGAGGATTTGCAGAGGAACTGTGGAGGGCACTGGTCTGAGAAGACGACGAGATTTCAGAGGAATCATCCAATGAGAACAGGCTGGAGGAAGAAAAATTAGCAAGACAAAGATCTCAACTTTGAAGAAACCACATCCTACGAGTGTCCCTAGATCGTGTCGTCGGAGAGCACACCAGAGGATGTGATCGCAATGCCTCCGACAGCCCCATGGAGGACAAAACGGTCGGAGATGAAGGACCGCCCGGAAAAACTCGGGCGAAGAAAACCGCTGGAGAGAAGCGGCGGGCAGGAGATGCGAGGGCCAGAGGTCGACGCGGCGCGCTGGAGGTGGAGCCGAGCAGACGACGCAGCTGGAGCGGGAGGCGGACCGGTCGACGCGGCTGGAGGCGGGAGGCGGGAGGCGATGCGCTAAAAGCGGACACAGGCGGGTGCGGGGTGTTGAGTTTTATAAGGATGACACAACACTTGTGCACGCAACAAAAATAAGAACAAGTAAAACCCAAACAAGTTCGGATCTGACAATATTCATGAATCAAGAAGTAAAACACGCTGTAATAAAAATTAACTTTGAGGGATTGAGTCTCAACTCAACCTAGATGCTCCAGAAGAATCGGGCCGGTCACTCAGCGGATAGAGTCTTGAGCGCAGAAAGTATATCCACACCTCTACAATAATCCACACGATCGGGAGAACCCGTAGTAACTTGTCGCACAAGTTCTAGGTCGGGAGAGGACACTCAGCGTCTCCACAGACTGCTAGATCTATTGTAGGAGAGGCGACAACGACACTCGCCGGGATCGGGATCGGCGAAGACAGATGGAACTATTTCCGTCGGGCTTTTAGGGTTATCGATCTTTTCGCACAGTACGACTCGTGTGCTCAGACAGAAGAATGATCGCATATTTGTCAAACCCTAAAACTTCATATTTATACCAAAAGTGAATAAACAAAGCGACCCGTCGCTTATCGCAGACCCAGGACTTAGACAAAAGACTTTCGGCCAGACAACAGTTTGTCTAGACAAATCGTTGAATATCTACAGGATCTATGACGAAGTCAACGCCAACCTCCAGCCGAAACAACACTTGAATCGACAAAGACGTTGAATGGACTCAACTCCGTCAACGCCTCTCTGCGTCATGACGTTGAGTGAACTCAACATACTCAACGCCAAAGACCAGATACAACGTTCGGTGAATTTGCGCCAAAGTCCAAAATCGTCGGACGGAGTTCGACGAATCAGCGGTAAGGGCCAATTCGTCGAACGGAGTTCGACGAATAAGCGCCATGGACAATTCGTCAAACGGAGTTCGACGAATCTGCGTCAAGGCCAATTCGTCGAACTGAGTTCGACGAATCTGCGCCAAGGCCAATTCGTCGAACGTAGTTCGACGAATCTTCGCCAGGGGCCAAATTCGTCAAACGGAGTTCGACGAATATGCCAATGCGCTGAGTTAACTCAACGCTTTCAACGCTTTTGCCTTAAAATATTTCAGTCCCTTTTGCTCATCATATAAGCTACACCATACATATCCAAACTCCCAATTTCCCCACAATCTTATGTGCGACCCTGATAGACTCATACTGAGTTGGCAGTGAGGCTACATGCTTGATCACTTCCAGATCACTATGGTTGCACTAACAGTCTCCCACTTTATCTAGAAAGTATCAAACATAAGATTCACAAACAATGAACGACATCTAGCAATACATCATTGCTCCCCAAACAGTAAGAGTTTATAAAACTTAAAAGCCATTGTGACCAATGTTACAGTGTTATCATGTCCATTCGTCCCTTACATCCGGATAGAACTAGAGGCATAGACCATGTCACCCTCATAATTATTCAATCTCAGTTTCCTGATCTATAATGGACTTTCAGAAATTGGTGAGTCCAATATCATATATTTACTCAACCAAGCATGACAATGCATTTCTCAGTCTCATTCCATCAAGGGGCTCATGGATGCAACTCCTGTCATATAGGACAAATCTCATCTCTGCTCACACGCAAACATCCAAATGATTCGTAACGTACCCAATAATGTTACCTTTATCATCCAACTTTCTCAAGACTGGATTTTTGATGACATCAAAACACGCTCTTCCTCACTTGATGAAGGTTGTGACTTCCGGTCAATGGACCACAAACACCATTACCACTTGAGCCATACTTGTGACACGTTCATATAACAATCCACAAAGTATTCTCACGGTGGGTCTGTCTAGTACAACTTGTTCATAACAAGTACCCATATGATGACTTGATATCACAATATCATGACCTGTGAGGACGGGTCATCAGTCAACGCACATGCTAGCCTTAAAGGTATCATCATCGCCCTTAGCTTCTAAGATGACACAATGATCCGGGACATTTAAGAATGAAGCTTCTAAAATCATAGGTTCTCACATCAAGTCACTACTTGACCTATGTAAGCAAACACTCTAAGGACATTTATTAAATTGAAGTACTCTATCACAATAAAAATAATTTCATAATAAAAGAACTTGCCAAAATATATAAAATGAAATGCATATAGTACTTGTATTCATCAAATGAAATATTATACAGCCAACAAACATACAATCCACAAAGTATTCAAGCTAGAGTTGATCATTCAGGTATCGTATACCCATAGATCTAACATGACCATCATACTTTCTCTGTGCGAAAGGCTTTGTCAGTGAATCTGCAATGTTTCCTTCAGTCGACACTCTGCATATGCTCACATCTTCTCGATCGACAATCTCTCGAATTAGATGGAACCGTCAGAGTATGTGCTTGGAGCGCTGATGAGATATAGGTTCCGAAGCAAGTGCAATTGCACCGTTGTTGTCACAGTAGAGATCTACGGGATGAACAATGCTAAGAACTACATCTAACTTGCCGATGAATTTCCTAATCCATACAGCCTCCTTCGCTGCATTTGCAGCGGCGATATGCTCGGCCTCAGTAGTAGAATCGGCAACTGTATCATGCTTGGAACTCTTCCAACTAATAACACCTCCATTCAGGCAAAACACAAATCCTGACTGAGACTTTGAATCGTCCATATCAGTTTGGAAGTTAGCATCAGTGTAACCACTTACAACGAGCTCTTCCTCTCCGCCGAGTACCAAGAACATATCCTTAATCCTTCGCAAGTACTTCAAGATATTCTTGACGGCTATCCAGTGACCTTCACCGGGATCAGACTGATACCTGCTAGTCATGCTCAAAGCATAAGAGACATCAGGTGTAGTACATAACATTGCATACATGATTGACCCAATTGCCGAAGCATATGGAACCAACTTCATGCGGTTCTTATCTTCACAAGACTTAGGACACTGGTCCTTAGAGAGACTCACACCATGAGACATGGACAAAAATTCTTTTTTGGACTCAAGCATGCTGAACCGTTTCAACACCTTGTCAATGTACGTACTTTGGGTCAAACCCAACAACTTTTTCGATCTATCTCTATAGATCTTATACCGAGTATATAAGTCGCTTCCCCTAAGTCCTTCATCGAAAATCAGTCCCCTAGGTTGTTCTTAACAACTTGTAGGGTCGGTTTGTCATTCCCGATCAACAATATGTCATCTACATACAAAATCAGGAAGACAACTATGCTCCCACTAATCCGTTTATAAACACAAGGTTCATCCTCATTCTTGATAAAACCAAACTCTTTGATCTTTTCATCAAAATGAAGATTTCAACTTCGAGAAGCTTGTTTCAATTCATAAATGGATCTCTGTAGCATGCATATTTTAGTGCCTTCACCTGGAGATACAAAACCCTCAGGTTGTGTCATATACACTTCCTCGAGGAGGTTCTCATTAAGGAAAGTTATTTTGACATCCATCTGTCAGATCTCGTAGTCATAATACGCAGCAATAGTAAACAGAATTCTGATGAACTTAACCATGACAACATGGGGAAAATTCACATCATATTCAACATCATGAATTTACTTGAAACTTTTAGCCACAAGTCGCCCTTTGAATGTTTGTATATTCTCATCCATGTCGGTATTCTTCTTGAAGACCTACTTGCACCCTATGAGTCTTACCCCTTCAGGTGGCTCCACCAAAATCCATACTTGGTTTCATACATAGAGTCCATTTCAGATTTCATGGCTTCAAGCCACTTCTCGGAGTCCGGTCCACACATAGCCTCATGGTAGGTTGCAGGCTCATCATTATGATCCATAAGCAACACATTACCTATTTGAGACACGAGAAATCCATCTCTCAGGCTCAAACCTTGGGCTACCAGATCTACGTGGAACTTGTGTTTCCTGAGCAGGTTCTTCAGTACAAGTACTTGTAGTCCTGACTCGGGTTCCAATTCCGGTTCATTCACTGTTTGTGGTTTCTGAACTTCTTCAAGTTCTACCCCGGCTGTCTTTCTACTTAAGAACTCTTTCTCAAGAAAGACACTAGTTCTTGCGACAAACACTTTGCCGTAAGACGGTAAGTATAAATAGTACCCTTTGGTTTCCCTAGGATACCCCACAAGATAACACTTATCTGATTTAGGTTCCAGCTTATCAGACATTTGACGTCTTACGTATGCCTCACAGCCCCAAACCTTAATGAACGACATACTGAGACACTTTTCAGTCCATATCTCACATGGTATCTTTAGAACCGCTTTCGTTGTAACACGATTTAATGTTAAAGCAGAAGTTTCTAGAGCAAAACCCCAAAAGGAAACAGACAGATCTGCATGACTCATCATCGACCGTACCATGTCTAACAAAGTACGATTCCTCCTCTCAGACACACCATTATGCTGTGGTGTTATAGGTGGAGTGAGCTGTGATACAATACCACACTCTATCAGATGATCACGAAACTCACGACTTAGGTATTCACCACCTCGATCAGATCAGAGTGCTTTTACCTTTTTACCCAGCTAGTTTTCTACTTCGCTTTTAAACACTGAACTTTTCAAAGATTTCTGATTTGCACTTCATAAGATACACGTATCCGTATCTACTGAAATCATCAGTAAATGTAACAAAGTAGAAGAACCCACCTCTAGCCATAGAACTCATGGGTCCACATACATCACTATGTACTATACCCAAGAGATCATCGGCCCTCTCATTGAAGCCAGTGAAAGAGACTTTAGTCATCTTGCCTAACAAACAAGATTCGCATCTCTCAAATGATTCATAATCAAATAAGTTCAACAGTCCATCTCTATGGAGCTTGAATATACGTTTCTCATTTATATGACCCAAACGATAATGCCAAAGATACGTAGGGTTCGAGTCATTTGTTCTTAGTCTTTTACTATTTTCAATATTATAGATCAAATGATTTAAGTTCAAAACATACAGACCATTAAACATTTGGGCTACAACATAACAAACATCATTCTTAAATATTGAACAACAATTATTCTTAATAATAAAAAAAACCAACCATGACCAAACATGAAATGGATATAATATTTCTAGTTATGGAAGGAACAAAATAACAATTATCTATTTCTATTACAAGCCTACTGGGTAAAGAAAGACGATAAACCCCTACAACAACAACAACTCTTGCTTCATTGCCAACGCGCAGGTCCACCTCTGCTTTACTCAACATTCTTCTCCTTCTCAGTTCCTGCACATTTATACAAATGTGAGAACCACATCCGGTATCCAATATCCAGGATGAAGGAGCAGAAATGTTTATCTCTATAACATATATACCTGAAGTGGAGGTCATACTTCCTCTTATCTTTTGCAGACCCTCAATGTACGAAAGACAATTCCTCCTCCAATGACCAGCCTTGCCACAGTGGTGACACTTCCCTTCCGTCCCTGAGCCTTTCCTTTTTAGTGTAGAAGACTTGGGCTCCAGTCTAGACTTAGGTCTCACCTTCGTCTTCTTGAAGCTCTTGACCTTGCCCTTGCCTTTATGCACCATCAATATGAGGCTAGCAGACTTGATCTTTTTCATGTTTATCTCGGCAGTTCGTAACATGCCTAGGAGCTCGGGTAGTGTCTTGTCTATTTCATTCATGTTATAATTCAAGACGAACTGCTCATAACTGTCCGACAACGATTGCAGGACCAGGTCTGTGGCCAACTCTTGACCCAGTGGGAACCCTAGTCTTTCAAGGTTCTCGATATACCCAATCATCTTGAGTACATGAGTCCCTACTAGGTCCCGAGCTCCCATCTTACACTGGAACAACGCTTTAGTAACGTCGAATCTCTCTAGACGAGCTTGCCCTTGAAACATTTTTTTGAGATGTTCGTCAATGTCCTTGCAACCCATGTTCTCATGTTGCTTCTGAAGCTCAGAGTTCATGGTCGCTAACATGAGACATTCGACGTTTAAGGAGTCGTCAAGATACTTCTTATAAACATCTTTATCAGCACTGGGTGCATTCCCGACAGGCTTATCAGGGGATTACTCTTCCAAAACATAGAGCTTGCGCTCTTGCCTGAGAACATTTCTCAGGTTCCTGTTCCAGTTCAAATAATTAGTGCCACTCAGCTTCTCTTTCTCAAGGATTGCTCAGAGGGACAGGGTGGAGTGTGAACCACTTGCCATGAAAATTCTAGAAGAATACAAGCAAAGCAAATTAGCACCACATTTCAAAATACAATTTATTTTTCAATTAGAACTTTAATCAAAAGCTTCTACTATTTTTATCAAACTGATAACCCTCGATATCAATTCGAAGAGTTTGACGAGTAACCCTCTTAGTGGACAAGATCCATATTTCACTAATACTATGAGTCAGCTTTGGTTTTTCTCTCACAATGCAGCTATTTAGGTAGGCAACGTTTAGCAATTGCATCACTATGCAATTCTTGTATGGCTGATGAATAACTCTTTATTCGCATCCATCATATGGTGCCTGTCAATCCTATGCCTCTGGGCACTCAACCTTTGAGGTCACCCAGTTAAGCTAGACCCGATGTCGACAGTGGGATATCACAATTATCTGCTCGCACCTTCACCAAGATAGATTAATGCACCTTGCTTTGGCAAGCACACACTTCATCGATCGAAGCAGGAAGAGTGTCGTCCATCAGAAGACATCCGAATACTTAATATTGATTAAGGGATTTTAGATAACTGATTAACTATTTAATCATGGTTAACACTTAACCAGCGTGCACATCAAGCATAATACAATACAACAAGCATAATCCAAATGCATCCCAGATGTGCACAAGAATCATTAACACTTGATGAACTAGGCTAAGTCTGAACATCTAGAACATTTCTAAATCTTCAGACCTACATGCACTGGACATGAGCAACACCAACTCCACTTACACAGTAGACAAGCTCGTCACTCCATGTGGGATTCAAAATCAAACGCGTGCTTAGTTTCACAAACCAACAAAGTGACATTTACTGTTAGGGAGTAAACTTCAAAGTAATCACATGCGTTCTTGGAAAGGTCCAAGACTAGATTTGAGCATTTGGAACACTTCTAAATCTCCAAATCTACACGCCATGGATTTAGCAACTTCTGAAACAATGAATATTGCCGGCAACCTGGCTCTGATACCACTGTTGGGTTTTATGAGGATGTCACAACACTTGTGCACGCAGCGAAAATAAGAACAAGTAAAACCCAAACAAGTTCGGATCTGACAATATTCATGACTCAAGAAGTAAAGCACGCTATAATAAAAATTACCTTTGAGGGATTGAGTCTCAACTCAACCTAGATGCTCCAGAAGAATCGGGGCGGTCACTTAGCGGCTAGAGTATTGAGCGCAAAAAATATATCCACACTTCTACAGTAATCCACACGATCGGGAGAACCCGTAGCAACTTGTCGCACGAGTTCTAGGTCGGGAGAGGACACTCAGCGTCTTCACAGATTGCTAGATCTGTTGTAGGAGAGGCGACGACGACACTCATCGGGATCGGGATCGGCAAAGACAAAGACGGAACTATTTCCGTCGGGCTTTTAGGGTTATTGGTCTTTTCGCACAGTACGGCTCGTGTGCTCAAACAGAAGAATGATCGCATATTTGTCAAACTCTAAAACTTCCTATTTATACCCAAAGGGAATAAACAAAGCGGCCTGTCGCTTATCGCAGACCCTGAACTTAGACAAAAGACTTTCAGCCAGACAACAGTTTGTCTAGACGAATCGTCGAATATCTACAGGATATATGACGAAGTCAACGTCAACCTCCAGCCGAAACAACACTTGAATCGACGAAGGCGTTGAATAGACTCAACGTCGTCAACGCCTCTCTGCGCCATGGCGTTGAGTGAACTCAACACACTCATCGCCCAAGGCCAGATACAGCGTTCGGCGAATTTGCGACAAAGGCCAAAACCGTCGGACGGAGTTCGACGAATCAGCGGTAAGGGCCAATTCGTCGAACGGAGTTCGACGAATAAGCGCCAAGGCCAATTCGTCGAACGGAGTTCGATGAATCTGCGCCAAGGCCAATTCGTCGAACTCCGTTCGACGAATCTGCGCCAGAGGCCAAATTCGTCGAACGGAGTTCGACGACTATGCCAAGGCGCTGAGTTAACTCAACGCTTTCAACGCTTTTGCCTTAGAATATTTCAGTCTCTTTTGCTCATCATATGAGCTACACCATACAGATCCAAACTCCCAATTTCACCACAATCTTATGTGCTACCCTGATAAGCTCATACTGAGTTGATAGTGAGGCTACATGATTGATCACTTTCAGATCACTATGGTTGCACCAACACGGGATTAGCGGCTAGGTCGACGCGGCTGAGTGCGGACAGGAGGGGGAGAGCGGCGGGATTTTCTTGGCTTTGATACCAAGTGGAAAGGAGGAGAAAATAATAATTATTGGTTGCCCTAAACCGGGCAAGGTACAAATATATATTTGGTGGTCAAGATGGTCTCAACACGAAAAGTGATCAACATGAAAGTTGTATACCTCGGCGAGACGAACAACTTTCATGTTGACCACTTTTTGATTTGAAGCCGTCTTGGACCTCGATTTGGGCCCCGAAATCGGGGGCGGCGGAATGGTTTACTGTAGCAGTTCTGCCGCCCCCGATTTCGGGCCCAAATCGAGGTCCAAGACGGCTCCAAATCAAAAAGTGATCAACATGAAAGTTGTTCGTCTCGCCCAGATCTACAACTTTCATGTTGATCATGTTTCGTTTTGAGACCATCTTGACCCCCAAATTCCCTTGCCCGTATGCCCGTACCTTAGGATTGCCCGCACAGTATATCTCCTATATATATATATATATATATATATATATATATATATATATATATATATATATATATATATATATATATATATGACAACACCCACATGACATATAACGTGAAATAAGAAGCGGGAAAAAAAAAACTTAAAATAAAACGCGTGCAACGCGTATATTCAACTGCATGTCTAAGTTGAGTTGCAAAAATGAGAATGCTAAAATGAGAATGCTAAGATACATGCATGTCAATGTTAGAAAATATAGATTAATGAATGATTACATTAGAGCTAAGGTGAAAGCAGCATCTGTTACAATGGAGGTTATTGGTAAAGCCCAAAATGAAAAGCCCATCTTTGGGCCCATGTCATTATTTCCTTTTTTTCTTGCTTAGTCTCACATCTCCTATAAAAAATTGTCGAACCCTCTTATTTATATATATGCAGTCGTGCACGGGGTTCCACATACCCCGCTGCGACAATACACCCACCGCTCGTCGTTTCCATGAAAATTTGTCTCGCCAAATAAAAGTTAGTGGAAATTAAGGGGATGATGACACATTAACAACAACAACACTCAAGCCTTTATCCCACTATAGTGGGGTCGGCTATATGGATCTTTTGTTGTCATTGTGCCCTATCTTTTGTCATAATCTCACTAATGCGCAAGTACATCATGTCTTTCCTTAGAGTTTCACATCCAAGCCTTTGTTAGTCTACCCCTTCCGTGCTTAACATTATTAAAATAAAATAAAAACACAAATTAAAACCACTTATAAAATTTAAAAATTGGAATAAAGAATGAGGAATATTGGAAAGATGAATGTTTCACCGAAGTGTGTTTTCCCTTTATATATAATATAGATAAATATAGGGGTATTGTAACCTTTCAAAATTAGTGAGAAATAAACATTTTTTTTGTTTTAACATGGTATCAGAGTAGGTTTAGTTTTTCGCTCTCTCAATCACACAAAATTTGAACTCGTTGATACCTCTTGGTGCTATCATTTGCACCCACGAACTAACTCTCGCTCCTACGTCGCTTCCTTATCGTGAGACACCCTTCTCGTGAGTTGCCTGTCCTCGTGTGACAAGATCTCCCAGCAGGATCAATCCTCCACAAACTTGTGGGTTGGCTCGCAACAAAATCTCACGATAAGATCTTGCCCGTCGATTCACCGACCCTCTGCAAACTTGCACCTTCTGTCAGCACTCGCTGCTCAAGCCGATTGACCCTCTGCACTCGCTACGTCTCTCAGCCATACAATCCAGTTTCTGAACTTCACTTGCAGGATGCTAAACCTCAATTATTTATCCACACATCCATCCTGTTATACCCTCATTACCTCAAAATTTGTTTTGATCCGCATTTCTTCAAACAACAAGGTCTACCTATCACTGACGCAATCCTATTTGCGACAACTCTAAACTGAATTGACATGCAAAAATCTCTAATAGTGATTACTCCAAACTCAAGTTGACATGCTCTGTGCATCCTTGATTTTTTGGGGTCATGTTAGCATATTTAACTTATTCTAACATTAATTTTGTTTGCATATTTAATATTTTGTTCTATTAATGTCAGTAGAATATATTTTGCAACTTCAGATTATTTCTCACTGATTATCATCTTAGCCATTCATTTCTTGTTCATCTATTTTATCTTTCTTACATATGATTAATATTGATATTTCCTAGCTTCTTCATTTCTCTCTCGTTATTACCTCTTTGGAAGCTGGTGGCTCTAATGGTGTAAGGGTATTGTTGGTTCGAACATGGGTTGAGGGTGGTGTCTGTTGGCCGGTTGATTGCTGTTAATGGTGGCCGATGAGGGAGTGGAAATAGGTGGGGATATGGGTTGTTGCATTTTCTGGAGGCAGGTGGCGGGGAAGCAGGCATGGGAATAATGAAATAGGGGGGTTCTGGGATTGTAAGGTTCGGTTAGTAGGGGATGATGGGGCTGACGACTACGACTAAGGTTGCGTTTGGCGCGGCTTATCGCGGCTTATTTGCTCCTGTGAGGTTTGACAAAAATGTCATCGTCATATCAAAATTTTATGTCCCAAACTAATTTCTTTTTTTAATAACGGTCGTAACATTGTAATATCAAGCATACAATGACGTTTTTGTCCAACCTCACCGGACCAAATAAGCTACGATAAGTTGTGCCGAACACAGCCTAAAAGCAAAATAGTGAGGCTATTGCTGGAGAAGGTGGTATGTTAACTGCAATGATGGCTTTTCATAAAGAGAGGAGTGCACATATCACATGAAATGCTATGTAATTAATACAGTTATATTAAAGATAACGACAGCTAAAAGAGTTGGGGGCTCCAATGTTTCTTTTTCATATTACAGCTGAATTATAAATTTAAGAAACATTTCGGCTCCATTTGGCAAGGTGGTGGCGGTCATGAACATGGGGGTTAAATTGTCATTTGTTAATGCCCAACTAAGGAACTTCATCCACTTCTATGTTCAAATGGATGATGTTTGTTAGGTGAACCTTAACGAATGACGGTTTAACCCATGCGTTTACGATCGCCACCACCGTGCCAAACGGAACCGTTCGTTAAATTCGGTTAAATAACACTCCTGTAATCTAAAACTTGGTTTTTTCCCTACAGGTTGATTGGCTGACTGAAAAAATGCGCAATGAAAACTTCACACCTTCTTCTATGCATGGGGATATGCGTCAGAAAGAACGGGATGCAGTTATGGCGGAATTCAGGTCCGGGGCCACACGGCTGCTAATCACAACCGATATTTGGGCGCGAGGCATTGATGTTCAACAGGTTTGTGCAAAATAGTTATCTTATTATTTGTTAGAAAACAGTTGCAGTGTTCATAATGTCTCCCCTTTGATTTGAAACTTTATAGCAGTGAAATTTTCCTTTATATTTAGCATTGTTAACTTTTGGTACAAGTTAACTGCAGGTCTGGTAATGTTGTAACCGAAAATTTTCTGTGCGGTACCCCCACGGAGAGGACTGTGGGGGAAAGTTAAAATCCTCCTATGATTTTTATTTTTTTTCACAAAATAAGTTATGAAATTTTGATCTATGTATTTTTACGCTCATTTTAAGTACCCGTATGACTATTTTGGGGTAAAAATACAACTGTAAAAAGGTGGTGTTGCAATGAATGAAAATCCAGTTGTATTTTTGAACTAAAATCCAATCCATTTTTACAATGAATGAAAATCCAGTTGTATTTTTAAACTAAAAAAAAGTCCCTCACCGATCTCTCATGTGTTACCCGCACAAAAAATTTTCTCATGTTGTAAACTAAGAGAGATTTTTGTATTCTTGAAAAGTAGAGGAGAGTACTTAAAACCCTAAACCATAAATCTTAAACCCTAAACTATAAACCCTAAATTATAGACCATATATAGTTTCCATATTGATACTGTATTCATAATTTATTAGTTTTTCTGCAGTTATTTTTCGCAACTGCTCTTTCTGAATACTTTTTGGTTCTATCATTGCCAGGTTTCTCTTGTGGTAAATTATGATCTTCCGAACAATCCGGAGATTTACATACATCGGATTGGGCGCTCCGGACGCTTCGGGCGCAAGGTACTCTTTGATTTTTATTAGAGCTGCATATTTGATTATGGGTGAACTGTAACTAGAGAATTTAAGCAGCAAGCTTGATGTTGTTCGGGTTTTTTTTCCGCTCCTGCCGCAGGGTCTTGCCATAAACTTTCTGCGAAAGGGTGACACGAAGATATTGAGAAGCATCGAAAAATATTACAGTATTAAGATCGATGAAATGCCCGAGAATGTCGAAGATCTTCTCTAACACGAGCCCGATATGTATGTAGATGGGAATGAATGTTGTGATGTATCTATATGCTGTACGTACAAGTTTCACGTCTTTGTAGAAATACGCATTGTACATGCATTTTTAGGAAAAGTGTTCAACACAAAAGTTGTAGATCTCGTCGAGATCTACAACTTTCTTGTTGAACACTTTTCCTAAAAATGCATGTGCAAGACGTATTTTTAAAAGACGCAAAAATTTTGGAGGAAGTGCGTTGCACCTTGCCAAAACTGCGGTGCCCTTAACAACTCCCTTATTTTCCCAAACAAACACTGATCACATGTAACCCTAGTTTTTGCATGTTGAATGAAAATGTTGTTTTTGAGCTTCAACCCTCATTCTAACCCTAAAATTCATGGGCCCGTGGTTATTTGCACTTAATGGTGACTCGCGTGCACCAATGTGGTCCTACAACCCACATTTATTTTTATATAATGTGTTTGATATGACAACGGCTATGACCACAATCTCGAAAAATATTAATCAACATAAAACTCGACGGGGAGTTCCTTAGGTGAGGTCGGCCATTCACGAATGATGGTTCGTAACCACTATGTTCTCCACCGCGGCACCAAAAGATATCAACAGCATTCTGATGTAGCATTAGCATCCATGGTCAAGGAAAAAAACATTTGTGTGAACTGTGGAGATACTTAAATGATCAGAATTTTTTTAAATATGGATGTGAAGGCTCCGTCATGAACATGGGGTTAAACAGTCAATCAATTGATTTGGGCTCTATTTGGCACGGTGGGGGCGGTCATGAATATGGGGGTTAAATTGTCATTCGTTAATGCCCGCCTAAGAAACTTCATCCACTTTTATGTTCCAACGAATGATGTTTGTTAGGTGATTCTTAATCGAATGACGTTTTAACCCATGTGTTTACGACCGCCGCCACTGTGCCGAACGGTGCCTTGATCATTGATGGAACCGTTGCCCGAAATGCAAAACTCTAGAACCCGGTCGAATTTTAGGAAACCACATGGTTCTCAAATTGAAGCTCTAAATTATGTGTATATAAAATACTAATTATAAAAGCTATACTTTTTTTTTTCAATTTTGAGTGCTCTATTTGAAATAAAATATAAATAATGGTTATACTCAGGTTTATTATCACTGTGATTGTCTGCATAAACTGGATCTGACGCTAGCAGCAGCTATGTAACGGGAGAAAGAATAAGAGGCACAAAATCAGCTTCACTTGCCCGTATTAAAATGTATGGGAAGGAAGGTCATTCATAGGGATACAAGTTGAGCTGACCTGCACGATAGCTCAACGAATCGGCTCGGAAAATAACTCGACCCAAGCTCGTGTATGTCGAGCTCTAGCCTAAATCTACTTGTTCATCAACTCACAAGGTGATGAAATTTAAATTTATTCTTATTTCATGGTCAATATATAATATATAGATATTGCTTATATAGTAAAATAAGGTGTAACATATTAACACACACTCTTTAGCTATTTGCATACACCTTAAACAAACCCTCAAACCCTATTTCAAGCCTAGTACCTAATTTACTAACAACAGTGCCCCTCCCCAGGCCGCCCTCGGACTTCCGCTCATCTCCCTCACATATAGCTTTTTCCGACGATTTTGCCGCCATCATCCAGCAAGCAGGCGTCCCGGGCTACTTACTTCACAAAGCATGCGGGCGAGAAAGTTTTTGAACGGGGACTGCAAATATCAAATGATCTGCAAATAAGATTTAGCGGTCTTCGAATATGAAAGGTCTATGAATAGCGAGAGTTCGTGTGATGACATCAACACCCTAAAATAATACATATCATCAAATATAATATATTATCCAAAGCAAAAAATTTCAATCAAACGTCTCAAAATAACTTCCGACCCGAGCTGACGAGCTTTTAGGCTATTGCAATGAGCTCGTCGAGCTAAAGTTTGAGCAAAATAAACATAGTTTTTAACAAGTTCGGCCCACGCTCGATTCATTATGTTACGTGCTCGGGATTGAGAGCGGGTGCACCGTGGAAGAGCGGGGAAGTCCTCAAGGAAGGAAGAGGGAGCCTTCTTGGCTCTCCGGCGATCTATGGTGGCGGCGGACGGAAGGCGAGTGGTCCGCGGGTGGAACGTAGCGCGCGGATAGGGCGTCGGGCGGGGGCTGCTGCGATATCGGGAGAGAGAGAGAGAGAGAGAGAGAGAGAGAGAGAGAGAGAGAGAGAGAGAATAGATTTCATTAATTCTTGCTTGAACCCCACACACATTGGTTCCACCCCATATAAGGTGGAAACCGGTCCAATATCCAAAAAACTAAATTGCCCTCCTCATTAGGGCTTAATACATGAGGATAAAACATTTAAGCAACGTAAGAAAAAACGAGTGCTAAAATAAAAGAGTGCATTAGGCGGGTGCGATGTGTGGCACTTGTACGTCACGCCCCAACGAGGATCCGTACTATCTCCACCCGGCTCGACATCAAGCTTGAACTCAAGCTTGTCCTGTGGTGGTGGTGGCAGCGGGATTAGAGGTGCGGCGGGAGTTTCGCCGATGAAGGCCTTCAGCTGGGACATATGGAACACATCATGAATCTGAGCGTCGGCAGGAAGGCGGAGACGATACGCCACTTCCCCGATGCGGGTGGAAATTTCGAACGGCCCAAAGAACTTGGGCCCCAGCTTTTGATAGGCTCCTTTGGCGACGGCAGACTGACAGTAGGGGACGGCATTTCAACCAAACCCAATCCCCCGGGGCAAAGAACAGCTCGTGGTGGCCCCTATTGTGGGCGGTCTCCATGCGTGCCTGGGCCTGAAGAAGGCGGTCACGTGCGAGGCGCAGAAGCTCGTCGCGCGAGCACAACTCTGTGTCGACGGCGGTGGAGCGGGCGGAGGCACTCCGGTAGGTAAGGAGTCGGGGTGTCTCTCGTCCATAGATGAGGCTGAACGGGGTGGTCTGCAAAGCAGTATGATAGGAAGTGTTGTAACAGTATTCCACCCATGGAAGCCAACGCATCCAGTCTTTGGGGTGACCCCTGTAATGCAGCGTAGGTACATCTCAAGTGTCTGATTGACCACTTCAGTCTAGCCGTCTGATTGGGGGTGATAGGAGGAAGAGAGAGCCAGCTTAGTGTCGCAAAGGTCGAAGAGCTCCTGCCAGAACTGGGAGGTGAAAACTTTATCCCTGTCGGATACAATACTCTCGGGAATGCCATGGAGGCAAAACACCCGATCAAAAAAAGCACGGGCCACCGTGGGTCCGGTGATGGGACGACTCATGGCAATGAAGTGCGCCCCCTTAGAGAACCGGTCGACGACGACGAAGATGATGGCGTGACCACGAGACGGGGCCAATCGCTCGATGAAATCCATCGATATGTCCGCCCAAATCTGAGTGGGAACCGAAAGTGGCTGCAGGAGGCCGGCAGGAGAAAGGGACTCGGATTTGCTGCGCTGACAGACGAGGCAGGTGACAATGAACGTCTGGATGCTCCGTTTGAGGCCGTACAGAAAGAACTCAGCACGCACTCGTTGAAGGGTCTTCTGCACCCCTTTGTGTGTATGTCCATGGACGGCCGCTAAGATGTCAGTAATCAGCGGGGAAGAGTCGGGCACAAAGAAGCGATCCCGGTACAAGATCAGACCGTCCTGTACTGTCCAGTGTGATGGAAGGCGGCCCTCCTGAATGCGGTGTAGGAGCTCAGTCAGGGTCGGGGAGTCGAGGATGACCTGGCGGAGGCAAGGCAGAAACAGAGACGACGGTGTGGAGACGACAAAGAGTAGTCTGCTGGAGGATTCACGATGGGAGAAAGCGTCTGCCGCACGATTCAAGTGCCCCGCCTTGAATTCTACCTGAAAATCATAGCCCAAAAGCCGGCTCACCCAACGCTGCTGAGGAACTGTCGTCAGTCGCTGCTCCAATAAGTATTTGAGACTGAAATGATCGGTACAGGTGATGAAAGCGCAGCCCCACAAGTACGGGCGCCAATGGTGAACGGCCTTGGCTAGGCCGATGAGCTCCTGCTCGTATGCCGGAAGTCTCCGGTGGTGGAGGGCGGTAGTGCGGCTGAAATAAGCGATCAGGTGGCCCTCCTGTTGCAGGACCGCTCCACACCCGAGTTCGGAAGCGTCGCACTCAGCCTGAAAATCCTTCTCGAAATCCGAAAACTGAAGGACTGTTGCCGAGACCATGGCTTGCTGCAAAGCCAGGAAGGCCGTCGTGGCGGCGTCATCCCGTACAAAACACTGTCTGCGCAGAAGAGAGAGTAAGGGAGCGATGATCGCCGTATAGCCCTGGATAAATCGACGGTAATAGCCCGCTAAGCCGAGGAACCCGCGATGCTCCCGCTGAGTTTGAGGAAGGGGCCAGTAGAGGACGCCTTGAATCTTGACCGAGTCGGCGGAAACGCCCGCATGGTCGACGATGTGGCCCAGATATGCCACTCTGTCCACGCCAAAAGAGCATTTGGCCCGCTTAAGGGAGAGACGATGAGAGCGGACCAGTTGGAGGACAATGCGAAGGTGCTCGAGATGTGCTTCCCACGTCTTGCTGTACACCAAAATATCATCGAAAAAAACAAGTACACATCGACGAAGGAGAGTGTGGAATACCTCATTCATGAGGGCCTGGAATGTAGAAGGTGCATTTGTGAGCCCGAAGGGCATCACAAGGAACTCAAAATGCCCATGGTGCGTGCGGAAAGCCGTCTTCTCCACATCGGTGGGGAACATACGGACCTGATGGTAGCCCGAGCAAAGGTCGAGCTTGGAGAAGAAACGGGCCCCATGTAACTCGTCCAACAACTCCTCGATCACTGGAATAGGGAATTTGTCCTTCACCGTGACTGCATTCAGGGCGCGATAGTCCACACAGAAATGCCAATAGTTGTCCTTTTTGTGCACCAAAAGGACAGGGGAGGAGAATGGTGAAACGCTGTGACGGATGATGCCCTGACGAAGCATGTCGGCGCACTGCCGCTCAATCTCGTCCTTCTGCAGGAAGGGGTAGCGGTAGGGGTGAACGAACACTGGTGCTGTGTTTGGAAGAAGACAGATGCGGTTGTCCTGGCGGCGGGAAGGGGGAAGACCTGCGGGGGGAAGCATGGTGTCATTATACTCTGCGAGAAGGGACGAAAGGTCCTGCTGCACTGATGGCTTGAGCCGAAGGGAGGAGACGTGGCTCGAATCTACTATCGTACGACCCGACCAAACCGTTGGCCAGGGGCCTGGACCCCAAGACATCGTCATTCCCTCCAAATCCCACAAAATTGGGCTGAAAGTGCGCAGCCAGCGCGTTCCCAAAACAACGTTGAATCCTCGTAAGGCGATGACAAAGAGGTCGACATGGCAATGGTAATCCTCCACGATGATAGGAACCGCTCGGCAAACCCCGGTACAGGCTATGGAGGCATCATTCGTCACGACCACACTCAGACGATTGTGGCTGGTGATAGGTCGCTGGAGTCGCTGGGCGGTGAGATCGCTGAGGAAGCTGTGTGTACTGCTCGTGTCCATGAGGGCTAAGAGGCGGCAACCTACGACTGTAATGGGCATCTGCAATGTGTCGGAAGTGTGAGGGCCAGACATGGCATTTATGGAAATCGCCGGGTCCCCTGGCCTGTCATCCCCACTGTCCTCATCTGAGGGGTCATCAACCTCAAGCCAAAAGAGGCGCTTACAACGGTGTCCCTTCTCATAGTGCTCATCACAGTTGAAAAAGAGCCCTTTGGCGCGTCGGTCTGCCATCTCCTGGGGTGACAGGCGTCGGATGGTGGTGGGTCGTGCCCCCTCCTTGGGCCGGTGGAGGCTGCTACTAGCAGCGGTGTGGGTCTGGCTGGAGCTCCGAAAAGAGATTTCGCCAGTGCGACGACCGAGAAACGGTCGGTCCATGAGAATGCGCTTCTCGCAGAGGTGAGCCAAACTAATGGTTGTCGTGATATCAGTTGGGTTTTGAAATTCAACATCCATGCGCATACGCTCGTGGAGACCGGCAGTGAAAAAGGCTACTTACTGGGCCGGGGGAATGGATGAGGCTCGTGCCAGGAGCACCTGAAATTGTTCCAAGTAGCATCAACGGTGTCGGACTGCTTGAGAGAGATCAGATTGCCGATGGGGTTGTTGTGGAGCGGTGGGCCAAAACGGAAAGTGCACTGAGCCTTGAAGTCCTCCCACGTAAGGTCGGGCCTCTCCCAATGAAGGTGCGAGAACCAAAGTTGGGCCGAGCCCATGAGGTGGACGGAGGCGACACCAATCCAATCCTCCCATGGGGTGCGTTGCGCGGTGAAGAACTGCTCGCAACGAGTCAACCAGGTCAAGGGATCTTCGCGCCCGTCGAAGATCGGAAAGTCAAGTTTGACATAACGGGGCACGGTAGAGTGGTCGAAGAGGGAGGGGAAATCCGGCGGCCGGGGAACAGCTAGAAGATTGGGAACAGATGGCGAGGAATCTACGGTGGGGCGAGGCGCCGGCAACATGTCGTCCGGTCGGAGGGCAGCCAAGAGTGACTGGTGGTTGTCCGCCATCATTGTTTTGAAAGACTCCAAAATCTGAGCGAGGGTAGGGCTGCCCCCATTGTCGTCGTCCATGGCGGAGGAAACCGGTGGTTGAGGGAAAGGTGGAGGAAGTAACCCGGTAGATGCGGCGAGGAGGTAGTCCCCGATGAGGGAAGAACCCAGAAGTATAGGCCGGGAAGGAAGGCGGAAATGGCGGAAAACCGCTGGTAGTGGGCGGCGGGTCCTGCGGGAAAAACTGGACTGCAGAAGCGGTGAAAACGTGCCGCGCGGAGGTCGAGGTGGCCGGATCGGCTTCGGACAGGGAAGGAACAGTCGGATCTAGAGTGGCGGCCGGGGGAGGAAGGTTTCCTCTGATACCAAATTGTTACGTGCTCGGGATTGAAAGCGGGTGCACCGTGGAAGAGTGGGGAAGTCCTCAAGGAAGGAAGAGAGAGCCTTCTTGGCTCTCCGACGATCTATGGTGGCGGCGGACGGAAGGCGAGCGGTCGGCGGGTGGAACGTAGCGCGCGGATAGGGCGTCGGGCGGGGGCTGCTGCGATATCGGGAGAAAGAGAGAGAGAATAGATTTCATTAATTCTTGCTTGAACCCCACACACATTGGTTCCGCCCCATATAAGGTGGAAACCGGTCCAATATCCAAAATACTAAATTGCCCTCCTCATTAGGACTTAATACATGAGGATAAAACATTTAAGCAACATAAGAAAATACGAGTGATAAAATAAAAGAGTGCCTTAGGCGGGTGCTATGCGCGGCGAGGGGCGCTTGTACGTCATGCCCCAACGAGAATCCGTAACACATTATCACCCCTAAACATTCACTTTATCGGTATGGTATAAATCCCTCTGAAGAGCAAGAGAATTTGAGGAAGCAAGGCTTCTCCTCAAGAAATTAACATCCATAGTATAGAAAACACTATGTGAAGGTAAGTAATAACACTTGTATCAATTTTTTGTGTGGGCAAATAGATAATGGAAACACTTCCAGGATCAGGAGTTAAGCTTATCAATTTGTTAGTGAAAATGTAAAAAAGCATGCACCCAAAAAATTATGGTGGAAGAATGGAAGTGACAGCAGAACATTTTGTGGACAAGCAGGTAAGAAGAGTTGCATAGTGAAGAAGCCGGGCGGCAGGAAATTTATCGAACTCGCATCATCGAGGATCCAATAAATATTAGGGAGCTTCATCATGGTCATAAGAAGACATTGAGCAACCTCTACGAGATGTTTATACTTCCTCTAAGTTACCCCATTTTGTAGGGAGGTTGCGCATACAATGTGATGAATAATATCGTCAATCACCTTACACTATATTATTAACTAAAGGCAGACCGGTGCACAAAGCATTCCCGCGCAGTGAAGTTCCACGGAAGGGTCCCATCACAAGTTTGAAATATAGGCAAACCTTACCGTGCATTTTTGCAAGAGGCTGCTTCCAGGATTCCAACCCGTGACATCATGGTCACACGGCAACACCTCAACCGGAGTACCAAGGCTCCCCTTCATTGACTATTTTATGAAAAAAATCTAAAGCCTTCAGAAACTTCAATATTGATGTGGAGTAGGTAGATCCAAATAATGCAGAAAAACAATCAATAAATGTAAAAAAAATCATTTAAAAGTGCACAAAGAAGAAACATGAGAAGGCTGGTAAACATCGGAATGTATAATATCAAAAAGATTTGTGCCGGGAAAATATACATGATTGAAACTATGACGGTGATGATTAGACATCACAAGTAGAAAAAATGCTTTTTTTCAAGATAAGAAAAGACGCACAGGAGTAGGATGAGCTGTAGTGGAGAAAGCATGAGTAGGCTAATTGAGGTTCAAGAAGTGCATACCCGGGTCCGGGGGGTGTGCTGTGCGGGATTTGCACAGCACGGTGCAGTGCGGCATCGTGCGGCTGCAAGTGCATCAGATCTCGCGCGGAGATGCGTGCACATCTTTAAGATGTGTGCGCGCGAGATCTGATGCACTCGCAGCCACACGATCCCGCACTGCACGGTGCTCGCACAGCACACCCCGGGACCCGTGCATACCCCCTTTATTCTTACTATTATCAAAGCACTGTTGAGTAGCAGGACCTTGAAAAATACAGTAAATAAGATATGAACCGCCGTTCATGAACGGTCGACCTCATCGAAAGAACTCCGTCCACGCCGCGCTAAATGGACGATGGCTCGTAACCACCGGGCGCTCACGACAGCCGCTGTCGTGCCAAACGGACTAGGGCTCTGTTTGTCACTGCGGTGGCGGTTGCGAATGCGGTGGTTATGAACCGTCGTTCGTGAATGCCCGACATCGCCTAAGGAACTTCATGCACTGTTATGTTCAAAACTAATTTTCTTTTCTTGGTGGCGGTCATAACCGTTGTCATGTCAAACATACATTCTATGACGGTAACGTTTTCGTCCAAACTCACTGGAGCAAAAACAACACGCCAAACAAACCCTAAGAGGGTACATGCTAAGTTGTAATGAAGGAATATGAAAAGTTATAGATAAAGAAATGTTAAGAGTACAAGGAATAATTCTCCTCGAGTAATTTGAGAAGAACAACTATTGCCTGATATAACTTTCTCACAATCAAATCAGGGATAGTAAGGGAGAAAATTTGAGGTGGACACAATAATATGATTTATGGCTCCAAAGTTTAACATTCACTCAGGAGTGAAAGCAGCAGAGGCGAGAGCATGTGTACCCAATGAAGCAAACTGGCCCAGATGGAAAGCAAACTTAAGTAGTAATCCGCCCATATGACTCATAAAGCTCAGAAGTATAAGATACAGAAGGGAGTTCAGAATGTTTCATATTGTTGGAGTGTCAGTCTCCTTGGGAGACCGTCAGATCCTTGATCTATTGGGGAAAGGTTAGGGTTTATAAGAGATAACGTGTGTTCCTTAAATGGTTCTTGTTCACAGGATGGTCAAAAAACAAGTGTGAAGGAAGCATGAGTTCAGCCTCCAGAAAGATTGTGTCTATACTGTGCCAAGGTCGACAGATCTGTATTAGTAATCATTGTGAAGTATCTACCACGACAAAGCCTCATGCAATGCAAGGATAAGTGAGTGATAAAGGATACAAATACGCACCACATCGAAATTCATGTTCAAACCAATCAGAAATAGTTAAACTCAAAAGTGATCTTCTTTCTTCTTGATCTCAACTACATCATAAGTACATCGGGCAGTAAAGTCCTCAAGAGTGTTCTAACTCCTGTTAAATATGCTCAAACTATAATAGATTCATGATTTAGTTCCATAACACGGTGAGTGAGCTCATAAATCTAAGTAGAACTGCCAACTTGACAATATCTCACAAACTCTCACTCGTATATCATAAGCTCAATCAATGAGTATATAGTCACAATAATGAGTAGGTACGGAGTCCAAAAAGTACATACCCCCATTCTTTTTACTATTATCAATGCACTGTGCTCAATAGTCTGATCTTGAAAAATACAGTAATTAAAATAAAATGTTGCGGATTCATTAAGAGATTTAGGATCAATTTGACACGGCGGTGGCGGTCGTGGACACGGTGATTATGAACCGCCATTCATGAACGCTCGACCTCACATCAGGAATTTCATCCACTTTTAAGTTTACAATTAAATTTTTTTTGTGACGGTCAAAACCGTTGTTATGTCAAACACATATTCATGACAGTCACATTTTTGTCTGAACTCGTCGAAGCAAAATACATCGCGCCAAACAAACGACGCCTCATAACTGCCACGTCAATAACAGCCACCGTTGTGCTAAATGGACCCTTAGTTAACTAACAAAGGCTCTATTTGTCACTGCGGTGGCGGTAGCGAGGTGGTTATGAACCGTCGTTCGTGAACGACCGACCTTGCCTAAGGAACTCCATTCGTTGTTATGTACAAAACTAATGTTCTTTCTTCGTGGCAGTCATAACCGTTGTCATGCCAAACATACATTCTATGACGGTGGCATTTTTGTCCAAACTCACCGGAGCAAAAACAACACGCCAAACAAACCCTAAGAGGGTACATGTTACGTTGTAATGAAGGAATATGAAAAGTTATAGATAAAGAAATGTTAAGAGTACAAGGAATAATTCTCCTCGAGTAATTTGAGAAGAACAACTATTGCCTGATATAACTTTCTCACGATCAAATCAGGGATAGTAAGGGAGAAAATCCGAGGTAGACCCAGTAATATGATTTATGGCTCCGAAATTTAACATTCACTCATGAGTGAAAGCAGCAAAGGCATGTGGTGTACCCAATGAAGCAAACTTGCCCAGATGGAAAGGAAACATAAGTAGTAATCCGCCCATATGACTCATAAAGCTCAGAAGTATAAGATACAGAAGGGAGTTCAGAATGTTTCATATTGTTGGAGTGTCAGCCTCCTTGGGAGACCGTCGGATCATTGATCAATTGGGGGAAAGGTGAGGGTTTAAGAGATAAAGCGTGTTCCTTAAATGATTCTTGTTCACACGATGGTCACAAAACTAGTATGGAGGATGCATGAGTTCAGCCTCCAGAAAGATTGTGCCTATATCATGCCAAGACCGACAGATCTGTATTAGTCGTCATTGCTAAGTATCTACCACGACATTCATCTCCAAGTATTCTACTGAAAGCCTCATGTAATGCAAGGATAAGTGAATGATAAAGGATACAAATATGCACCACGTCGAAATTCATGTTCAAACCAAGCAGAAAAAAATAAACTCGAAAGCGATCTTCTTTCTTCTTGATCTCAACTGCATCATAAGTATATCGGGCAGTAAAGTCCTCAGAGTGTCCTAACTCCTCGTAAAGATGCTCAAACTACAATAAATTCATGATTTAGTTCCAGAGCACGGTTAGTGAGCTCATAAATTTGAGTATAGATGCCAACTTGACAATGTCTCATGAGTTCTCACTCGTATATCATAAGTCACAATAATGAGTAGGCTACTTGAAATGTTGAGGATCCACTAAGAGATTTAGGGTCAATTTGGCACAGCGGTGGTGGTCGTGGACACGGTGGTTATGAACCGCCGTTCACGAACGCTCGACCTCACATAAGGAATTCCATCCACTTTTAAGTTTACAATTAGATTTTTTGTGAGTTGTGACGGTCATAACCGTTGTTATGTCAAACACATATTCATGACAGTTGCGTTTTTGTCTAAACTCACCAAAGCAAAATACATCGCGCCAAATGGACGACGACTCGTAACTGCTGCGTCAACGACCGCCACCGTTGTGCCAAATGGACCCTTAGTTAACTGACGAAGGCTCTGTTTGACACGGCGGTGGTGGTCGTGAACGCGGTGGTTATGTACCATCGCTTGTGAACGCCCGACCTCACCTAAGGAACTTCATTCGCTTATTATATTCAAAACTAGTTTTCTTTTCTTGGTAGCCGTCATAACCGTTGTCATGTCAAACATACATTCTATGACGGTGGCGTTTTTGTCCAAACGCAATGAAGCAAAAACGCCAAACGGACCTTAAGAGAGTACATGTTGCGCTAAAATGTTAAGAGTACAAGGAATAGTTCTCCTTCGATCAATTTGACAAGAACTATTACCAGATATAACTTTCTCAAGATCAAATAAGGGATACCAAGAAAATCTGAGGTAAACTTAGCCATATGATTCGTGGCTCCAAAATGTAACATTCACTCGGGAGTGAAAGCAGAAAAGGCAAAAGCATGAGGTGTACCTAATGAAACAAATTTGCCCAAATGGAAAGGAAACACCAGTAATAATTTGTCCATATGACTCATAAATCTCAGAAGTATAAGAAACAGATGGGAGTTCCAAATGATTCATACTGTTGGAGTGTAGGCCTCCTTGGAAGACCGTGAGATCCTTGATCTATTGAGGCAAGGTCAGGGTGTAAGAGATAATGTGTGTCCCTTAAATGGTTCTTCACACGATGGTCACAAAACTAGTGTGGAGGAAGTATGAGTCCAGCCTCCAGAAAGATGTCTATATCTTGCCAAGACATATAGATTTATTTTAGTCGTCATTGTTAAGGATCTACCACGATATTCATCTCCAAGTACCCGATTGAAAACCTCATGCAATGCAAGGATAAGTGAGTGGTAAAGGATACAAATACGCACCAAGCCGAAATCCATGTTCAAACCAATCAGAAAAAGATACACTTGAAAGTGATCTTCTTTCTTCTTAAAGGAACTACCACGATATTCATCTCCAAGTACCCTACTGTAAGACTCATGCAATGCAAGGATAAGTGAGTGGTAAAGGATACAAATACGCACCATGCTGAAATTCATGTTCAAACCAATCAGAAAAGGATAAACTCAAAAGTGATTTTCTTTCTTCTTAATTTCAACTGCATCATAAGTACATCGGGTAGTAAAGTCCTCAGAGTGGTCTAACTCCAAGTAAAGACGCTCAAACTCATAATTGATCCTTGATTTAGATCCAGAATATGATGAGTGAGCGCATAAATCTGACTAGAGCTGCCAACTTGAAAATATGTCTCCCGATCTCTCACTCATATATCATAAGCTCAATAATTGAGTATATAGTCACAATAATGGGTAGGCTACTTACTATTATCAATGCACTGATGAGTAGCCGGATCTTGAAAAATACAGTAATTAAGATAAAATGTTGCAAATCCATTAAGGCTCCGTTCGTTAAGCGGGAATTGGGCCTTTGGAATTGACATTCATTTGCCAATTCCAATTGTGGCTGTTCGGCGGTCATAAAATTACATTGGAATTGGAATTCATTTCAATTCCCATGAGAATTGATTATAGAAGAAACATGTCTCCCTCAATTCTTACCTCATGAGGTAAGAATTCGTGATTCCCATCCCTACCAGCGCGTCCCTAACTCTCTCAAAAAAACATCAACGCAAATAATGTTGTTCGCCCATGACCGAATTTTTTGCCGAAGATCAAATTTTTCGATGAAGCGCACATTTTCTGCCTGGGATCGAATTTTTCGCTCGGGAGATCATTTTTTGCCAGAGCACGCATTTTTCGGTCGGGCGTGCATTTTTCCGCCACAACAACCATTTTTCGCCATGGAGCGCATTTTTCGCCCGTGCGCGCATTTTTTCCCCGGATACATATTTTTCGCCTGGGAGCATTTTTAGCATAAGCGCGATTTTTTTCGCTCGGGAGTGAATTTTATGCTCGGCAACGAATTTTACGCCCGAGAGCGAATATTTCGCCCACGCGTGAATTTTTCGCTCGGGCGCGAATTTTCCGTCAGGGCACGTATCCCCCCCACCCCGACGCGTATTTTTTGACCGAGCACGCATTTTTTTTCCAATGCACGTATTTTCGCCAGGGATCTCATTTTTCGCACGGATGCGAATATTTCGCTCGGGCGCGTATTTTTCGGTCGAGCGCATATTTTTCGCTCGGGCGCATATTTTTCGTTCGGGCGCGCATTTTCGTCACAATGCAAAATTTTCGCCCGTGCGCGAATTTTTCTCCTTGAAGCGATTTTTTCGGCCGGGCGCGAATTTTTCGGCCCGGGCGCGCATTTTTCGTCGCGGGCGCGCATTTTTCGCCCGGGCGCGCTTTTTCGCCCAGGCGAGCATTTTTCGCGCGGGCGCGCATTTTTCGTCCTGACGCCCATTTTTCCTCCCGAGCACCCATTTTTCGTCTGGTTGCGCTTTTTTCGTCCGAGCACGCATTTTTCGTCCGGGCGCGCATTTTCGTCCGTGCTCGCAATATTCACCCAGGCGCACAATTTTTCCACGAACACGAATTTTTTGCCCGACCGCGTATTTTCTGGTTGTGCTCGATTTTTTTGCTCGGGCGCGAATTTTTCGCTCGGTCCCGAATTTTTCGCCTGCGCACACATTTTTCGCCCGGGTGCGCATTTTTCGACCGGCGGGCGTGAATTTTTCGCAGTGAAAAAATGTGCGGTCGTGCGAAAAAATGTGCGGCCGTGCGAAAACTGTGTGTCCTGGCGAAAAATGCTCGCCCGGACGAAAATTGCGCTCCCATGCAAAAAATATGCGTCCGGGCAAAAAAATGTGCTCCAGGGCAAAAAATGCACGTTTGGACAGAAAATTCTTATATGAAGCCGAACAGTGAAATTACTAATTCCAATTCCCATGACATAATTCCTGCATTCAGCCGAACAGCAGAATTGGAATTGAATTCAATTCCAATTCATGCGGGAATGGGAATTGAATTCAATTCCAATTCCTGCAGCTCAATTCCTGCGAAACGAACGGACCCTAAGAGATTTAGGGTATGTTTGGTCGTGAACACGGTGGTGATGAACCGCCATTCATGAATGCTTGACCTCACCTAAATTATTCAATCTACTTTTACGTTTAATTTTTTTTTTTGGTTAAAGTCATAGAAGTTGTTAAGACAAACACATATTCATGACAAATGCGTTTTTGTCCAAACTCACCGAAGGAAAATACATTGCACCAAACGGACAACAGCTCGTAACCACCGCATTCACGACCGCCCATGCAGTGCCAAATGGAATCTTAGTTAACTGACTAAGGCTCTGTTTGGCACGATGGTGGCGGTCGTGAACGCAATGGTTATGAGCCGCCTTCGTGAATGCTCACCGACACCTAAGGAACTTCATTCACTGTTATGTTCAAAACTAGTTTTCTTTTCTTGGAGGAGGTCATAATCGTTGTCAAGCCAAACATACATTCTATGACAGTTACATTTTTGTCCAAACTCACAGGAGAAAAAATACCACGCAAAACGCAATGAGAGTGCATGTTGCGTTGAAATGATGGAATATGAAAAGTTATAGATAGAGAAATGTTAAAAGTATGAGGAATAGTTCTCCTCGAGCAATTTGAGAAGAACAACTATTGTCGGATATAGCTTTCTGACAATCAAATACAGAAAAGATAAGAGCATGTGGTGTACCTAATGAAGCAAACTTGCATAGATGGAAAGGAAACATCAATAGTAACCTGCCCATATGACTCATAAAGTTCAAAAGTATAAGACACAGATGGGATTTCGGAATGATTCAAAATGCTAGAGTGTCGGCCTCCTTGGGAGACCGTCGGATCCTTGATCTATTGGGGCAAGATGAGTGTGTAAGAGATAACGTGTATCCCTTAAATGGTTCTTCACACAATGGTCACAAAACTAGTGTGGAGGAAGCATGAGTCCAGCCTCTAGAAAGACCATGCATATATTTTGCCAAGGCCGACAAATCTATATTAGTCATCATTGTTAAGGATCTACCATGATATTCATTTCCAAGTACTCTACTGTAATCCTCATGCAATGCAAGGATAAGTGAGTGGTAAAGGATACAAACGCGCACCACGTCAAAATTTATGTTCAGACCAATCAAAAAAAGATAAACTCGAAAGTGATCTTCTTTCTTCTTAATCTCAATTGCACAAGTACATCCGGCAATAAAGTCCTCAGAGTGGTCTAACTTCTGGTAAAGAAGCTCAAACTCATAATTGACCCTTGATTTAGTTCCAGAACATGGTGAGTGAGCTCATCAATCTGAACAGTATATAGCTGCCAACTTGACAATATGTCTCCCGAACTCTCACTCATATATCATAAGCTCAATCAATGAGTATATAGTCACCCTAAACCCTAAACCCTAAGTAACCTGCTCATATGACTCAAAAAGTTCAAAAGTATAAGATACAGATGGGATTTCGGAATGATTCATACTGCTGGAGTGTCGGCCTCCTTGGGAGACCGTCGGATCCTTGATATATTGGGGCAAGATGAGTGTGTAAGAGATAACGTGTATCCCTTAAATGGTTCTTCACACAATGGTAACAAAACTAGTGTGGAGGAAGCATGAGTCCAGCCTCTAGAAAGACCATGCATATATTTTGCCAAGGCCGACAAATCTATATTAGTCATCATTGTTAAGGATCTACCATGATATTCATTTCCAAGTACTCTACTGTAATCCTCATGCAATGCAAGGATAAGTGAGTGGTAAAGGATACAAACGCGCACCACGTCAAAATTTATGTTCAGACCAATCAAAAAAAGATAAACTCGAAAGTGATCTTCTTTCTTCTTAATCTCAATTGCACAAGTACATCCGGCAATAAAGTCCTCAGAGTGGTCTAACTTCTGGTAAAGAAGCTCAAACTCATAATTGACCCTTGATTTAGTTCCAGAACATGGTGAGTGAGCTCATCAATCTGAACAGTATATAGCTGCCAACTTGACAATATGTCTCCCGAACTCTCACTCATATATCATAAGCTCAATCAATGAGTATATAGTCACAATATTGTCGAGGTCATGGAATGAAGAAGCCAAGAAACAACTAGGGTGTTGTTTGCATCCAATTTCTTCAAGGATGGATCCTCACGACTGGATTGAACAATTGAACCTAACGACTAGGTTGTTGGATAACGTGTTGAGTTGCACGAAACTATTCAAGGAGGCACAACAGAAATCTTCATAAAATCAACGAAGGTTTGTACCATTGAGGTATTCTCTATGAACACACACTGAATAGTCCCAACGATAGGCATAGAAGAATTTGATGGAGTAAAGCCCTCCATAAAAAAGGGTCAAGACAAATACAGAACTCTGATAAAAAAGGCTTTACGAAGTCATTGAAGTCACAAAGGAGCATCAAAGAACAATCCGAGGAGCAAAGTCGGAGGAGGTAGCAAAGGCGACTCCGGGAGAAGTGGCGACACTGAAATCCGCCGAAATAGGCTTTTCCTCTATGCTGAGTAGTGCGGAACATGACAAGAGGGTTATTCATAACTAGGTGGATCCAAACTGAAGAGGGTTCCATTTTGTGAACTGCGGAACTCGAGAGAGCAAAACGAAACCTAACGCTAAAGATTGCCCAAAAATGGAGATTGTTTCTCATCTGCGAACTGTGTGAAACCTAATGTGGGGCTTTCACGGTTGTTTGAAAAAAATGAGAGGTTTTCATTCGATGGAATGTAGGCAAAGGAGCAGATATGAATAACTTTGTTGGGGAGAAAATTTTCAGCTCCAACACGAAGTGGCAACGTAAAGACAAAAGATTGGTTGTTACTATTAAATGAAAAGGTCGCATATTTATGTACTAGAGATGCTGAATACAAACATGCCTCTAGCCAATGTGGGACTAAAAAGACCTAGCACAAAAAGACCAAATATAAGTGGACTTGTTTATTCAACTTATTTATCCAACAAAGGAAACTATTCATTGAGCTCATAAATCCTACCAGAAATATGTCTACTACTAAAATTACAACAAGGTAACAAAAACATGAAACAAAGGGGAAAATTCCATAAAGATTTCTCAAATTGAACCACAATTACCAAAGGCTATTATAACCACATTCTATTTTGAAGATCTGAAAAAACAAAGCTCACAATGATTATTCAATAACAGCATATTCTAAACTCTCCAAATTTATGCAACCTGGACTTGTTTCCTAACTCCATGAATGCTAAAACATCATGTTTACTGCACTGAAAACATGCATTCAATGGATAAAAACTATAGTAACAACAGCAATTCTAATACTATATCAACAAAACAAGAACAACAACAACAACACTCAGGCCTTTATCCCACTATAGTGGGGTCGGCTATATGGATCCTTTGTCGTCATTGTGCCCTATCTTCTGTCATAATCTCACTAATGTCTAAGTACATCATGTATTTCCTTATAGTTTCATTCCAAGTCTTTATTGGTCTACCCTTCCCTCGTTTAACACGCCTAGTGACTAGCAACACCTAACATGTGTCGTGATGCAGGACGACGCGTAGGGTTTACGTGTCTGTCGGCTTTTTTCTAGAAAACCCTAAATGCATGCGATGATTAAATAAATTTTACAAAGTTTTGAGCAAAATTTGCACGAACTTAAAATGAGGCAACTATATTTTTTATAAGACACAAAATCGCTATTTTGTTTTAAAATTAATTTTTTTTAAAAATGTTACAATTTAAATCCGGGGAAAAAGTTTGCAACTTTTGTTCTGTTCTCCTTGTCGTAGCAAAACGGAAATCGTGAACTCCGAATACGTTTCCACTTGAGAGTTTTCGACGTAGCGTTTGCTGACAAAACTCGGGCGAAAACCCCGCAAATAGTCTATTATCCTATGAGAAAAGATAGGTGCACAAACAAAGAAAAAAATAGAAACAATTACACACGGAAGAGACGTCTTCTGTACTCGAAGTCGATGGCGATCACACGAGGAACTCCGCATCACCACCGATCTCCGCTCCGAGGTCGACCGTTATCGCACACGGACACCAAGGAATTAAATCACTCTCACACACGAGGTGCTTCCACGGAATCACTCAAAAAAGTGAGGAAAGCCACAAACTAACAAACCTAAAATTCACTCGTTCTCACACTAGAGGTGGTTGCACGAAATCTCAAACACACAAACTAAAGTTCACTCGCTCTCGGTGGATCCACGAAGATCTCTAAGCTATTTAATTAATCTAATCTCCACTGCTCACAGTAGCAGCCCAAAACAACACAGCAAAAAGTCCAATTCAACTACAGGGGACAATGTTCAAATAGTAAAATTAATCCTACTGTTCATCATCTTTATCACTCATCCCGGACCTTAAATGAGATTCAAAACACACGACACTCATAATCTTCATCAGCTAAGCATATCACTGGAAATGGCGGAATCGTGGACTGTTGCCGAAATCGCTGGTGGTTGCGGACAACGTGGGCGATGTCGTGCGGAGCTCTCTTGCGTGCAGCGACAACGACGGGGAAGAAGCAACCGGCTGGCCCTAAACCGTGCAGCGATTTGACGGGACCAGCTCTGGATCGGGAGAAGGAACAGTGCCAGAATCGGGGCTGGCTTCCTTTTTTAACCTAAGCAAACTTTAAAATAATAAACATATATATATATCTGACTTTATATATATATATATTCAGATTTATACACATATAATTTATATATATATATATATATATTCAGATTTATACACATATAATTTATATATATATATATATATTCAGATTTATACACATATAATTTATATATATATATATGATTTTATACACATATATATATACATACGCTATTTGGTGAGCAGCATAAAACTCTCAAACATGATGACGCGCGCAAGCGTGCAACAACATGCCTACGCACGCAGGCGTGCAACGAATTAAAAATCATAACTGAATTTTTTTTTACTAAATAAAGAGCAAAATAAAATTAAAATGCAATAAAACAATTTCGCCTGAAAGAGATCGGTCGGGTGCGGCGTCGGGCTCTTTTGTGTCGACTTGATGGGGTTGTTCTCCACCAAATGGTCTCCTTTGTACGTGTCCAAACCATCTTAGTCGAGTTTCTCGCATCTTCTCTGCAATTGGTGCTACTTTTGTCTTATCCCTGATACATTCATTTCTAATTTTATCCAGTCTCGTGTATCCACACATCCACCTAAGAATTCTTATCTCCGCAACTCCCATTTTTTGCTCATGTACACCATTCACTGCCCAACACTCAGAACCACAGAGCATCGCGGGTCTAATTGCAGTACGGTAAAACTTGTCCATAAGTTTTAGTGGTACTTTACGATCACATAAGATCTCTGACGCGCCTCTCCACTTCAACCAACCCGTTTGGATTCTGTGTCACATATTTATCAATACCTCCGTCTTTTTGAACTATCGATGCAAGATATTTAAAACACTCACTACGGGAAATATCTTGATCACCCAACTTAATAACGAAGTCATCTGTCCTTCTTGTACTGCTAAATTTAAGCTCCATATACTCCGTCTTTGCCCTACTCAACTTAAAACTCTTCTTTTCTAAAGTATCTTGCCAAGATTCAAGTTTTGTGTTTACACTCTCGCACGTCTCATCAACCAAAATGATATCACCCGCAAACAATAAACACCAAGGTATTGCTTGTTGGATATGTCTGGTAAAGAGATAAGGGCTTAAAGCTAAACCTTGATGTAAGCCAACAGTGATAGAGAATTTTTGTGTTAATCCTCCAGATGTCCTCACCCTTACTGAATTTGCATACATATCTTTGATTATGTCAATATATTATACATTTACACATTTCTTTTTAAAGACTCTCCATAAGATCTCTCTTAAAACTCTAACATAAGCCTTCTCAAGATCAATAAATAGCATATGCAAATATTATTTTCTTTCTCGATAGTTGTCAGTCTCCTCAAGAGAAGTATAGCTTTAATGGTCGACCGCCCTGGCATGAATCAAAATTGATTCTCTGAGATGTTAGTCTCCTGTTTTACTATTCTTTCAATTACTCGTTCCCATAATTTCATGGTACGACTCATCAATTTAATTTCTCTGTAATTAATACAATTTTGTATATCTCCTTTATTCGTATACAAAGGTATCAAAATATCTTCTCTTCATTGGTCTGACATCCTTTTTGACTTCAGTATTTTATTGAAAAAATATGTAAATCATAAAATTCTTTCATTTCCTAGACATTTTCATACTTCTATGGATATATCGTCTGGCACAACCGCCTTTCCATTTTTCGTCTTTTTTAAAGCATCATTTACCCCTGATTCTTAAATTTTACGATAAAACTTTATGTTCATATACTACTCTGATTTACTTAACTCTTCCAAGTTCAATTAATTGTCATTTGTTTTATTATAGAGTTGATAAAGTATCATTTTCATCGCTCTTTAATATTCACATAATCCATCAAAAAATATATC
Organism: Platanthera guangdongensis; assembly: GCA_039583875.1. Classification (NCBI taxonomy): domain Eukaryota; kingdom Viridiplantae; phylum Streptophyta; class Magnoliopsida; order Asparagales; family Orchidaceae; genus Platanthera; species Platanthera guangdongensis. Next base: position 27,277,274 of record CM077164.1, on the reverse strand, counting down.
TGTCTCATCCTTTATGCATTTTACTTGACTTAAATCTGTTGTCTTTCTTTTTCTAGCTCGAGCAATTTTATATACGTCACACTCTTCATCTTTGATATCTAGTCGCTTGTAAAATTTTTCATAAGTTTGACTTCTTACTTTACTTACTGGATGTTTAGCTTCTTTTTGGCAACTTTATACCTGACTAAATTTTCAACATTTCTACAAGCGTAAAGTGATTTATATCTGTCTCTCTTTGTCCTTACTTTATCTTGCATTTTCTCTTTCCACCACCAAGATTATTTATTTGAGGGCGCACGACCTTTTGATATTCCAAATACGTTCTTTTCATTTATCCTTAAATGTAAACACATAACTTTCTATGAGACATTAGGATCAACATAGGAATCATCAACTAGCTGTTTCATAATTGTTGTTTTGAAAGCAACCTGCTTTTACATCTTCAAGTTTCACCATCGAATTGTTTGCAACATTTATTCTTGCCTTAAATTTATAATATTTAATTTTTACATCTAACACTACTGACTTATGTTGTGTTGTCAAATTTTCTCCTGGAATGACCTTGCAATCCTTACAAATCATTTTATTCATTTTGCGAGTCATAAAATAATTAATTTGTGACTTATTTAGTCCGCTTTTAAACGTAATTAAATGTTTTTCTCTCTTTATGAAAAACGTATTTGATATAATGAGTTCATGTCATATGACAAAGTATAAAATGATTCGTCATTTTTTATTTCACTACATATTCATATCCTTCATGAATGACTGTGTAATATACATTTTTTTTCCATATATGCCAATTTAAGTCTCCTATGAAAATCTTCTCTCTTTGTGTGATTTCTCTCACTAAATCATCTAAGTCTTCCCAAAATTGCACTTTAATAACTTCACTTAATTTTACCTGTGTCATGTAAGCACTGATCACATTAATAGTTTCATTTCTTATGATCAAAATTTAAGAGCTAAGATTATATCACCTTTTCTACTTACTCCAACAACTTCATCCTTTCAAGTAGTATCGACAATAATATATGTTTCACTGCTTGTTTTATTTTTTCCTATGTACCATAATTTAAAACTTGAATTATCTAATAATTTTGCCTTCTCACTCACTCATCTAGTCTCTTGTAGACATAAAATATCTGTCCTTTTCTTAATCATCGCATCCATTAATTTTATCGTTTTCACCGTTACATACATATATTCCAAATTTCAAACCTAAGTCGATCACAATTCCCACGACATACTTCCCAAGGTCGTCTACTATGTGAGGACTTTTGCTTATTTAACAATACACCCAATTCTTCTTGGAGATGCAGCAGTTTTGCCAAGACGCTGCATCCGGACCATATGACGAGAACTCTTGCATATTTAACACTACAACCAAGTCATGGAGATGCAACAATGCTTGTCAAGACGCCTTATTCGGACCATGCAACACATTACTTAAGGGGAATAACCTAGCTTTTGTACAATTTCTCAAATGATTCATATTCATCAACAAAATAGGAACAATAAATAAAAATAAAAACAACAGCATACTTCAGATTGATTCAAATTTGAAGACCTCCTAATCAACATTACTAGATGAGAGTATCAAGGAGGAAGAAAAAATGAAATATATGACAGTGAGAAATCATTGCCCATTGCAGCTTGAATCTGTGTGTGATATTGGGATTACCTAAAGGGAAGGAGCATCCCTTCCATCATCAAAGAAATGAGGTGAAAGAGACGTCATAACTCGATAAAGCTCTTGAAAGCACCGGCCCCAACTATCTTTTCTCCCTTTGATGGCGAACCTCATCCCCTGCTCGCAGGCCACGGGCATTATGAGCTCCACAACTATCTTCACCCAGTCTCCAAGTATGAGCATCTTCGATTCTTCATCCTTACCGTTCATGGTTCTGGTCACCTTCCCAGTGACATCAGTGGTCCTCATGTAGAATTGTGGTTGATATCCAAGGAAGAATGGAGAGTGTCGGCCACCCTCTTTCTTGAGCACATACAGAATGGCCAAAAATTTGGTGTGCGGAGTAATGGTTCCGAACTTTGTGAGGACCATCCCACGCTGGATGTCGATCTTTTGAATTCCATGGAAAAGAAGTTCGACATTGTAGCCCGCGAAGGCCTCATAGAGGATCTTCTGAAACACTTTCACTATGATAACGGTACTGCTCCGGGTCTCCCAGAGTCCGATAAGGTCGACGATTACGCTGACCTTGACAGCGCCACGTTCGACAAGGCCGGTGGCAACCTACCGCACCAGGTGATTGAAAAGACGTCTTCGACGGTGAAGAGAAGGGTTATGACTCATTAACATGCAGGTTGTGAGCCGTCATTCGTGATGCCCGGCCTCACCAAAGGAACTTCATCTAATTTTATGTTCAATATTAATTATTATTTTTTTGTGGCGGCCATAGTTGTTGTCATGCTAAACACATTTTATAATTGCCGAATTCTTGTTTAATATTAATTATTTTTCTTAGTGGCGGTATTCTTAGTACATGTTGCGTTGAAATGAAGGAATATGATAAATTATAGATAAAGAAATGTTACGAGTACAAGGAATGCTTCTCCTTCAAGCAATTTGAGAAGAATAACTATTGCCAAATATAACTTCCTCACGATCAAATAAGGGATAGTAAGAAAGAAAATTTTAGGTAGACAATCATATGATTAGTGGCTCCAAAAAAATTTCATCCACTCAGGAGTGAAAGCAGAAGAGGCAAGAGCATTTGGTGTACCTAATGAAGCAAACTTGCCCAGAGGGAAAGGAAACATCAGTAGTAATTTGTTCATATGACTTAAAGTTCAGAAGTATGTGATGCAGATGGGAGTTCAGAATGATTGCTGGAGTGTCCGCCTCTTGGGAGACCATTGGATTCTTGATCTATTGGGGTAAGGTGAGGGTGTAAGAGATAACATGTGTCCCTCAAATGGTTCTTCACACGATGGTCACAAACTAGTGTGGAGGGAGCGTGATTCCAACCTCTAGAAGGTCATGCCTATACCTAGCCAAGGACAAGAGATCTGTATTAGTGGTCATTGTTAGGGATCTCCCGCGATAATCACCTCTTGGTACCTATTGAAAGCCTCATGCAATGCAAGGATAAGTGAGTGGTAAAGGATATTATTGTTCATGTTCAAATACGCATAATGCTGAAATTCATGTTCAAACCAATCAAAAAAAGATAAACTTCTTTCTTCTTAATCTCAATTGAATCATAAGTGCATCGGGCAGTAAAGTCCTCAAAGTAGTCGAACTCCCGATAAAGACGCTCAAACTCATAATTAACCCTTGGTGTAGTTCCAAAGCACGGTGAGATGGCTCATAAATCTGAGTAGAGCTTCCAACAATGTCTCTCGAGTTCTCACGCATCTATCATTAAGTTCAAACAATGAGCATATAGTCGCAATACTATCGGGGACATGGAATGAAGATGCCAAGAAACAACCAGTGTTTCAAGAATGGATCCTTGTGATTGAATTGAACAACTGATCCTCACAACTTGGTTGTGGATAACGTGCTGAGTTGCACGGAACTATTCAAGGTAAATTATTGTTGTACAAAGGCACAATAGTAATCTTCATAATATCAACGGAGGTTTGTACCCTAGATTTATTCTGTGGACATACCATGAATAGTCCCAACGATGGTCAAAGAAGAATTTGATGGAGTAAAGCTCTCCATAAAGAAAGATCAAGACAAATAGCGAACTCTGATAAAAAAAGTTTTACGTAGTCATTGAAGTCACAAAGGAGCATCAGAGAACAATCTGAAGAGCAATATCACATGTGTATATCGTATTGTCTTAGTGTGTCATGTCGGAGGAGGAAGCAAAGGTGACCCGGGGAGTGGCGACACTTAAAACAGTCAAATTTGGGTTTTTCCTCTATGTTAAGCTGGGCGGAATATGATGAGAGGGTTATTCATAATTAGGTGAATCCAAACTGAAGATGGGGGTCCCATTCTGTGAACCGGCGGAACTCGAGAGAGCAAAATAAAGAGGGAGGTTCCGCTTTGAAGATTGCACAAAAATGGAGGGTTTTTCGCATTTGAGGATTGTGTGAAACCTAATGCGAGGGTTTCACGATTGTTTGTTACAAAACGAGGGGGTTTCATTCTGCAGGCTGCAAGTGATGATGGATTGTAGGCAAAGCCGGAGATAAGAATAACCTTGTTGGAAAAAATATTTTTTTGGCTCTGACACAAAGTGGCAACGTAAAGACAAAATATTGGTCATTATTATTAAATGAAAAAGGCCACATTTTATGTACTAGAGATGTTGAATACTAGGGGTGTGCAAAATTAACCAAAAAGCCGAGAACCGGACTGAAACAGAACCAAACCCAACAGTTCAAGTCGATTCTCACGGGCCTCGATTCGGTTTCAGATTCAAAATAAATTATAACTAGATGGTTTGATTCGGTTCTTGTGCTCCGATACCCGAGAGCTGGCTTGGAACCAGTTATTGAAACTTGGCCTTTTGAGTTTTAATTCAATCTGCTCTTCTCGTATGACATAGTTTCACATATAAGTTCTCTTGATTTTCGAAATTTCTCTTTTTTTCTTCTTCAATCTCTTACTCTTTATTTTTTCAAAATTTCTCTTCTTCTTAGTAGTGTAGAATTTCACGTCAATTTTTATGTTCCATTTGTGATCTTGATCTTTTTTGTCCAATAGATATATGCTCAAAAAAAAAACTTTTCAGTCCAATAGTTTAGAATGTATACTAATATAAGAGTATATGCAAAAAAATATGAAGCATGCGCAGAACTGAGAACCGAACCGAGCCTTTTAGTTTGGATCTGGTTCTATATCTTGGGTCCATGGGTCATTTTCGGTTCCCAAAAATCGGAACTCAAACTACATGGATCGGTTTTTAGACCAAACCGAGTTGCATCCCTACCGAATACAAACATGCCTCTAGCCGATGTGGGACTAAAAAGATCAAGCCCAAGAAGACCAAACACAAATGGACTTGTTTATTCAACTTGTTTATCCAATAAATTAGAAAACTATTCATTGAGCTCATAAATCTTATCAGGAATATGTCTACTTCTAAAATTGCAACACCTACTAATAACTTAAAATGTCACAAAAACATGAAACAAATGAGGAAAATGCCATAAAAATTCTCAAATTGAACCACAATTACCTAAGGTTATAACCACAATCTATTTTGAAGAAGATCTGAAAAAACAAAGCTCACAATGATTATTCATTAACAGCATATTCTAAACTCTCCAAGTTTACCTAGGATAGTTTCTTTAGTCCATGAATGCTAAAACATCATAATCACTGTGTACTGAAAATATGCATTCAATAGATAAAAATTGTAGTAGCAGCAGCACTTCTAATCCAATATAAACAAAACAGGCACAATAAATAAAAACAAAACCAGCATCATACTTCAAATCGATTCAAGTTTGAAGACCTCCTAATCAACATTACTAGATGACAGTTTCAAAAAGGAAAAAAAACAGAAATATATGACAGTGGCAAGTGATGGCCAATTGCAGCTTGAATCTGTGTATGACATTGGGCTTACCTAAAGGGAAGAAGCATCCCTTCCATCATCAAAGAAATGAAGTGAAAGAGACACCATTACTCGATAATGCTCTGGATAACGCCGGCCCCGACTGTCTTTCCACCCTCTCTGATAGCAAACCTCATCCCCTGCTCGCAGGCCACGGGCATTATGAGCTCCACAACTATCTTCACCCGGTCTCCAGGCATGACCATCTTCGATTCTTCATCCTTATCGTTCATGATTCTGGTCACCTTCCCAGTGACATCAGTGGTCCTCATGTAGAACTGCGGCTGATACCCAGGGAAGAACGGAGAGTGCCGGCCACCCTCCTCTTTCTTGAGCACATACACAATGGCCGAAAACTTGGTGTGGGGAGTAATGGTTCCGGGCTTGGCAAGTACCATCCCACGCTGGATGTCGATCTTTTGAATTCCGCGGAGAAGAAGCCCCACATTGTCTCCGGCGAGGGCCTCGTCGAGGATCTTCTGAAACATTTCCACTCCGGTGACGGTGGTGCTCCGGGTCTCCCGGAGTCCGACAAGGTCGACGGTTTCGCCGACCTTGACAGTGCCGCGTTCGACGCGGCCGGTGGCGACCGTGCCGCGTCCGGTGATTGAGAAGACGTCTTCGACCGCGAGGAGGAAAGGGAGTTCGGTCTGGCGTTGGGGGATGGGGATGTAGGCGTCTACGGCGTCCATGAGCTCGTAGATCTTATCCACCCACTGGTCGTCCCCGCGCTTGATTTTAGGATTAGCGGTGAGGGCCTCGAGGGCGAGGAGTGCCGAGCCGGAGACGATGGGGACGTCGTCGCCGGGGAATTCGTAGGAGGAAAGGAGCTCACGGACCTCGAGTTCGACGAGCTGGAGGAGCTCCTCGTCGTCGACCTGGTCCTGCTTGTTGAGGAAGACGACCATGTTGGGAACGCCGACCTGCTTGGCCAATAGGATGTGCTCCTTGGTTTGAGGCATGGGGCCGTCGGCACCGGACACAACGAGGATAGCGCCGTCCATCTGGGCGGCGCCGGTAATCATGTTCTTCACGTAATCCGCGTGGCCGGGGCAGTCTACGTGAGCGTAGTGGCGGTTCTCCGTCTCGTACTCGACGGTGGCGGTGTTGATGGTGATGCCGCGAGCGCGTTCCTCCGGCGCCGCGTCGATTTCGGCGTACTTTTTGGGGGCGCTGTTGCCGACGGAGGCCAGGGCCATCGTGAGAGCCGCCGTTAGGGTTGTCTTGCCGTGGTCGACGTGCCCAATTGTGCCAATGTTGACGTGAGGCTTCGTCCGCTCGAACTTTCCGCGGGCGGCGCGCACCACCAAGAGGTCGCCGCCGCGTCGATGGAGACGGATATCCAATCGAACTGCATATCCGGCAGCCGCGAGTGCCGAACCGCGCAGCGACCAGGAAGACGACAACGCCACCGGCGGCGGCCGATGGGATGAGAGCGATGAAGAAGATAAAGGGGAGAGGGATTTTGAGGCGGCGAAAGCTGGCGACGTGCCGACGGCGGCCATGGAGGCCAAGGAGACGAAGATGAGAGGTTAGATGGGGGCTACAGCGAGAGTGGAGGAAGGAAACTATGCTGAGAGTGAGAGAGGGAGCGAACTCTCTTATCTTTTACACTTTGCACCCCCAATTTATAAATATTGCACTTTGGACCCTCATTTGATATTTTTTTGACATTTTGCACCCTTTGGTATTTTCATGAAGGGCAAATTGATCCAATTACATACTATTTCTTCTATTCCTCTAACCCTAGCCGTCATTATTTTCGTTCTCCTTATTTCGCCTGCTTCCAGTCGGCTGCCCGTCTTCTTCCAACCGGAGGTCCTGCCTACCGCCTGCTTCCAGCCGGAAGTCCCTCCCACCGCCTGCTTCCCGTCAAGATTTTCGCTTCCAACCCGCCGGAAGGTCCGCCTGCTTCCAGTCGGCTGCCCGTCTTCTTCCTGCTTCCAGTCGGCTGCCCGTCTGCTTCCTGCTTCCCGCCGGAAGTCCTGCCTACCGCCTGCTTCCAGCCGGAAGTCCCTCCCACGACCTGCTTCCCGTCAAGATTCCCGCTTCCAACCCGTCGGAAGGACCGCCTGCTTCCCGTCAACTCCCTCTTGCATCCCGTCGCAAGTGGTCCGCCTGTTTCCGTCAAGTTCTGCGGAAGGTATAATTTTTTTTCCATTTCCCATCTTCATTTTCCCACTTGATGTTGTCATCTAGAGAAATGGATTAACTCTTCATGACTTTTACTACATTCTATTAACTCATATTTGCATGAAACAAGCTATATTGTTTTTACAAAAAATGTTTTGAATTTTTTAGGTTTTACTAAAAAAATGTCTTCGAGTGAAGATGTGGATTGACAAAATATTTTGATTGACGAAAATTGTTTAGAACAAGGAGATGATGTCGATAGTAGTAGTGATTCATCGTACATGGAAGAGGGGTCGGATCAAGATAAATCATCGCTTAGTGATGGCTTGATTGATAGTGAATTTGAAGTTGATGGTGTGTTGTTTGATGATGACATCGATGGAGAAATTCAATTGGTTGGTGAAAGAGCCGAGCTAAAAGATCCTGTAAAAACGAGCGTTGGAATACATATAAGGGAGCCTGGTAGTTAGTCTTCAGCTCAGGCACAAAAAGTGAGATGCACACAAAAAAAGATGTATCAAGAAGATGAAAATAATTCTGATTTTGAGTTTCAAGTAGGCTTGTGTTTTAATAGTGTTGCTGATTTTAGAGATGATGTAAGGTTGCATGCTATTAAACAAGGTAAACCACTGAAGTTCACTAAAAATTGTAGTGACAAAATTAAAGTAACATGTGATTGTGGTTGACTTATATATGCTTCTTTTATGTCAAAGTGTGAGAAAACATTTCAAGTGAAGACGATCAAAGGAGAACATACATGTTATAGGGTTTCAAATTCTCAACATTGTACATCCAAGTTTCTTGCGAAGAGGTATGAACATAATATTAGGAGCAACCCAGAATGACAACTGTGACATGAGAGGACATACAAAGAAGAGTTGTTCCATAGTGTAATGTTAAAAAGAAGGCATGAAGATCATCTACGCATGCTAGAAGAAAGGAGGAAGATGAGCTACAGGGGAAGACATATGGAGTGAATCGACATGGTATGAAGTACTCATGTGGCAACTGTGGCATGAGAGGACATACAAAAAAGAGTTGTTCTGAAGCCCCCCAAAGTCAATACACAACTACGCGGTCGAAACAACCGGTAAACATATTTTATTCCATTAGTTTTTTTAAAATTATGTATTATTTTGGCTATATTTACTCATTGCATTGTTTATATACAGGTGAGAAGAAATGTGAGTTGATCTCTGGGACTGATCGTGATCTACTGGAGATGATTTTGGGGATCTATGCAGTTACTATTTGACATTTTATTATTTTGATGTTAAACATGTTTATGTTTAAACTATGTGCTTCAATTATCTTTGAATTTCTACGTTCAATTTTGTAATAGGTGTTATGAACTTGGAATAGTTGTTTTATGATGGACTGTTAATTACTAGTTATCAGTCATTGTTTAGCTGTTATATTTGATATTGTAATAGTTGTTGTTGTTCATTGTTTAATCAAAAAAGGCACGCAATCCGAACAAAAATTCTATCTTAAATTCAGGTTAAATGTAAGCAGACTCGGCGGAGTAAGCAGTGGACACGATCCTTGAATTTTAGTGCAATGTTGAATTCGGGTTGCATATGCTATCTTAAAAGAATTCGGGTTGCATACAGGTGCAAAAGAATTCGGATTTTATATGCAGGTGCAATGTTGAATTCGGAGTGCAAAAATGCATGCGATCTTTGAATTTTTGTGTATAATTGGCAATTGATCTTGACATAAATTGACAACAACTTAATCCGGACAAAAATGCCAATATATGATGTTGTACAAATAATATGTTGTATAAATTGGCGATTTTTACTGCATATTTGTTGCTGTACAAATAATTTGATTGTGGCTAAAAAAAATAGGGGGGCAAAATGCCAATTTAAAAAATTCGGAGTGCAAAATGCCAATATATGAGATTTCAGCATAATCTGAACAAAAATGCCCCTTGAAATTAAGCCTGTGGTGCAAAATGCCAAAAAAATATCAAATGGGGGGGGGGGGGGGGGTGCAAAGTGCAATATTTATGAATTGGGGGTGCAAAGTGCCAAAGAGGGTGATTTGAGGGGTGCAATCTGCCAAAAAGCCCTCTTATACCAAAATAATTTTTGCTTAAGGGTATTGTTCCCTAAGGAAGGAACCCGATTAGTCTTCTCGCCGTTGGATCAATTGTGCTCGACGTCCGATCAAAGTGTTTACTCTGCTTTTATTAAAAAAATTTCTCGCTTTTATTGCTGATTGTTAGATCTGTCATCCAACGGCGAGCAGACTACTCGCTCCCAAAGCTAGAAACGCTACCCGTACGGAAAAAGTTTTCCTTATCCCAAATGGGATCCAGATACTCTTCATTTCATGTGAAATGGAGGGGATCCATTTCATGGTGGATATTGAGCATTCCCAAATCAAGGGCTGATATTATTCCCTCTTTATCACTATATTTTACTACCAAAAATAACCGCTTACTGCCCATTCCATTTCTAATAATCCAAGCCAAACTTTGTAAATAAAAAATGGATTATTATTTATATTTTTCACTAGAAACGTCCGATCATTAATCATTTAGACTAATTAAAAATATTTCATTTTTTAAATTAAAATTAGTGTAAATTTGTTTTTATAAATTAAAATTAGTTTATTTGTTTAAATTAAATTAGCGTGATGAGATGGTAATCAATTTATAAATTAAATTAAAAATAGTTTATTCTATTTATAATAATCCATGCTAATTTAAAATGTTGTTATACAATATTTGTTGTAAACCAATTTTGTCCTCTAATTTTTTCTTGACGACGACAAGAATGGACTCGTTGAGTATGCCGTTTGCGAGCAGATGTAGAGGCATGAGTTGATGAAGATGCAGAGGACTAAGTTCTTTGTTCATATCATTCAACCGAACTAAGTTCCTTGCTCATATCATTCAACCGAACTAAGTTCCTTGCTTATAATTTACCCGATATCTCATTCATGCACCTAATTTTTTTTTTATAATTAATGACTTTGAATAACGTCATCTCCGAGAGTTTGCGGCTCAATACCGAAATGTTTTCAAACGCCCGCTGCAATAAATTGAAACACAACAAGAAATTGAAAAATATGTGTTCCATAAAAATGAAAAATAGATGTCATTAATAATTTTTTTGGCCATTACAAACGCAACAAGAAATTGAAAAATATGCGATCCACAAAAATGATACTCGAAATACTACTCGCGCCTTTGCATCTCCTGCAAAAGTAAATTTACAAAATTAGTAGTTCTTTGGGGTTTAATAATGCTCCTGCAAAGAAACTTAAAACTGTGATTACCTTGAATAATAAATCCGTGAAATTAAGATGACTACTACTAGCCACTTCAACAATAGCTCGATTCTCTGAATTGAAATTATTAATCTGTCATATTTGAAGTGTACAAATAAGTTAAAAATATTTTAAATAGCAATTATTGAGAACTAATGAATGAATAAATATATAGTTACATACTAACGAATGAGTAAATGTATATCTTTGCATCTTCTCTTAGTTTTTTCATCATCTCTATCCATGTCCCGCAAAAGTCCTAAAAGTTAATTAATTTGATTAAGCATGATAAATTAAATCATAACTCCAATGTATTAAGATCTTGATTTTCTCAGTCCTTGCGGGCAAGGATGATGCAAACTTCAACATATTCTTACCAAAATAAAATGCCTCAAATTACTCTATGCTGGCACTAATAAAAGTATATGAGAATAAATAAAACCAGCTATTGAAGAATAAATATTGCCATAAACCAACAATTAGTATTTGAGAAAATTTAACTACTTAAAGGTAATTAAGAATGCCTATAACACGATCTGGTGTCATAATCGTTTTGCCTTTCAATAATTCTGGTGGAATCAAGCCTTCAGTTGCTTGGCTCTCATTTGTACAAAAACTTTATGATGTGATAAAAGGAAGACTTTGTTTCTCAAATTTCAGTAAAATTGAACACAGTGAGTGATGGCACAAGATTAACCTAAAACATTTCACTTTCATCTAACCACACAGGATCTTACCGCCGACGAGCAGAAGGAAGATCAAGGCAGAGGGGGTTGAATCGCCGAAGAAGAGGCCGTCGGGATCTTCCTTCATAGCTTTCTAAGATAGCACCAGGTCCTGCCTCCTCAAGTTTCGATGGGAGGTGATGTTGTAGCCGATCGACCAATACACCACTTGGCTCGACCTTGTAGCTTTCTAAGATAGCACCGCCGGCAGGTTCCGCCTCTTCCCGCTTGAAGAATCGTCGACCAAGACACTTTCTCTGCCTTCCGTCGTTCCGCCTACTCCATCTTCAAGGATGCAATGTTCCGCTGAAATGAGGCAGAGGTTAAAGACGGCTAAAATGAACCGGAGATTGAATGAAGATTATGGTTATGAGAATGGGCATTTTGGGTAGTGAAATGTAGTTGTAAAGAGGTCCATTAATATGAACCATTGATTTGGGAAGGCTCAATCTCTACCATGAAATGGATCCCCTCCATTTCACATGAAATGGGGTGAGGAAAGGATAGACCTTCTTAAGACTTGAGGACATTTTAATAACTAATTTGCCATTGGGGACAGTGGTCTTTGTTTTTTTGTTAATACCCAATTTGCCACTTGAGAGATTGGTCTTTGTTCTCTTTGGTTTCTTTGGTTTAGTTGTGTTGGTTTTTCAACCTTTGGTATTGTGAGTAGAGTCTTTCATCAATTGATATTCTATTTGGATGATATAGTTTTTTTTAATGTTGCATGTTGAATTTCATGATCTCATGGGTAAGATCTTTGTGATTCTTATTGATGGGGGTCTAAAGTTGATAAGGAAGATGTCATAGACCCCTGAATAGTGGGGCGAAGACATTTCCTGATGTAGGGTCATGAGTCCACCTTTCTGCCACCCTGGAGTCCATCAGGGGCCCACCTTGGAGTTCACCAAGGGGGTTTATCCAGTTTGTGGCTCATACACCCCAACCATGTCTCTATCATGGAGTCAACCATGCTGCAGGTTGTTGAGGACAGGGCTCGATCCTCATACCTCCTCGATAAGAGGTCTTCATCGACGATCTCATCACCAACTGATCCGCGGATCAATTGGTGATGAGAGCTCGTATGAGAGTTCTTTATCAAGGAGGTCGGGGCTCGCATGAGTGTTCTTTATCAAGGAGGTCGGGGATCGAGCCCCGACCTCAACAACCTATCGGTCATGTTGTGGAACCGGGGATGGGTTGGGGTGTACGACCCACAGGTTTGATAAAACCTCCTTGGTACAACGCCAAGATTGGCCCTTGGTGGGACTCTAGGGTGGCAGGCAGATGTGACGCTTATCCTGCATCATAAAAGTGCACTTTAATGATGGATGGTCAAGAGACCACCTACCTGCCACCCTGAAATCCACCAGGGGCCCACCATGGGGGTTTATCAGGGTGGTGACATGTATACTCCAAGCAGCTCTTTGTCATAAAGTTCACCATGCAGCAGGTTGTTGAGGTCGGGGCTCGATCCCCAGACCTCATAGATAAGAGGCATTCACGCAGATCAGTTAGTGATGAGAGTGTAGGTGGAGGCCTCTTATCTAGGAGTTCAGGGGATCGAGCCCCGACCTCAACAACCTACCTCATAGTGGACTCCATGACAGAGAGCGGGTTGGGGTGTACGGGTTACGACCCTGATAAATCCCCTTGGACTCCAAGGTGGACTCCAGGGTGGAAGACAGATGGACTTCTGGCCCTGCATCATTTCCTCTCTTACGATGATTTTATTCTCATCGTGGAGTCTCCCAATGATTGTGATGTTATCTTAGGTAAGGATTTTGTTGAGAAATTCCCTCTGATATGGTTTTGCATATATAACGCATCTCCTTAGATAAGCAAGTTGAAGGTCAATCTACCAATGGGATTAGCCCAAATATATAAGAAAGTGATGATGAGAAAACAACAACACATGTAGTAAAGGAGGATTAAGCTACTCGAGGAGTTGTTGGAGAAGACACATCAGCTCAAGGAGATGATGGAGATGTATATGTTGATGATGATGTAGAAGTTGTTGAAGAAGGAACATAGGAAATTCTCTCTGAAAAGCTCCCCAAAGCATACAGATACATCAAGGATCATCAAATACATCAAGTGATTGGGAACCTACAGAACCAAATGAAGATTGGGGTAGGTACATAAAACAAAATGTTATTATATAGTTTCATATCACATGTAAATTTAAGAAAGCAAATAGTCATCCATAAGGAATCATAGTTATGCAAGAAGAATTGAAGTAATTTGAGAATCAATGGATATGGAGGCTAGTTGAGAGGCTAAGGAATCATCATATTACATGTACTAAGTGGGTCTATAGAACAAACAAGACCTCAATGACGTGGTTATTAGAAAGATAGACTTATGGATCAAGACAATAGGCAAGAAGAATGGATTGACGATGCTCAAACATTCACTCTTAATGCTAGACTTGAGGTCATAAGACTCTTCTTGACCTATGCAGCACGCCATGGTATCAAGGTATATCAAATAGATGTCAAAAGTGCATTTCTAAATAAGAAACTATAAGAGAAAGTGTATGTTGCACAACCTCAGTGTTTTGTCGCATCTTCTCATTCTTTGGCACAAGATTGGTTTCAAGGAAAACACTGTTCAAGGGCACGAGATCAACCCCTGGAATTTGTCGCGCCTTTATGATGAAGCAATGGAAGAAATCCCTAAGCTACTCCCTCTTGGTCTATCGAATCCCAGAGAGAAGAGGGCTCCTGAATGATTCAGCAGTTGGTGATAAACTGATCTACGAACAACCGAGTTAACTCAACGAAGTTGTTGATTTCTCCCTCTTTCATGGACTGGAACCATATGCGAGTTTTTCCCTTTATAGTTGCTGGAAATACTTGACACAGGAGCTGTTCTTGAGAGTTGTAGATTCACATAATAAATATAAATTGGTTGGCATGCTCTATTGGGTCATCCAATCTGCCTAAAGTTTTGAAGTTGAGGAGCTTGAAATTTGGCGGAGCGTAATGCGTCGGGACATATGGAGCTAGCTGGGAGATGTGGTGAATTGGATGTCGCACATTTGTGTTTGGTGCCCCCATGCTCGTATTCCTTCTTGACCATGCGTCTTAGTTTCTCACGGATGAGTCTCTGTCATCTTGGTCGACATCTAATTTTGAGTTGTGGCGTTCAACTGTGTGCTCCCAAGAAACCTTTAGGCAGTCCAGCATGTGTGTAACTGTCAGCATGAGATAGCTTATCTGCGATGAGGTCTTTCAATCTATCAATAGCTTCTAGAAAGGCATGGAGTGTGACCAATGGAGACTGCCAGTTGGGGGAGCTAATTGGGTTGGGGTGTGTGAGGCCACCGGATCCCTCGGCAAGGTGAGTACCTCAGTCTGGTGCTCCTCTATTAAGCGCATGCGCTCTTTAATGAACATTGTTGATGTAATTAAAGCTTATTCGAGAAGCGACATGTTGTTAGTTTGGAGCACTTGTGTAGAACAAGCGCTTCTTCAGAACTTAGGAACATCTTCTCATAGACGACGTCAAACTGTTGCAGGTCGATTAACACTCTATCGATTCAGAGAATTGTACCGTGTTAAAAATGAACAAAAAACAAGCCGAAAGTGGAGCTAAAACAAACCGGAAGAGGTTTTAACAGAGACTTTATTATCTGAAAAATGTATCTATTACAAAGGTATGCCCTCCCTTATATAGAATGAAAGAGAGATGAGAGAATACAAATAAGAGATGTGGGACTAAAAATTTACAGGACTAAGCGGACTATACAAAACAAACCGCACAAGCCGCGCGGTTAGACAGAAGGGCTAACCGCACGGCTACCATCAGAGAGAAAGAGAGACTGCCAGGGTAGACCGCCAGACCGCCCGATCTCCAAGCCGGCTGAGACAAACCGCCAGACCGCGCGGTCTTCAACCCGCCAAGACAGACCGCCAGACCGCCCGATCACCATCTTCAACACTCCCCCTCAAGCTGGAGCATATATATCGATCATTCCCAGCTTGTCGCAGATGTGGAAAAAGGAAGCGGACACCGGCTTGGTGAAGACATCTGCCAACTCGTTGTCGGAAGTGACAAATGGAGTGCAAATCTATTTCTTCAATATTTCTTCCCAAATAAAATGACAGTCGACTTCTATGTGTTTTGTTCTCTCATGAAAGACCGGATTTTTGGAAATGTATATCGCGGCCTTATTGTCACAGAACATAGGAAGAGGATAGTTGTAAACCTCTCCTAAGTCAAGCATGAGAGCCCGCAACAACTTCAACTCACATGTAGTCGATGTCATGCTGCGATATTCCGCCTCTGCACTAGACCTGGAAACTACAGACTGTTTCTTGCTCTTCCAACTCACAAGATTGCCTCTAACAAATGTGCAGAAACCTGATGTCGATTTGCGGTCCCCTTTGTCATCCGCATAGCTTGAATCAGAGTAAGCTTCAACCCTTAGGTGACCATTCTTCTGAAATAGGAGTCCTTTTCCTGGAGCAGCTTTAATATACTATAATATCCTCAAAGCAGATTGTAGATGACACTCCCTCGGAGCTTGCATGAACTGGCTCACCTTGCCATGTTAGAAAGTAGCGAAAAGAAGCGAAAAGCAGAGAGCAAGCGGATAAGCTTTTGAATAATTGAAACTTTATTATCCAAAAAAGATATCTATTACAAAGGTATGCCCTCCCTTATATAGAATGGAGGAGAGATGGGAGAAAATAAATAAGAGATGTGAGACTAAAAATTACAGGACTAAGCGGACTATACAAGACAAACCGCACAAACCGCGCGGTTAGACAACAGGGCTAACCGCACGACTACCACCAGAGAGAAAGCGAAGACCGCCAGGGTAGACCGCCAGACCGCCCAGTCTCCAAGCCGGCTGAGACAGACCGCCAGACCGCGCGGTCTCCAACCCGCCAATACAAACCGCCAGGCCGCCCGGTCACCAACTTCAACACTCCCCCTCAAGCTGGAGCATATATATCGATCATGCCCAGCTTGTCGCAGATGTGGAAAAAGGAAGCGGACACCGGCTTGGTGAAGACATCTGCCAACTCGTTGTCGGACGTGACGAATGGAGTGCAAATCTGTTTCTTCAATATTTCTTCCCGAATAAAATGACAGTCGACTTCTATGTGTTTTGTTCTCTCATGAAAGACCGGATTTTTGGAAATGTGTATCGCGGCCTTATTGTCACAGAACATAGGAAGAGGATAGTTGTAAACCTCTCCTAAGTCAAGCATGAGAGCCCTCAACCACCTCAACTCACATGTAGTCGATGTCATGCTACGATATTCCGCCTCTGCACTAGACCTGGAAACAACAGACTGTTTCTTGCTCTTCCAACTCACAAGATTGCCTCCAACAAATGTGCAGAAACCTGAAGTCGATTTGCGGTCCCCTTTGTCATCCGCATAGCTAGAATCAGAGTAAGCTTCAACCCTTAGGTGACCATTCTTCTGAAATAGGAGTCCTTTCCCTGGAGCAGCTTTAATATACTCTAATATCCTCAGAGCAGATTGTAGATGATACTCCCTTGGAGCTTGCATGAACTGGCTCACCTTGCCAATAACATAAGAGATGTCGGGTCTGGTTACCGTGAGATATATGAGCTTGCCCACCAGACGCCGGTATCTCGTAAGATCAGAGAGAAGAGGTGAGTCATCTGTCCAAGTTTTGTCTTCTCCAGCAGCCATAGGACAACGTGGAGGTTTAACACCAGTGAGTCCTGCCTCCTTTAAAAGATCAAGAGCATACTTCCGTTGTGAGAGGACCATGGAGTTGGGCTTTCTAGAGATTTCAATCCCCAGAAAGTATTTCGGGGAGCCCATATCTTTTGTAACCAGATGTTGACGAAGGTGTTTCTTGGTCATCAATACCCCATCCTGGTCATCGCCAGTAAGAAGAATGTCATCAACATAAACCGCAAGAACAACAAGACCAGAGGCGGTTTTCCGAACAAACAAGGAGTGATCTGCTGAGCTTCGTGTAAAACCAATGGCCGCAACAATGCCACTGAACTTGTCAAACCAGGACACGAGGACTCTGCTTGAGGCCATAGATAGCCTTCCTTAGCCGGCATACCCGTGTCTCCCCCTGAGCAACATACCCAGGAGGTTGCTCCATGTAAACATCTTCCTGCAGATCACCATAGAGGAAGGCATTCTTAACATCTAGCTGCGAGATGGGCCAATCCCTGTTGACAGCTACAGAGAGAAGAACCCGAATAGTGCTGAGGCGAGCCACGGGAGAGAAAGTGTCAAAGTAATCAATCCCATAAGTTTGGGTAAAACCCTTGGCAACCAGGCGAGCCTTATAACGATCAACACTGCCATCTGGGAGAAACTTCACCACGAAGACCCAGCGACAACCAACAACATCTGTGCCGAAAGGAGGCGGAACAAGGGTCCAGGTACCCCGTTCAGTGAGAGTAGCAATCTCCTCATCCATGGCAACTTTCCAGTGAGGAATAGTAAGGGCCTCCTGGTAGGAACGGGGGGTGGCAGTGGCCGAGATAGCCAGTGCAAAAGCTCGGCGAGCAGGGGTAAGACGATCGTAGGAAACAACTGCAGCAAGCGGATGATGGGTACAGGCCCGAACCCCTTTGCGAAGAGCAATCGGGAGATCCAGGTCAGCAGGTGCCTCAGTATCCGGAGTATCCGTGGTGGAGAGAGCTGGCCCGGGAGTAGAGAGAGATGGCAGCGGAGTGGAGGGAGAAAGTGGAGTAGAGGGTGGAGATGAGGAGGATGGGGAAGACGGTGGAGTGGGTGGAGAGGGTGGAACATCAGTGGGAGCAGAGGGAATGGATGGGTTGGTAGGAGAAGTAGGAGCAGGAGGAGTAGAAGAGGAAGCGGGAGAGAAGTAAGATGCATTGGCAAAGAAGGTGACATCCGCAGAGACAAATTGCTTGCGGGTAACAGGGTCAAAGTAACAATATCCTTTCTGAGTGGGAGAGTAGCCTAGAAAGATACATTTGGTGGCACGTGGTGAGAGTTTATCACGGGTGGCAGCGGGAGAGTGCACAAAAGCGGTGCACCCAAAGATGTGTAGAGGAAGAGGAAAGGGATCCTTATCCGGATAAAGAATGGAGAAGGGGGTAGCACCGTGGAGAACGGTGGAGGGAAGGCGATTGATGAGATAGCAGGAGAGGAGGACAGCATAGCCCCAATAGGAGCGAGGAACATGCATTTGAGTCATCATAGTGCGAGCGACATCAAGGAGGTGACGGTTTTTGCGTTCCGCCACCCCATTTTGTTGGGAGGTGTAGACACAGCTGGTTTGACGAATAACACCATGGTGAGTACAAAAGGAGGAGAAGTCGTGGCTAAGATACTCCTTAGCATTGTCAGAACGAAGGAGTTTAATAGACGTAGCAAACTGAGTTTTAACCATAGAATAAAAGGAGGTCCAAACAGAGAACAACTCGGAGCGATCTTTGAGAAGATATACCCACGTACATCGAGAGAAATCATCAATGAAGGTGACAAAATAGGAACTACCCCGACCGATGGTGAGGTTAGGAGCGGGACCCCATATGTCAGAGTGAACGAGGTCGAACGGATGGGAAGAGCCCCGACATTGTGTTGGTGGGAAGGAGGAGCGGTGATGTTTGCCAAGTTGACAGGCATCACAGTTTAGAGGAGGATGATGAGGAGGGAGGTGTGGCAGGAGCTGTCGTAGAATTCGGGGAGGATCATGGCCAAGACGAAGATGCCATTGGAGAAGATCTGTAGAGGAGGAGGAGAAGGCGGATAGAGCAGAAACGTTGTCGAGGAAGTAGAGGCCACCACTCTCAGTCCCGGTAGCAATCGTCCGTTGGGAGTCCGGATCCTGAAAAGCACAAGAGGTAGGGGTGAATGTGACAGAACACCGTAGTTGCTTGCATAAAGAAGTAACCGATAATAAATTGCACGGAAACTTGGGCACATAGAGGGTATCAGCCAAGCAGAGAGATGGAGTGACTTGAACCATGCCCGTCCCATGGACCGGGGAGGGAGATCCATCAGCAACAATGACCGGGGGCAACTGAGCCTGTGTGTCAAGAAGAGAGAAACATTGAGGGTTGCCTGTCATATGATTTGTTGCACCAGAGTCGATGAGCCATCGTCCGCGAGTCACAACATGAGCACTACCAGAAGAGGTGACCACGTAGGCGGACAGGCTGGAGGAGAGGAAAGCCATGGAAGCAAGAGAGGAGCAAACCGCGATGAGAGGAACAAGCCGCGAGAAGAGAAAAGAGCAACAAGCCGGGCGACCAGAACACAGGTCGGGCGGCTAGGAAGGCCGCTTCCAAGAAGCCGAGCAAAGCAGAGGGAAAGAAGTCGCACGACCTGAAAAAGTCGGGCGAATAGAGGAGAACAAGTCGCACGGCCAAAGATGAGGCCGGGGCGACTAGCAAGCATGAGCGGGTAGAAGGCAATAAGAAGTAGAGCACGGTGAATAGAGGAGATCGCGAAAAAGGTCGCGAAAAAGAAGGGGCAAGCCGCGCGGACAGGGCGCGCAGGCAGACGGAGAAGCAAGCGGAGAAAAAGAAGCAGGCAAAGGCCCAGCGGGGAAGAGGTCGCGCGGACTGAGAAGGCCGAGCGAACAAAAGAGAAGAGAAGAGCAGGTGACTGCGACCAAGATGCGGGTGAAAAAGGAACAACCCGCACAGTCAGGCAGGTGACAGCAGCAAACCGCGAGAATAGAGACAAGCGGTAATAGGGAAAGCAGAGGCGGACAGGGAGAAGAAGTCCGCAGCGGTTAGAGACAAGGCCACAACGACTAGGAAGTCGGAGAGGCAAGAAAGAACAAGGAGCTCGGCGACAAGGAAACAGGTCGCTGCGACGAATAGTAGTAGGAGAAGAGAACCAAGAAGAAGCAAGCCGCGCGAACAGGGCAGCGGTCATAAACAAGCCGCGCGGATAGAAACAAGGCAAGCCGCGAATAAGTCGCAGAACGCGGAAAACAAGCCGCGAACAACAGAGAGCGCACAGAATCAGGAGGAAATGACCGTGTCCTCTGATACCATGTTAGAAAGTAGCGAAAAGAAGCGAAAAGCAGAGAACAAGCGGATAAGCTTTTGAATAATTGAAACTTTATTATCCAAAAAAGATATCTATTACAAAGGTATGCCCTCCCTTATATAGAATGGATGAGAGATGAGAGAAAATAAATAAGAGATGTGAGACTAAAAATTACAGGACTAAGCGGACTATACAAGACAAACCGCACAAACCGCACGGTTAGACAACAGGGCTAACCACACGGCTACCACCAGAGAGAAAGCGAAGACCGCCAGGGTAGACCGCCAGACCGCCCAGTCTCCAAGCCGGCTGAGACAGACCGCCAGACCGCGCGGTCTCCAACCCGCCAATACAAACCGCCAGGCCGCCCGGTCACCAACTTCAACATGCCAATAGCATAAGAGATGTCGGGTCTGGTTACCGTGAGATATATGAGTTTGCCCACCAGACGCCGGTATCTCGTAAGATCAGAGAGAAGAGGCGAGTCATCTGTCCAAGTTTTGTCTTCTCCAGCAGCCATAGGACAACGTGCAGGTTTAGCACCAGTGAGTCCTGCCTCCTTCAAAAGATCAAGGGCATACTTCCGTTGGGAAATGACCATGAAGTTGGGCTTTCTAGAGATTTCAATCCCCAAAAAGTATTTCAGGGAGCCCATATCCTTTGTGACCAGATGTTGACGAAGGTGTTTCTTGGTCATCAATACCCCATCCTGGTCATCGCCAGTAAGAAGAATGTCATCAACATAAACCGCAAGAACAACCAGACCAGAGGTGGTTTTCCGAATAAACAAGGAGTGATCTGCTGAGCTTCTTGTAAAACCAATGGCCGCAACAATGCCACTGAACTTGTCAAACCAGGCACGAGGACTCTGTTTGAGGCCATAGATAGCCTTCTTTAGCCGGCATACCCGTGTCTCCCCCTGAGCAACATACCCAGGAGGTTGCTCCATGTAAACATCTTCCTGCAGATCACCATAGAGGAAGACATTCTTAACATCGAGCTGCGAGATGGGCCAATTCCTGTTGACAGCCATAGAGAGAAGAACTCTAATAGTGCTGAGACGAGCCACTGGAGAGAAAGTGTCAAAGTAATCTACGCCATAAGTTTGGGTAAAACCCTTGGAAACCAGGCGAGCCTTATAACGATCCACACTGCCATCCAGGAGAAACTTCACCACGAAGACCCATCGACAACCAACAACATCCGTGCCGAAAGGAGGAGGAACAAGGGTCCAGGTACCCCGTTCAGTTAGAGTAGCAATCTCCTCATCCATGACAACTTTCCAATGAGGAATAGTAAGGGCCTCCTGGTAGGAACGGGGGGTGGCAGTGGCCGAGATAGCCAGTGCAAAAGCTCGACGAGAAGTGGTAAGACGATCGTAGGAAACAACTACAGCAAGCGGGTGTTGGGTACATGCCCGAATCCCTTTGCGAAGAGCAATAGGGAGATCCAGGTCAGCAGGTGCCTCAGTATCCGGAGTATCCGTGGTGGAGAGAGCTGGCCCGGGAGTAGAGAGAGATGGCAGCAGAGTGGAGGGAGAAAGCGGAGTAGAGGGTGGAGATGATGGTGATGGGGAAGAGGGTGGAGAGGGAGGAGATGGCGGAACATCAGTGGGAGCAGAGGGAAGGGATGGGTTGGGAGGAAAAGTAGGATCAGGAGGAGGAGAGGAGGAAGCAGGAGAGAAGTAAGATGCATTGGCAAAGAAGGTGACATCCGTAGAGACAAATTGCTTGCGGGTAACGGGGTCAAAGCAACAATAACCTTTCTGAGTGGGAGAGTACCCCAGAAAAACACATTTAGTGGCACGTGGTGAGAGTTTATCACGGGTGGCAGCGGGAGAGTGCACAAAGGCAGTGCACCCAAATATGTGTAGAGGAAGAGGAAAGGGATCCTTGTCCGGATAAAGAATGGAGAAGGGGGTAGCACCATGGAGAACTGTGGAGGGAAGGCGATTGATGAGATAGCAGGAGAGGAGGACAGCATAGCCCCAATAGGAGCGAGGAACATGCATTTGAGTCATCATAGTGCGAGCGACATCAAGGAGGTGATGGTTTTTGCGCTCCGCCACCCCATTTTGTTGTGAGATGTAGACACAGCTTGTTTGACGAATAACACCATGGTGAAGACAAAAAGAGGAGAAGTCTTGGCTAAGATATTCCTTAGCATTGTCAGAACGAAGGATCTTAATAGACGTATCAAATTGAGTCTTAACCATAGAATAAAATGAGGTCCAAACAGAGAACAGCTCGGAGCGATCTTTGAGAAGATACACCCACGTACACCGAGAGAAATCATCAATGAAGGTGACAAAATAGGAACTACCCCGACCGATGGTGAGGTTAGGAGCGGGACCCCATATGTCAGAGTGAACGAGGTCGAACGGACGGGAAGAGCCCCGACTTTGCGTTGCTGGGAAGGATGAGCGGTGATGTTTGCCAAGTTGACATGCATCACAGTTTAGAGGAGGATGATGAGGAGGGAGGTGCGGCAGGAGCTGGCGTAGAATTCTGGGAGGAGCATGTCCAAGACGAAGATGTCATTGGAGAAGATCTGTAGAGGAGGAGGAGAAGGCGGATAGAGCAGAGACATTGTCGAGGAAGTAGAGGCCGCCACTCTCAGTCCCGGTAGCAATCGTCCGTTAGGAGTCCGGATCCTGAAAAGCACAAGAGGTAGGGGTGAATAAGACAGAACACCGTAGTTGCTTGCATAAAGAAGTAACCGATAGTAAATTGCACGGAAACTTGGGCACATAGAGGGTATCAGCCAGGCACAGAGATGGAGTGACTTGAACCATGCCTGTCCCATGGACCGGTGAGGGAGATCCATCCGCAACAATGACCGGAGGCAATTGAGCATGTGTTTCAAGAAGAGAGAAACATTGAGGATTGCCTGTCATATGATTTGTTGCACCAGAGTCGATTAGCCATCTTCCGCGGGTAACAACGTGAGCACTACCAGAAGAGGTGACCACCGAGGCGGACAAACTGGAGGAGGGGAAAGCCATGGAAGCAAGAGAGGAGCAAACCGCGACGATAAGAACAAGCCGCGAGAAGAGGAAGAAGCCGAACTGTGAAGCGAAGAAGAGAAAAGAGCACCAAGTCGGGCGAACAGAAAACAGGTCGTGCGGCAAGGAAGGCCGCTACCAAGAAGCAAAGCAAAGGGACAGAAGTCGCACGACTTGAAAAAGTCGGGCGAACAGAGGAGAACAAGTCGCACGGCTAAAGATGAGGCCGGGGCGACAAGCAAGCTGGAGCGGGTAGAAGGAAACAAGTCGAGGTGACTAGTAAACAGGCCGCAGCGACTAAGAGGAGCAGTGAGAAGAGAAGCAAGGAGAAACAAGCCGCACGAACAGGGCAGCGGTCAAAAGAGAAGGCAAACCGCGAAGACAGGTCGCGGGAAGATGAGAATCAAGCGGAGGGAAAGAAGTCGAGCGGCTAGAAGGTAGCCCGCGCAAATAGAAGAAGAAGCTGAATCAGGAGGAAAAGATCGTTTCCTCTGATACCATGTTAAAAATGAACAAAAAACAAGCCGAAAGTGGAGCTAAAACAAACCAGAAGAGGTTTTAACAGAGACTTTATTATCTGAAAAAGGCATCTATTACAAAGGTATGCCCTCCCTTATATAGAATGGAGGAGAGATGAGAGAATACAAATAAGAGATGTGAGACTAAAAATTTACAGGACTAAGCGGACTATACAAAACAAACCGCACAAGCCGCGCGGTTAGACAGAAGGGCTAACCGCACGGCTACCATCAGAGAGAAAGAGAGACTGCCAGCGTAGACCGCCAGACCGCCCGATCTCCAAGCCGGCTGAGACAAACCGCCAGACCGCGCGGTCTTCAACCCGCCAAGACAGACCGCCAGACCGCCCGGTCACCATCTTCAACATACCGGCTTAGTTAAAGAATGAGTCAAGCGTGCAAACAGTTAAAAGAGAATCATCAACAAAGACAATAAGATTTTTATATGGAAAAATTCGGAAAAAGAAAAAAACCACGAGGTCGGTTCGATGCCAGTCAATTCCACTAGTTTGTTTGAGGAAACAACTGTTTGAATATTCAGAAGGGTGACAAATCACCACCCCAATTACAAGTACTTGAAGGTGAAAAAGTTGCAAAGGCTCCCTTTATGCTTGTAATAGCTACTTCTGGAGCAAGCACTTGAGCAAGCACTTGAGTCGGCACTTAGTAGGCGCTTGAGCGGTTTCTTGAGTAGGCACTTGAGTGGTCTCTTGAGTAGGCACTTGAGCGTGTAACCACTGAGTGTTGTCGCGCGAGCGCGGGAGAGAATGCGTGGTATACTCGTGCACACTCTTAGGAGAGTGTGTACACTGGTTTTTAGGTCTTGGGACTGCTCCGTTAGGGCGGGAATTTGTTCGGTCGAGCTAGTTCATTTTGGCGAACCGATCGAGGTCACGATCTTGAAAACCGTCCTGACTCAGATAAATTTTAGGGAAACCCCATCAATATTTAACTAATTATATCTCTAGCTGTCATTACCCACTATTGGAACCTGTGTAGACCCGGTGATCTGGCGGACAGAACTAGCAGATAGAACTGGCGAACAGGTTAGGAGGTTTAGTGGATAACAGTGGCAGACATGTTTGGCGGATAGTAGTGGCGGACAGGTTTGGCGGATAGCACTATCATGCAGGTTGATAGTACTAGCAGTGTTTTCACACAGGTGGTTAAGCAGTAGCCTTGGCGATCTGACGAGCTGGCTTGGCGGTTTAGTAGTTGTCCATAACAAACCACGCCGGTTAAACATAGTGTGGTCTGATGGTCAGGAGTTGTGGCAGTCCGGTCTGATGAGATCAGATATAGTTGACGGTCAGGAGGTTAGTACATGCCTAATCGCTTGAGGTGCTCCTATGTTCTTCCCGCAATTGTGTCATTTGATGATTAGCAGAGGCTTAATCGTAATTGGAGTTTGACAGTTCTTAAGCATAATCATTAGTGCGATCTATGACCGCAACTATTTCTCCTGGAGCTGTGAATACTGTCGGATAGAGACTAGAGCAAATATGTTGGTGACATTTCTAGCTCTGTATAGTTGTACGGCTAGCTTGTCTAACCGTACAGCCCGAGCGACTACTTTTTTATCTATCCCCCTAGTTGCATGTGACATGCATTGTATATTCTCTCTCTTATATTTTCTCTTCCCCTTTTTTTATAAATAGGGGGCATACACATGTATTATATAATTTTTTGGAGCAATAAAGTTCTGTTATTTAACTTTGTTTTTCATGCTTCAGAGCTAATCAGTCATTTTGCTCCTATTTCTGCTTTCTCGGGCATGTTGTAATTGTAGTGGTCTGTGTTTGTTTAACCATCTACTCGTATTTTGTTGCGCTTTTTCATTATTAACCATTGTCTCTCTTTTCTTGCCGCCCTCGCGCCATTCCCTTGCTTGTCGCCTTCCTGCAGTTGGCTTTTTTCTTGCTGCCTCTTGCACTATTCGCGCGACTTCTTGATATGTTCATGCGGTCTCTTTCTCTGTTCGCTTTCTGCGGCAAGTTCTTTTTCGGTCTCTCCCTCTAACCATGTAGTTAGTGTCTATGTATCAATTTTATTTTTTCTCTTTGCAGTCTCTCTCTTATCAGTGTGCATAGACCTCTCAACCTGTTTTTTCTTCTTTCTATGGAGATGTCTGATTTCTTTTCCTCTACTCTATCAACACCCTTTGTTCTGCCCGCTCCTATCTCTACTTCTGGCAATTTGGGTACTTCTTCCAAGCTCACTGGATCAAATTATCCTGATTTGAGTGTTTCCTTTGTCTTTCTACTACGCTCTCATCGTAAGCATCATCATCTCACTAATGACCCTTCTACATATGGGTCTACAGCTTTTGATGACTGGGATGCCAGTGATGCTATAATAAGAACATGGCTTGCTAATAGTCAATCTAATGAGTGTCTTCCCATCATTTGACATGATGCAGCGGTTAAGGTTGCTTGGAATCATGTTGCTATTCTGCACTCCAAACGAGCTCAAACTTCCCGCATATATACATTGTATGTGGATCTTTTTGCCTGACCTATTATGACTCCTGCAGTTGTTCATCAGGAAGTGCAGGCTCTTGGTGTTGAACTTCTTCAGCATCGCCCTTTTTTGCTGATTTCGCTGAGCAATATAAACACTTTTAAGAGCTTCTGGTTGTATGATATTTACTTCGTTTGCCCAAATCTTATGATATGATTCAGTAACAAATTCTTGGAGAGGATGATACTCTTACTCTTAATATTATTACTGCATGCATTTCTGCTATTACTACTCTTCTTCAGTGTCTTTTTCTTGTCTCTCTGCCTCATCCTGATACTATTACTCATCAGGCACTACACCATATCATGCATATAGTAGCACTTAAATTGTTGTGATTATGTAAACGCTACCAAAAGATATTTATGGTAGCTTTTATAATCGCGACTCTAAGTAAATAAAAGCAACTATAACATATCATGCCTACAGTATCAGTTATTTTGTCACGGTTATAAAAATGCTACCAATAAAAATTTATTGTTGCGTTTACAACCACTACTAGATATTATAAACGCTACCACACCCTAATTTTTCCCCAAAATTTCCTCCCACACTTCCCCAAAATCCCCCCCCCCAAATTTTGCGCTCCTTTAATTAACATGCCCCAAATATTCATCTTAAAGCGGCTAAACATATATTAACACTACAACATTTTTTGTCTTTATCAACACCTAAATTGGCAACATTTATAAAAAATGTTGTCTAAATCATAATAAAGAACAATTTATAAGTGCGGCGATATGTTAACATCTTTAGATAACAATTTTTGTACAACATTTAATAAATGTTCTATAATCTCTTATAAGAAACATTTTTTAAACATTGCACTTGATAGTTCAGTTTAAACAATAATTATATACGTCTTCTTTTTAAAAAATAATTTGCAAGACATTAAAAGTGTGGCTATTAACACACCCAGTAATATTACTTAAAAATTAAATTTATAAAACTCCTGATTTTAGGCTCAGCAAACCCTACACACTTTCTCGACTCTCCATCTTCCTCATGTGTAGACCACTTCCTCACCATTTGCTTCTGCTAGACGAGCGCCAAGCGAACAACAGTGGACTTTGAAACCTCTCTGGAGAGCCTCTTCATGCCCTCGGCGGTCTTCCTCCGATCTGTGACTGCCATTCCTGATTTCCTAGTATTTTGGGCTTAAAGCAGTCCATTCCTCATCTCCCCTTTTAGGTATACTTCGCGCTGCGACTCCCCTTATAGCAGCGAGCAGTCCGACTTTCCCCTTCATTTTCTGGCTTGATTTCATGTATACTTCATGGCTCCTTTTTTGATTTCCTAGTGTTTATGGCTTACAATAGTCCATTCATCTTCTCCCCATATACATTCCAACATAGGGAAAAAATCATTAGATCAGTTAATACAATTTTTTTTAATCTTGTGGTTAATTCAAGGGTTTTGTATTGGATCAGTGAATGTGAAAAAACGACTCATTTTGCTCGAAAGAAGTAATCATAAGCCCGTTTTTGCCCTAGTTGATCCCAAACTAGAAATCGTTGTTTGCTGGAACCGTAATTAAAATATGTTTGGGAACAATCTATTTGTGAACACTCTATTTGATCCCAAACTAGATTTTCTCAAGCAAGCATTGAGAGCGATTAAAACATGAACACTCTATGTGATTTTGCAGCTTAGGAGTTAGGAGTATTGCCGACTTTAGTTGATTTTTCATTAGTTTGAGTAACTATGATTAAGGTTGTCTTGGAGACTTTATATATTTACACGCATTAATTTTTGTTAACTGTTATTATAAGTTGACATCATGCATTGTAGAATCTTGAATGATTTTTGCATTGATGAAGATATAGAACATTTCCTTCTCATAAGTGCCTTGGTTTGGCGAAAATTATGGGACCGCAAGTGTGACACACCATATGAAGACGAGTCTGAAGAAGATGTGTCGTGGGATGTCAAGCAGAAGGGCCCCACCCTATATCAATCTCAATAGAAGAAGTGACATGATTTAAGATATGTCTTCAAGTTGGGTAGAGTGGCAAAACACTAAGCTCAAATCCTTTGACTCTAGAATTATGATGAGAACATGATTTCTATGTTTTTATATTGAGTAAATTGAAATACTTTCTTTTTCCCCAAGTTTTATTGTGTCTGCTATCTATCTTCTTGATGCAGAAAATGGTGACAAAGAACAGAAAGGAATGGTCTTACCCATTCTGCCCTTGCCATGCGCTTTAGCAAACGATATATTTTTAAACATTCTTGTGGTAGGTCTACTTATCTATATCTGTTTTGCCATCTTAAATATAAATTAATTTAAAATGTCTTCATTCTTATACAGCATTGCTAGCAGGAAATGAAACAACGAGGCATTTTGGATAATCGATTACAATTTTTTGGTAAATGTTACTCAGGATTTCAGACTAGGAGTACTTACCGTATGTGTTGGAGTGAGTGGTGCTAGTAAAACCACTCTTATGGATGTTTCCCATCTTCACCAGGGAATTACCAAATAATCTTCAAAGGGGCAATATGTATATTGTTTGAAATATCTATATGTATATGTTTGACATATCAAACTTGTGCTTAAGTTGTGATATGAGTCTGAAATTCCAAGGAAGAAAAGCACAGATCCTCACCAAGCTTCGCATAAGAGGATCATATTATCTGTTGGTTTTGAGAAAAGGGTTGATGGTTTTGATGTGTTGGCAGAAAAGTTGAAGCTAAATATCAAATGGATAGCAGATGCATGAGTGTGCTGCCAAACCCTTGTAACTTCAACCTATTCATGGCTCAAACACGAGATGTTTATAGTTTTCATGTATAGCATTACTAATAATTTCTTTCTTCTTTACAGTAATGTAATCATACTATTAGTGACACATTCATTTGTCTATAATTAAGATTTTTATTATTGATAATTGCCATTTTCCTCTATGATGGATTCTTAATTAATGGCATTTTCTTTAGCTTATATGACATACAATTACACTGATTGGTTGTCCTATATTGTTGATATCTATGAATATGTTCAAAGTTAGAACATTTATGCAGGATACCACGACGTTTTAAGAAAAGCACCGCAATGCTCAACCGCTACGCTCGCAATGACGACGCTTTAGTGGCGTTTTTATGAGGATAAATGCTTTAGCATCATTGACAATAAAAACCATTGCTATATATGAGGATAACCGCTGCCATCAAAAATCATAAATGTTGGTAAAGGCAAGCATAAACGCTACCACAGAGTATCGTAATCGTTGCTGTAAAATGGAATAATCGATACAATTGAAAATCATAACCGCTATAATATATGTACCTATTGTTGCGGTTGTAAGGACGCCACAATACATTGGGTAACCGCTACCATACCCTATGACCACGACAATAGATGCAACACACACGCAACCGCTACCGTAGCCCTACAGTAGCGGTGTTTTTATATACAATAGCGGTTTTTGAGCGCTACCATATACATGATATGGTGTAGTGAATCCTCATTTTCGCTACAGGTGGTCATGGCCCCTCTATCTTTGCTCTCACTGTGGCAACACTGGTAACCTTGTTGACCGTTGTTGGGCCAAGAATCCTCATTTTCTCCCTGCTACGGGTGATACTATCTCAAATAAGTTCACTTCTCTTGCTACCACTTAGGATAGTGCAAATATAGCCACTACATGTAGGTGGCTTATTGATTTTGGTGTTAATAATCATATGACAAACAATACTCGTCTTTTTTATCATTTAGACAAACATAACCGGACACCTCCGATTTTTATTGCTGATGGTTCTCCATCCTCTATGTACGAATCTGGAACAATGCATGTTACTTCATCTCTTCAACTTGAGGACACTCACTACATTCTAACTTTTTCGTGCAACTTAATTTTTGTTTCTTCTTTATGTAAACAATTAAATTACACGACTATTTTTACTGCAGCTACTTATTCTTTTCATGATCCTCGGTCTAAGGAGACGATTGCTACTGAGACTGAAAGCAACAACTTGTTCTACCTTAATAATGTGTTTGCATTTTCTGCTTTTTCTTCCCTTCTACAGTGACATCTTTCCCTTGGGCATCCTCCTGCTCACGTTCTTTACCAACTTCTACCTAATCTACCTCGAGAAGCTTCTTCTCTCAATTGTTAAGCTTGCCAACTTGGCAAACACCACTGTTCGACTTTTTTTGGCAAAATTAGGATGTAGTTCTTCTCATCCTTTTGAACTTGTTTATTCTGATATTTGGGATCCTACTCCTACTAAAATTGTTGGAGGGGGATCAAGATTTTATTATGTTTATCGATGATTTTTCAAGAAGTATTTGGTTATAATTGCTCAAAGAACGTTCTAAAATTATTTTTATTTTTCCTAGTTCTATAATGAGATATGTGCTCAGTTTGATGTTCTCATTAAAGTGTTTCGCACTGATAATGTCAAAGAGTACCTTAGTCATCAATTTTTTAGTTATTTGTATGCATCATGGTATTTATACATCAAATTAGTTGTCCTTACACCTCTCAACAGAATGGGGTTACTGAATGCATGAACTGTCATCTCCTTGATGTGACCCGCAATCTTCTCACTCAAATGAGTTTTCCTCGATCATATTGGAATCATGCCGTTCTTCTTTATTGTTACCTTATCAACTGAGTTCCTTCTTCAATTCTCATTAGCAAAACTCATTTCTCCATTCTATATCTTGATGCAACACAATTTCCATTACCTCGCCGTATCTTTGGATGCATAATGTTTGTTCACTCTCCTTCTCCTAGACGTGACAAACTCTCTCCTCACTCAATTAAGTGCATTTTTTGGCTATTGTCAGGCACAAAAAGAATATCGGTGTTATGATTCTCTTCTCCGAAAACAGTATATTTTTGTGGTTGTTACTTTCTTTGAGGTTGCTCCTTTCTTGCACCTGTACTCTCTCATCTTCTGATGAATCTTCTTCTCTACCTATTATCTGTGTACCTTTACCTGAACCCGTGTCTCTTCTTCCTACACCAGACTCAGATTCTACATCTCTTTCCCCTAATTCTGCTTCTCTTTTTGAGCCGTCGCTGCCAGTTCTCGGGCCTACAGTGTAGAGCCTCCCAACCTTTGACCGGGTCGAGCCGGAGGGGTACTACTAGCCCAAGACATCCACCCATTGCTCTTAGGGGAAACGATTCACCATATCCAAGCACTAGATAGCCGCCTTGCTCGGCTCGAATCATAACATTCACAACCCATCAAAGTAAAACAGAAGCATTAACAGGAAACCATTGCAGTTATAATATATCAAAACACAGAGGTTCTAGGGCCGAAGCCTAAGCGTTTAAATAAGCTCATGGGCTATACATGTGCTACATATATCACTCATACTCTCTCTCTCTCTCTACGCTGCTCGGCAGTACTCACGTCTCTAAATTCTGGGGACGGCGGGGGTGCATCTGCTCGAGTAGACCTAGCTGTTGGCGTAATCTCCCGCGGCAGCGGGCTACTACAGTGCTCCACCTCCTGTGAATGGTTAATCAAATAACCATTAGTCACAGAGCTAAGTGGAAACAAATCTCCTCCTCGGATCCACATCTTGGGGACGAGCATGCATCCATCTAACAAAAGTAAATAGCTGAAACAAGAGAGGGTTAGCACAACATTTCATATATGAATAACTAGGAGCAAATATAAAAGAGTGCAGTATAACAGGAAAAAGTAGCACTAGTATAAATCGGTTATAACAAGGCTCTTCTAGCTCATCAACACGACAGATTTTCATATCCTGAATTCTATCGCAGGCATTCACAGCCGCACACATACCGCAGGCATTCATAGTCGTGCACACACCGCAGGCATTCATAGCCGCGCGCACAAACCCTATGTCGACATAGTTTGGACCGCTTCTGTTCCAGCAAGGTAGCGAGCCCCGCGGGCCTCACCGATGTGGTCGTCGGTGACAGTGGCCAGTCCTGCCACTTCTGGAGTTGATCGTACCGCACAACCTCAGTCCCTAACGTACAACCTTGTGTACTCTTGGATGTGACTGACATCCGACAAATCGTTTTGGCCGATCAGCGGAGGAAAAACCCGATGGGGAATATACCAGCCGGTCACCTGTGGTACTCATCTCCCTATCGCCTTGAGCCGTCGACCTTCCCGCACCGGTACGAACGGTCTGTGGAAGGGAATGACCCGCCACTATTTCACCGCAAGCAATTTACAATCAATCAAATAAAAGGCAAACAAAATAACATCAGGTCTACGTCGGCCTGCCATACTAGGCTTATACTTCGGGCGTCGACACTCAGCTCTACTTTCGACAAGGAGCGTGGGAGCGCATTATTTGAGGCTAGACCTGGAGGACTACTTCAACTCCGGTTATCCTCAACTAAGGCTTGGCGACTGCTCATCAGAGCAGGATCCGAGATTATAATAGTAAATTGCAATGAAAATAAGTGCTGTGATTATGCTGCTTATTTAAAGTGCTTGAATGAAATGTGACCAGTACTAGACTGGAGTAGTACTGAATAGAAAGTACATAAATAAGTTTGACTAGTACGAGACTGGAGTAGTAGTGAATAGAAAGTACTGAAATAAGCTTGACCAGTGCGAGACTGGAGTAGTACTAAATAGAAAGTACTGAAATGAGCTTGACTAGTACGAGACTGGAGTCGTACTGAATTGAAAGTAATAAAATAATCTTGACCAGTACGAGACTGGAGTAGTACTGAATAGAAAGTACTGAAATAAGCTTGACCAGTGTGAGACTGGAGAAAACACAAAGAAAATGATTAGTAGTCCAATCACTCCTATTCAGGAGACTTCAAGATTTAAGGAGATTTGGTTGGATTACAATAACTATTAAGATCCAATTAATTTGATTGCGGCATAATTTTTATGGCTTAATTAGATCAAGGGTTGGCTAGGAGTTACATTATTATTAGCAGTCAAGGACAACTCACTCGTATACCCATTTTTTGAGCGTGCCCTATTCATCCGAGAGTCGTGGCGCTCGACGATTTAACGAAATCTTGGAAAACCCGGAGCTTAGATACTTGCCTCGACCGTTCTTGTCGATAAAATAGTTTAAAGCACTTATTTAATTATAAGGAGTGGACGCGCACTTGAATTTCCGTCTTTTAGGGAAAATGAGCGGATAAAGGATCCGTGCGCGATCCTAGGCTTCAATATTTTAGGAAAAATATCAAAACTTATCCTCATGAGCCTAAATTTTGATACAATCCTTGGAATGACCTAAAATGAGCCTAGTAATTTTTTTTATAATTTTCCAAGGTGTTTTGGGTATTTAATTTAGCCAAAAAAAATATTATTTTGGCTTTTAAAAATACTAAATTAATTCCAAAAATTCTCAAACATTTTGTGAAGGTAGCCCTCATTATGTGGAACATTTTTCATGTTGGTCACTTTTTCCCTAGGGGCCTAGATTTGGCCCAGAAATTTATGGAAGTTTCTGGTATAGGAAATAGTCTGCATTTAGCAGAATCGCCAAGATCCTGCGGCTGAGATTGAGCCGCAGGATAGAAACTGGCCAGCGCTTCCCCACAGCGGATCAGCAATGGATCCGCTGTGGGGGGCATAGAAACGGAGGCAGGGCGGGATTTAAGATAACGCCAGCCGCACGATCTTCATCACCAGATCGGGCGGCTGTTGCTTCTCGCCGGCGGTGCAGGGGTTGAGTTGCCTCCACCGCCGGCGGCAGGTCATCGCAGATACCGGCGTCGGAGCTGGTCGGCTCGCCGGGGGCCGGCGGTTCTCTGGGCGCCGCCGCCCGCCGCCGGAAAAATCTTCCTGAGAGCTTGGGGTGGCGGTGGCCCTACTCCCGGCGCCATCGCGCCACCCCCGCTCATCGGACAGCCTGCCACCCATCAATCCACCCCCGGCCGACGCGCCGGGGGTCGGGCTTCACGCCAGTGGTGGTCCGGCGTCCATGCGCTGGCGGCCGCCGCCGCCGCCGCCGGCCGCCGCCGCCGGTTTAAAACAAAGAAACTCTCTGTTTTTGCGGGTGCCGCCGGAACTGCATTTTCCGGCGGCACCGCCGCTCTCCGCCGCTGTGGGTCGCCCCCCCAGTGGAATAACACTTCCCCAGCGCCACCACCGGCGTTGGGGGAGGATCCATCCTCCTTGGGCACCTCCCGGCCTGGAACTAGGCTCGGGTGGTGCCGGCGGTGCTCCGGCCGCCGGGAGCGCCATGCATCACGTAGAAAATGAGGAGGGGGAAGGAGAGAAGGTTCCACCTGGGTTTGGTGGGCTCGGGAGGGGCTGGCTTGGTCGGCCATGGCTTGGTGGTCGTGGAGGAGGGGGAGGAACTCCTCGGGTTGCCTTTTTCCGGCCACCAGGGCTCCGGTAGGGGGGGCAGGGGGAGGGAGTTAGCTCAGAGGCTTGGGGGAAGGAGAGGGGGTGGGGTGGCCTTTATAGGGTTGGGGAGGGGGAGCTCCCCTCCTTTGGATGGTGTGGGACTAATCCCTCCTTGGGGAGGGATTAATCCCCACCCTCCAACTGTCCAAGGACAGCTGGAGGTCCCTTATTTTCCCCCATGTGGGGAAAAAAGGGTAAAACCCTTATGGGCTTGGGCCTTTGAAAAGGAAAGGGGAAAAAGGGGGGGAGGAGGGGTAGGTTGGGCCTCCACTTGTAGTGGGATGGGGGCTTGCTGGTTAGGGGCCCAAGGAGAGTGTGGGGGGCATGGGTCATCCTCCCTTGGAGTGGAGGTGGGCCCCTTCTTGGAGAAAAATCCAAAAAGTAGATTTTTAAGTAGATTTGACCAAGTCAACCCTATGGTGGGTCTCACTTGCTGGTCAAAGTCAAAGTGAGTCCAAGTCATCGGGGTCGGGTTAAAGTTCGGGTGTCGTGTCATAATTGGTGTGCGCACTATTTCCAGTGCATGACCATGCTCGATTTGACCACGGATTGACCAATTGTCGTCGAAATTGATCGGGATGACTTTCGTTGACTTCGTATTGACCACACAAGTCCAACGCCACTAACTGGGGTTGAATCGGAGTCCGTTTGGCGAAAGTCCAAAATTTGCGCGTCGCAGCGCGCTAAAATGGTCGAAGTGTGTAAAATTGTCGTTAGACCTCGGATTGTGATGTGACGGGTTCTGATGCTCCTGTTTAGGTTATATGAGGTCACAAGAATCGACAGAACTCAATTCAGAGTTCTTTAGGTCGATATCCCAAAATCTGCTTTCGTTGCGTTTTACGAGGAATGGTCACATTCACTATATGGCCTCGGGGTCCAACTGAACGAGTTCTGATACATTCGTATTAACTATACGAGGTCACCGGAACTGACAGAACTCAATTCAAAGTTCTTTAGCTCTATTTCCCGCCTAGGGTTATGTCCCACCGGGTTAGGGGTAGGGTTCGGGCCACTTTTATTGGGCCCACTAGTGCTCTGGTGGCCCAATAAAAGTCGGGATGTTACATGCAGTCTCTCTGACTGATGGATCTAATACTATATACAAGTTAGACCTTGATCTTTCGATTGTCCTACAAAAGGCAGTTTGGACATCCACTCAACATCCTCTACATGATGTATTTTTATGCTCTGCTATCTCCTTCCTGCAAGAGTTTTTCTCTCGCTCTCTCAGCTAATATCATGTCGGCTACCTATCAAGAAGCTTTTGATATTCCTCATTGGAAAACCAATATGGATGAAGTGATGAAAACTCTAACTAAACGGGGTACTTGGACTCTTGTCCCTACCCTTCTAGGAGTTGATGTGGTTGACTGACGCTGGGTCTTTGTAAACAAGTTTCTTCTTGATGGTACTATTAATCGCTATAAGGCTCGACTTGTTACTAAAGGATTTACTTCGATCTATGGTGTGAAATTCTTTGACACATTCACTCCAGTTATTCGAATTACGACGATTCATGTTCTATTTTTTTAAATGTTAACAGAGACTGAGAGATGACTCAGTTGGATATCAAGAATGTCTTTATTTATGGAGATCTACAGGAGATGGTACTATATGGAGCAACCTCCTAGATATATTTTTCAGGGAGAGTCTCAGGTGTGTAGATTGAGGAAGGCAATTTATTCCCTTAAGCAAAGCATGCGGGTCTGGTTTGAGAAGTTCAACGAAGTTATCTCTGTTATTAGTTTACTAGAAGTGCTGCATATCACTCTTTATTCATACACAAGACTTCTATAGAGCTAGTTGTTCTTGTTGTTTATGTGGATGAAATTCTTTTTATAGGAGATGATAAAAATGGTGCCCTAACGAAGAAACATTTTCTTTAACATTTTATTACAAAAATATGGGATCTCTCAAGTACTTATTGGGAATTGAGATCTCCCGAAAACTTGGTTGTAATGTGCCCTCGCAGCGGAAGTATGTCTTAGATATTTAAAAAAAATAGGTCTTATTAGGGCTAAAGCTGCTCGGTGTCCCATGAGTATTGGTGATGACAAGGGTTGGAGTGAGGACTCCCCTCTCCTTATAGATGTCATCAGGTATAGACAGCTTGTGAGAAAACTCATTTATCTAACAGTCACATGGTCAGATATTTGTTATGCAGTAGGAAGGATGATCCAGTTTATGCAAGCACCAAAAAGTGTCATCTTAAATCAGCTATAAAGATCTTGGAATATGTGAAAGGATCTCCATCCGGACACCTCTGATTTTTATTGTTGATAGTTCTTGAAAGATATGGTACCTAAACACCTAGAGGGGGGGGGGGTGAATAGGTGACCTAATCCTTTTCTAACTTTACTGGCAGCAAACAGTTTATTATCACAGATTTATAACTTTTGCACAGCAATCACAAAGCATTCACAACATACACAGCACAATCACAGCACAACACAGTGGTTTATAGTGGTTCCCCAAGATATGGGTACATCCACTTTCCCCCTTCGCCTATCTAGCAGTGTACTAGATTCGGCCAAACTCCTCCACTGTCTCAAAACCCAAATTGGTTCCTACACCTCAGGCCTAAAGCCTTACAACTCAGCTTTATCCCAAAGCCTACACTCAGCCAATCAAGGCCTACACTCAGCCAACCAAGGCCTACACTCAGCCAACAAGGCCTACACTCAGAGATCTCAATCTCCTACACTCAGGCTCACAAGCCCTACCCTCAGCCTTTATAGTTATAGGCTTACAATTCACTCAGATCCAAAGGATCCTACAAGTTAAAAATATATTACAGCAATTAACTCTACAACTCAGAAATAAAAGAGGGGAGTTGAGAGTTTCTTGATGAGTTCTTGGAAAAACTCAGCTGGATTCACTCTGACTTAGCTTTCTTCAAAGCTTCATGAGTAGAACTGAATAAGACTGAATCCTCCTGCAGTTGTTCCTTGACCTCTGCCACTTAAGATCTAGAATTGAATCTGAATCCTTCTTCTCAGCCTAGTTCCAGAGGCTGATTTCTTGGATGGAGCCCTCTCTCTCCAACTTCTTAGATCTGCACTTGTACTGCAAGATCTTCTTGTGTTGATACTCTATGTACCACTTTAATAACTTGTTCTTCAATAATGAGAACTCTTTGAACAACTACTCAACAATAGTTTCTGTAAACTATAGGTGCCTATTTATAGGCCTTCTTCATGGTAACCGGCTGGTCCGGTCCATAACTGACTTCTAATATCTCTGACAGGTGCTGTAGACCGGCTGGAATGGCAGCTGTCAAGTCATCCCGTCATTTCTTGAAAATCTCTAACTGTCTGAAAGTGTCGAGACTTTCTGTCTTTAAGTGTCGACACTTATAGTCCAAGTGTCGACACATGTTGTGTAAGTGTCGACACAAGTCTACAAGGTGTCGACACAACTCCTTGTATGTCTCGACACAGATTCTTCTTCAGGTGTCGACACTGAAATTGAGTGTCGACACAAGTACTTGATCTTCTAGCTTTTGCTGAATTCTTCTAAGTGTCGACACATCACCTTTGTGTCGACACAACTTCTTGTGTTGAATCTGTCAAGTGTCGACACTACTTCTTGTTGTCGACACATAGTCTTCTATGTTGATACTTGCTGAGTGTCGACACAGCTCCTTGTGTCGACACACCTTCTTCTTGTTGAGACTTCAGCTGAGTGTCGACACATTCCCTTAGTGTCGACACTTGTACTTAGAATAATTTTGTTGATCTTTCTGATCTTTGCTAAGTGTCGACACAGCTCCTTGTGTCGACACTTTCTTCAAGTGTAGAGTCTTTAGCTAAGTGTCGACACATTGTGCTGGGTGTCGACACATACTTCAAGTGCTGACTCTTCTGTTGAGTGTCGACACATTGCTCTGAGTGTCGACACTTTAACTTAGTCTCTGCAGACTTTTGTTGAGTGTCGACACAGCTCCAAGTGTCGACACTTTCTGGTGTAGACACAGCTTTACTGAGTGTCGACACAGCTCCTTGT
Source organism: Platanthera guangdongensis (assembly GCA_039583875.1). Taxonomy (NCBI): domain Eukaryota; kingdom Viridiplantae; phylum Streptophyta; class Magnoliopsida; order Asparagales; family Orchidaceae; genus Platanthera; species Platanthera guangdongensis. The sequence continues at coordinate 27,238,229 of CM077164.1, read as the reverse complement.
GTCGACACTTTCTGTCTGCACTTTTCTTCACTGAGTGTCGACACAGCTCCAAGTGTCGACACTTTCTGTCTGGTGTCGACTCTGCATCCCAGGTGTCGACACAATGACTCCAAGTGTCGACACTGCTTGTCTGGGTGTCGACACAAGTCTTCTTAAGTGTCGACACTTTCCCTCTGGGTGTCGACACATGGACTTAGAAACTTTTTGCATCAGTCCAGTGATTACTTAACCTGCACAAGTAAACTCAACATACATCAAATACATTATGATGTATATCATTGAGTTGGGTGAGGCTTCTTCAAATCAGGTACATTTGACCAATGTACCCAACAGTTCTCCATCCGCTATGTATGAATCTGGAATAATGCATGTCACTCCATCTCTTCAACTTGAGGACACTCACTACGTCCTAACTTTTTTGTGCAACCTACTTTCTGTTACTTCTTTATATAAACAATTAAATTACACAGCTATTTTTACTGCAGTTACTTGTTCTTTTCATGATCCTCAGTCTAAGGAGACGATTGCTACTGAGACTGAAAGCAGCGGCGTATTCTACCTTAATAATGTGTCAGCATTTTCTGCTTCTTCTCTTCTACAGTGGCATCTTTCCCTTAGGCATGCTTCCGCTCACATTCTTTACCAGCTTCTACCTGATCTACCTCGAGGAGATTCTTCTCTCCATTGGGAAGCTTGCCAACTTGGCAAACACTGTCGTTCAACTTTTTCAGCAAAACTAGGATGTAGTTTTTCTCATCCTTTTGAACTTTTTTATTCTGATATTTGGGATCCTGCTCCTACTAAAATTGTTGGAGGGGGGTCAGGATTTTATTACGTTTATTGATGATTTTTCAAGAATTACTTGCTTGTACTTGCTCAAAGAACATTCTAAAATTTTCTTCTATTTTCACTAGTTCTATAATGAGATATGTACTCAATTTGATATTCTCATTAAAGTATTTTGCACTAATAATGTCAAAAAGTACCTTAGTCATCAATTTTTAGTTATGTATTTGCATCATGATATTATACATCAAACTAGTTGTCCTTACACCTCTCAATAGAATTTGGTTACTGAATGCATGAACTGTCATCTCCTTTATTTGGCTTGCACTCTTCTCACTCAAATGAGTGTTCCTCGATCACTTTGGGATTATATCATTCTTCTTTCTTGTTACCTTATCAATCAAGTTCCTTCTTCAGTTCTCAATAGCAAAGATCATTTCTTCATTCTATATCTTGATGCAACACAATTTCCTTTACCTCTGTGTGTCTTTGGATGCATAATGTTTGTTCACTCTCCTTTTTTTGGAAGTGACAACCTCTCTCCTCGCTCAATTAAGTGCATTTTTGGGCTACTGTCTGACACAAAAAGGATATCGGTGTTACGATTCTCTTTTTCGAAAACAATATATTTTTGCGGATGTTACTTTCTTTGAGGTTGCTCCTTTCTCACACCTTTACTCTCTCATCTTATGATGACTCCTTTCATCTACCTATTATCTTTATACCTCTACCTGAACCTGTGTCTCTTCTTCCTACACCAGACTCTGATTCTGGTTCTCTTTCTGAGCCGCTGCTGCCAATTACCGGGCCAGCAGTCTCTCCGACTGATGGATCTAATACTATAGACAAGTTAGACCTTGATCTTCTGATTGCCCTTCAGAAGGGAGTTTGGACATGCATTCAACATCCTCTATGTGATGTATTTCTTATGCTTGACTATCTTTTTCCTTCAAGTGATTTTCTCTCGCTCTCTCAGCTAATGTCATCTCGACTACCTATCAATAAGCTTTTGATATTCCTCATTGGAAAGCCGATATGGATGAAGAGATGAAAACTTTAACTAAACGGGGTACTTGGACTCTTCTCCCTACCCCTCCAAGAGCTGATGTGGTTGGTTGTCGCTGGGTCTTTGTAAATAAGTTTCTTCTTGATTGTACCATTGATTGTTGTAAGGCTCGTCTTGTTACTAATGGATTTACTCAAACTTATGGTGTGGAATTCTTTGACACCTTCTCTCCAATTGCTCGAATTACGATGATCTGTGTTCTCTTTTCTGTAGATGTTAACAGAGACTAGGAGATGACTCGGTTGGATATCAAGAATGTTTTCTTTATGTAGATCTACAGGAGGTGGTCTATATGGAACAACCTCCTGGATATATTGTTCAGGGGGAGTCTCATGTATGTAAATTGAGGAAGACAATTTATGCCCTTAAGCAATGCATGCGGGTCTGGTTTGAGAAGTTCAACGAAATTATCTCTGTTGTTGGGTTTGCTATAAGTGCTACAGATCACTCTTTATTCATATGCAAGACTTCTACAGGGATAGTTATTCTTGATGTTTATGTGGATGATATTCTTCTTATAGAAGATGATAAAAAGAAAATTGCCCTAACAAAGAAACATCTTCTTTAACATTTTATTACAAAAAATATGGGATATCTCAAGTACTTCTTGGGAATTGAGATATCCTAAAAACCTGGTTATATTGTGCTCTCGCAGCGAAAGTATGTCTAAGATCTTTTAAAAAAACAGGTCTTATTGAGGCAAAACCTGCTCGATGTCCAATGACTATTGGTGATGACAAGGGTTGGAGTGAGGACTTCCCTCTCCTTACAGATATCACCAGGTACATATGGCTTGTGAGAAACTCATTTATCTGACAGTCATATGGTCGGATATTTGTTATGCAGTAGGAAGGTTGAGCCAGTTTATGCAAGCACCAAAAAAGTATCATTTTCAATCAGCTATAAAGATCTTGGAATATATGAAAGGATCCCTGAGAAAGGAACTTCTATTTCAGAAGAATAGACATTTGAGGGTTGAAACATATTCAGATATCAGCTATACAGATGATAAGGAGGATAAAAAGTGTACATTTGGTTTTTGCACTTTCATAGGAGAACATCTGGTCAGCTGGGGGACCAAGAAAAAGTATATAGTCTTCAGGTCAAGTGTTGAAGCTGAGTACAAAAGCATGGCTTTGAATACCTGTGAGCTTAAGTGGTTACAAGCATTGATGTTTTTGGGAAGAAGTATATGATCATCCTCTACCAATATTTTGTGACAACAAGACAACTATATACATTTTGAAAAATTCAGTGTTTCATAAAAGGACGAAGCACATTAAAGTAGACTGTCACTTTATCAAAGAAGAGGTGTTGAAGAATCAGATCTGCACTTTGTTTGTCACATCTAACCGATAATTTGTTGATATCTTTACCAAACCAGTTTCTTCTTTTTTTGATGTCTGAGACAAGCTGTGCATGGTTATCATATATGCTCTAACTTGAGGGGGAGTGTTAGAACCTGTGGAGACCAAGCAGTATGGCGGACAGAACTAACAGACAGGTTAGGCGGTCTAGCGGATAATAGTGGCAGACATGTTTGACAGATAGCAGTGGCAGACAGTTTTAGTGTATATCACTAGCGGACAGGTTGATAGTACTATTAGTGTTATCGCACAGACGATTAAGCAGTAGCCTGGGGGTCTGGCGAACTGGCTTGGTGGTTTAGTAGTTGTCCATTACAAATCGCACTGGTTAACCACAGTGCGGTCTTATGGTCAGGAGTTGTGGCAGTACGGTCTGATGAGATCAGATACAGTTGACGGTCAGACAGTTAGTACCTGCCTAACCGCCTGAGGTGTTCCTATGTTCTTCCCGCAGCTGTGTCACTTGAGGATCAGCAAAGGCTTGACCGCAGTTGGAGTTCGATAATTCTCACGCATAATCGTTGGTGCGGTCTGGTGGTTATACTTAGTCTAACCGCTGCTATTTCTCCTGGAGTTGTTCGTTGAACGCTTTTGGAATTAAGAGTAGAGCAAATCTGTTGGTGACATTTATAGCTTTGTTGCCTCTGTATAGTCGTGCGGTTAGCTTGTCTAATCGCATAGCCCAAAGCGGGTAGTTTTTTATCTAGGCGCATGTGACAGGCGTTGTATATTCGATCTCTTGTATATTTTTTCTCTCTCCTTTTTTCTATAAATAGGCTGCATGCTCATGCATTATGTAACATTTCGGAGCAATAAATTCTGTTATTTAACACTTTTCTTTCATCACCTAAACATTCCATTATATAAAATCTAAAAAAAGAAAATTAATGCCCATTAAAAGATTAATATGACTCGTAGCACAATAATAATATGAAAATAATAGTACTGATATAATTAAAACTTTCACTACATAAGTCTTTGTATTTTAGACATGTTTGGCTCACCAACAGCCACCGAACGCAAAGGAGGCGGGAAGGAATACGCGGCGAACGCGTCCATTCCTCCTCTGTAACTAGGCGTGCACATAAGGCCTGTCAGGCCCAGGCCAGGCCTGGGCCTGCTAGGCCCGGGCTTTTATCAGTCCAGGCCCAGGCCCAGGCCTGACTTTTGCCAGACCCAGGCCGGTCCCAGACTCTCCTCCAAAAAGAGGGTCTGGTAAGGCCTATCGGGCAAGCCCAGGCCGGGCCAGGCCCAAGCACGGGCCTAGTTCACTGTTCAGCGGTACTCTAGGGCGGACGTACGGGCAAGGGTCAAGGAGGCTTCAAATCGAAAAGTGATCAACATGAAAGTTGTAGATCTCGGCGAGACAAACAACTTTCATGTTGATCACTTTTTCATTTGGAGCCGTCTTGGACCTCGATTTGGACCCCGAAAACTGGGGCGGCGGAACTGCTACAGTAAAGCATACCGCGCCCTAAATTTCGGGACCCAAATCGAGATCCAAGACGGCTCCAAATCAAAAAGTGATCAACATGAAAGTTCTTCGTATCGCCGAGAGCTACAACTTTCATGTTGATCACCTTTTCATTTGAAGCCGTCTTGGAGCTCGATTTGGGTCCCGAAAACTGGGGCGGCGGAACTGCTACAGTAAAGCGTACCGCGCCCCAGATTTCGGGACCCAAATCGAGGTTCAAGACGGCTCCAAATCAAAAAGTGATCAACATAAAAGTTGTTCGTCTCGCCGAGATCTATAACTTTCATGTTGATCATTTTTCGATTTGAAACCATCTTGACGCCGAAAACGGGTTGACCGTACGTCCGCATTTTAGCATGCCCGCATTTTAGGCTGCCATCTCTAGGCCAACGTCTCTCTAGAGAGACGTTGGCCCGGGCCCAGGCAAGGCCTGGGCCCAGACCCAGGCAAAGCCTAGGACCGGGCCTAGCCTGGGTCTGGCCCGGGCCGGGCACCAGGCCAGATAAATCATTATATTTAAGACCTGTTTAGGCCCTCCAGGACTGGCCTGGGCCTGGACCAGGCCTACACGGGCCCAGACCTAACCAGACTTTTTCAAGGCCGGGCCCAGGTAGGCTTTCCAGGCCCAGTCTTTATGTGCACGTCTATCTCTATGTAGATGATCTTCAATCAACTGCTGACTTGAGATTCTGATTTCAATCTGAATCTTCCTTATCAGCCTGGTTCAACAGCTGGTCTTCTTAGAAGGAGCTCTCTCTCTCCAATTTATTAGATCTTCTCTTGAAGGTCTTCTTCTTGTTGTGTTGTCTTTCACTTCATTAATTGATTGTCCTTCCTCTGTTGAAGGAGAAAGGTCTTTAAATAAGCTTTCTCCATGTTGACCGGCTGATTCGGTTTCTAACAACTTTCTGACGGCTCTGTCAGTTGCAGTTGACCGGTTGAAATGACAGCTGTCAAGTCATCCAGTCACTTCTTGAAATCTCTGTCACTGTCTGAAAGTGTCAAGACAAATAGTATTTATGTGTCGACACAAATAGACTAAGTGTCGACACTAGCCTTCATGGTGTCTACACAACTCCTTGTGTTGATGTAACATCTTCTCGACACTACTTCTTCAGAATGTGTCGACACTGATCCTGTGTGTCGACACAAGCCTTCTGTTGAATGTGTCGACACTGGTTGAGTGTGTCGACACAAATACTTCTTTAATACTTAGTTGATTTCTGCTGTGTGTCGACACAACTCCTTTGTGTCGACACATCTTCTTGTGTTGAGACTTTGCTAAGTGTCGACATATCTCCTTTGTGTCGACACATTCCTTTATGTGTTGAAACTTTGCTGAGTGTCGACACATCTCCTTTGTGTCGACACTTGTACTTAAACTTTGTTGAAGTTTGCTGACTGTCGACATAACTTCCTGGTGTCGACACATGTACTTGAACTTTGTTGATGTTTGCTGAGTGTCGACACAGCCTCCTAGTGTCGACACATGTACTTGAACTTTTTTGAAGTTTGCTGAGTGTCGACACAGCCTCCTAGTGTCGATACTTTTGCTGTCGATAAAGTTTCTCTGGGTGTCGACACTGCTTCTAAGTGTCGACACTGATTATGTAGACAATTCTTCACTGTGTGTCGACACTGCATGTATGTGTCGACACTTTCCTTCTGGTGTCGACTCTGCCTTCCTGGTGTCGACACAATTACTCCAAGTGTCGACACAGCTTCTCTAGGTGTCGACACAAGCCTTCTTAAGTGTCGACACTTTTCTTCTGGGTGTCGACACATGGACTTAGAAACTTTTATGCTTTCCCTGCAATTACCTAACCTGCACACATAAACTCAAAGCACATCAAATACATCTTGATGTATATCATTGAGTATGGTGAGGCTTCTTCAAATCAGGTACATATATTCCAATATACCCAACAATCTCCCCCTATTTGGAGAAGTCATAACCCTTAGTCAATGATATACACCATACATAACAAATTCTCAGTATGATGTAAAACAGTATTATATGACAGGGAAAATATTAAACATGTATAAACAAAACATGTATAATCAATTATCTCAGAACAATAATGTAATAGATTGAACATATAACATTGTTCTTACAACTCCAAACATTTTCATTAATTAAAAGTTTACATAGAGTTAAAAGCAAATGATTACAAATTGTAAACTTAAGAAAATTTCTATCCTATGGCTGCTCAGGCTCCTTGATAACAATCCCCTTTCCAGATTGAATCTTTGCTTGAACTGGAGCTTCATTGTCATCAACAGGCTTCTTCTCTTTGAGATCTTTCTTTTCAGCTCTTCAGCCTTTATCTTCTGCCTTTCAAAATAGTGATAAGGCTTAGGGAAATACTTGCTAGTCTCCTGTGCATTAGGAGGTAGCTTTCCCAGTTTAGCCTTCCTTATATATTGTACTATGACCTCTTGTCTATTCTCATGTTTTCTCCACTCCTGTTCAGAATACCATTTGTCTCTATCCAGGATATTATCCTTAACAGCCTTCCAAGCAGTCAATATGATATTCCTGGATGTGGGACTCCATTGTTCAAAATATGGCCTTAATTCAGCTTGCTCTCTGAACCTTTTCTTAGATAATTGGGCCTCTTATTCTTTTAGAAATGCCTCTTGCTCTTTTAAGATTGTCTCTGGCACAGGCTGGACTACCTTCTCAAAAATAACATTCTGATTACCCTCAGGAGGACTATACATAGACTGTACCTCCTGATGTATCATGTCAAAATCTGTAGGAGGATATATCACTTGAGCCACTTCAGCTTGCTCTCCTCCAAAGTATGCAGGATTTATTCTATACTCAACCACATTGTCATCATCACATAAAAGTGGATATCCAAGGGTAGCTCTGATGGAGTTGGAAATCCATTTGGCATGATCAGAGCCTGCCTTGACTAAAACCCTCTCCCCCTTTATAACTTCTCTCTCTATGTGATCCCTAAGATCATCTTTCTGGAATCTGATTTGAGCATTCAAATAATTAATTCCATCCTTATAAAATGGTTTTAACCTTTGTAGCTTGTCAGTAATTGCCTTTTGAGATTCTTCAATGACAGTTTTAACAGTACTGAGGCTCTCCTGTAATTTCTTATCAAATTCTTCTTTGGCAGTGACACTTACTGCAGGCTGTGCAGTAGTTATATTTTTCATTTCAGTTACAATGGCATTATGTGAAACAGTGAGATTATCATTCATCCTTATCTGATTTTCCAGGTCATAGCCTTGCTTCACTACAATTTCATCAACCTATTTCTTGATGTTCTCTTGATGAGTAGCCAGATAGACTACTGCATTTCCTCCTTTATGGAAGCAGTCAGTCATTTCCTTTTTGTTTTGATTCACTTCAAATCTTATAGATTTGATATCTTGTGCCAGATCAAATTGCAGTGATTTATGCCCTTCATCCATATACTTTTCTAGAGCTTTCCGTTGCTCATCTAGCTTAATCTGCAAAGCCACCATCAGTGAACTATAATCAGTAGATGGGGCAGGCTGTGGAGCAATTATCTGCAGAGCCTTCTTGTAGTTCTGGCTTCTTCTCTTGAAGACCTGGAACGTTCTTTTCTTGGCTCTAGCAGCCTCTTCATCCTCTGAAGCAGAAGTGCTAGCAATATCTACTCTATCCTTAGGACTAGGAGGTAGTTCCTTCTCAGTCCTTTGTATTTGCTCAGAATCCTTTGGCTCCACAGTCTCTTGTCTAGCCAGCTCCTCTACATGCTCCCTCTCAATGTTTATCTGCTCCCCCTTAACAGCTGTTTTGTTCCCCTCTAAGTCAGTCTATATTAGATCAGAGAATAGCTCCTCTAGAGTAAACTCGTGTTGAGGTTGGATAGGAGAATCTCTGTGCTTAGGAGCATCTAATACCTCTCTATCAACAACTAATGTGTCCTCCATGACAACATCCTGAGGTTGAGGTTGTATCTGTGTTTGCTGATCAACATCAAGTAATGGTTCAGACAAAACTTCATCCTCAATAGTAAAATCTAATTGATTAACTTCAGTAATTACCTCAAGAATGATTTGGGTAGCCCTTTCACTCTCTAAGGGAGTTGGCTAATCCATATGTAGAGGCTCCCCCTGGAGTGGATCCAGGTGAATTAGGCTAGCTGAGGGTAGCTCCCCATGCCTCTGAGCATCTCCTTGTCTTGCTGGAGACTGTCCAGCATTATCATCTCCTCCATCATCAGAACTAAAAACCACTTGTTCTTCAGAGCTACTTGAGGATTCTTGAGCCACAATGACTGTCTTCTTCTTCTTCTTCTTCTGAGGTGTTGCCTTTTCTGGAGTTGGCAGTTCCTTTGTCAATACTCTATCCCACCTTGAGAAAATTCACATATCCATTCTTCTCATGTGGTTTATCTTTGAACCTGCAGCTTGGTTCATCACTTCAGGTATACTGCCAGCTAAGTATAGACTCAGAATTCTTCCCAGATTGGGTTTCTTCAGGCTCTCTTTTATCTTATCAAACATAACTACTGACCAATCTGTATTAAGTTTGAAGATTATCCTTGTCATCAAACTGAATATATGAGCTGAAATTCTGTCATGTCCTCCAGGCTTGCTCAGGATGACCTTGCCAACTATTTCAGACAAGAATTTGCCCTGCATATTCATGCCTTTCCTGTTGAAAATTGATCCAATTTTCAGGTTTGAGTCTAATCCACACCATTTCAATGCATCTCTAGACTTAGAAGCAGATACATCTTCTTCCTCTTTTGTTCTTGGTAGTTGAAGTACCTTTCTTAGACTTTTCTGTGTGACCTTGACTTTTATCCCATGGACTCTGGACTTAATCTTGAGTCCAGTATCATCAAGTGAGGCTGCACTCAAGAATTCAAGGACCTCCTTCTTCCAGATCTTGATAGGTTCTGATACAAGATACTCTAGTCTAGACTCAGCAATTAGGGTTACCACACCTTTGATTTCTAGTTCCGCGTCATCAAAGGCGTGACGCACGAGCTCATATTCTTCATTAATATTCTCTTCTAGCTTGGGTGCCATTAGGGTTTGAAGAAATTTTGAATTTAGAGAAGAGAGATGTCGACACACAAGTTTGGTCTCGAAACTAAGGTGAGCGTGTCGACAAACAATGGGGAAAACCTATTTATACCTTTCTAAAATTGAAGGTGAAAAGGCGCGTTAACATACTTGAATTGTGTCGACACTGTTGAAAAGTGTCGACACTTACTTAAAATGTCTCGACAACTATGTGTCGACATAAATATAGTCGACAGAATATATGTGTCGATACTTATACATCTCAGCTCGACACTTAGTCGAGACTCTACTAAACTAATTCTGTGTAAATCCTAAGTGTCGACACCACCCTGTATGTGTTGACACCCACACTGTATGTGTCGACACTAATTCTCTGAAGTGTCGACACTGACTTTCTAGATGTGTCGACACCATTTCTCTGAAATGTCGACACCACTTCTATGTGTCGACACAGACAACTCTGTGTGTCGACACTATTTTACTTAGCCAATTATTGTAAACTATTCTAAGTTTATCATCCCTAATTCAATTTTAAACTTATTGAATTTGGTTTCATCTAAGAGCTTAGTATACATATCAGCTAACTAATTATCTGTATTTATATACTCTAAGAAAATGTCTCCTTTTTCTACATGTTCTCTTAGAAAATGATATTTTATTTCTATGTGCTTAGTCCTACTATGGGAGACATGAATATTTGCAATAGAAATGACACTAGTAGAATCACAAAATAAAGGTGTTCTACTTACTTGAATACCATAATCTTCTAGCTGGTGTTGTATCCATAGTAGTTGTGCACAACAGCTTCCTACAACAACATACTTTGACTCAGCTGTGGAGATAGCCACACTGGTCTGCTTCTTGCTACTCCAAGACACCAGCCTTCCACCTAGAAATTGACAGGTTCCTGTGGTACTCTTTCTATCTTCCTTGCAGCATGCAAAATCTGCATCTGAATAACCTGTCAGTTCAAAATCTCCATTCCTAGGGTACCAAAGGCCTAGATAAGGTGTGCCCTAAGATATCTCAAAATTCTTTTGACTGCTGTCAAATGAGATTTTTTAGGGCAAGCTTGGTACCTAGCATAAACACATGTAGCATACATGATATCTGGTCTACTAGCAGTCAAATATAATAGGGAGCCAACTATCCCTCTATACAAAGTTTCATCTACAGGTTTCCCTGCATCATTTTTGCTTAAAGACATTGGTGACCCCATAGGAGTTTTCATGGTAGTGGATGATTCCATACCATACTTCCTTATAAATTCTAGGGTGAACTTAGACTGGCATATGGATAATCCATCTTCAGTCTGTCTAACTTGGAGACCCAAGAAGAACTTAAGTTCCCCCATACTGCTCATTTCAAATTGTCCTTGCATGAGTTTTGCAAACTTTCTGCAAAGACTACTTTCTGTAGACCCAAATATGATGTAATCTACATATATCTGGACTAAGATAATCTTGCCTCTGGATTCCCTAAGAAATAGAGTCTTGTCTATTTTCCCCCTTGAGAATTTGTTCTCAATAAGGAAACTAGACAGAGTTTCATACCAAGCCCTAGGGGCTTGTTTTAACTCATACAAAGCCTTCCTAAGTCTATATACATAATCAGGTTTAAGAGAATCTACAAAACCTGATGGCTACTCTACATAGACTTCTTCCTTCAGGTTTCCATTCAGAAAAGCTGACTTAACATCCATTTGATATACCTTAAATCCTTGATATGTTGCATAGGCAAGGAACATCCTTATTGCTTCCAGTCTTGCTACTGGAGCAAAGGTTTGATCAAAATTAATACCTTCTTCCTGTCTATATCCTTTTGCAACTAGTCTAGCTTTATTCTTTATAATAATTCCATTCTCATCCAACTTGTTCCTAAAGATCCACTTAGTTCCAATAATGTTGTGGTCCTTTGGTTTAGGAACTAGCTCCCAGACCTTGCATCTTTTGAACTGGTTCAACTCCTCTTGCATGACCTCAATCCAATGAGGGTCTAGGATTGCTTCTTCAAATTTCTTTGGCTCTACTTGGGATAGAAAGCTGGAGTAGAGAACTGAACTTAGATTCCTGCTCCTTATTTGTACCCCTTGTCTAAGATCTCCAATAATTTAATTGGTTGGATGATCTTTTAAATGCCTATTTGCAGGAGGCAGCCTGTCTTCAGGTTGTACACCTTCATTCTCTTCATCTAGCTGCACTTCTTGATCCTCTTCAGCTTCAGGAGTATCTTGTACTCCCCCTGGACAGCAGCCACCATCTTTCACTTGCTGACTTGCAGAAGAACCTTCTGTTAAGGTAAGCTTCTCCATTCTCTCAGTTACACCTATAGAGCTGCAAACACTTCTAGGCAATTCATTGTTAATGAGCCTTGCTTCATGAAAAACTACATGTACTGACTCTTCTACAACTTGAGTAATCAAGTTGTAGATCCTATAAGCCTTACTGTTGTTGCTGTACCAAACAAAGATCCCCTCTTAGGATTTGGCAGCAAACTTGGTTAGATAAGACTTACCATTGTTAAGGATATAACACTTGCAATCAAAGATCCTGAAATAAGATAGATTTGGTTTTCTGCCCTTGACAATCTCATAGGGGGTCTTCTTGTGGCTCTTGGTGATAGTAGCCCTATTGATTACATGACATGCAGTATTGACTGCCTCAGCCCAGAAATATTCTGGGAGAGAAGTGTCACTCAATAAGGTTCTACCAGCCTCTATCAAGGTTCTATTTTTCCTTTCAGCAATACCATTTTGCTGAGGTGTTCTTGGTGAGGAAAATTCCTGAAAAATTCCAAACTCTTCATACATTTTGTCATACTTTCAGACTGAAATTCAGTACCATGGTCAGTTCTGATTTTGACCACTGTACTGTTCAATTCATTCTGAATTTGTTTAACAAAACTATACAAGATACTTGGTGTTTCATATTTTTGCCTTAGGAAGAACACCCAGGAATACCTTGAGTAGTCATCAACTACCACAAATGTATAGACCTTCCTACCTAGGTTGTGAACTGGCATAGGACCAAAAAGATCCATATGCAAGAGGTATAGACACCTCACAACATCTTTGTTCTCAAGGCTATGAAAGGTGGATTTGGTCTGCTTGCCCTTTTGACAAGCTGAGCATATCCCAACCTTTATACACTTAACCTGAGGACCATTCTTCACTAACTCTTTGCTAAAGAGTTGACCAATTGTCTTATAGTTAAGATGAGCCAGCCTCTTGTGCCATTTAACACAATGTGAGACTTTCTCATCAGCTACAAGACAAATAGGAGAAACAATGTTCTCACACATAATGTCTAGACAATAGACATTTCTCTTCCTATATCCTGTCAGAATGATCTTTTGATCACTTGACCTACTGATATGACAACCATCCTTGATAAATGAGATGCCATATCCTAAATCACTCAGCTGACTTATGCTAATGAGGTTATGTTTCAAACCCTTTACATAAGCCACTTGAGTAATTGTAATTAGGTTGCTAGAAATGTTACCAAAGCCTTTGATGATTCCTTTTTCTGAACCACCAAAGGTAACTTTAGGACCATACTTGATTGGTGTATAGTCCTTCAGCAATCCCCTAGTTCCAGTCATGTGCCTGGAACATCCACTGTCCAAGTACCATATAGGGGCATGACCACTTGGACTCACCTGCAAAATAGATTACTTAACCTTAGAACCCAAATAACTCTTGGGTCCTTGGTGCAAGTTAGTCTGAATTTTAACAAAACTACCTGTAGCTTTTCTAGCAGACAGTTTGCTACTCTCCTTGACACTTGAATTGTGCCAGCAATCTATGGCAAAGTGGCCTACCTTGCCACAACACCAACACTCAAATCTGTTGTACATTTGTTTAGGTACAACCCTGGCTGTTTTATCTACAGCAGGCTTCTTGTTGAGTACTGGGGCTTTGCCCTTAGATTTGGACTTTACTGTCCAGGCAGGTTTTGTAAACCCCAATCCAGTTTTACCCTTATGAGGTACAAACTCACCTATCAAAGGTAGAACAGATTTTGGTTTAGAAAAACTTGCTACAATATCCTTCTCCTTCTGAAGTCTAACCTCCGGATTCCTAATTTGATCATTCTTAAATTTAATAGTACCCATCTGAATAACAGTAATGTTCTTCAGCCTGGCTATTTCATTTAGTTTCTGATCAAGCAACTTGTCTGAATTAGCAGCAACCAATTTAAGACAAGCAATCTCCTTTGCCTGAGTTTTGGCCAAGGATTTACTTCTCTTCAAGGCCTGCAACAAGTCTCTATATTCATCAATTAACTGATGAATATCTCCTTCAGATTCAGACCCACCCACATCACATGATGCAGATGTATCTGATTCTGACTCAGTACTAGAAATTGAACTTGAAGAACAACTTAGTACCTTACTTGGTCCAGGCTGATCCTGGATTTTGTCTCTTTCAGATAAGGCCATCAGCCCTTTGCACTGATTGTCCTCATGCTCATAAATTGAGTTCATTAACTGCATGAACTCATCTTCCTCCTCTTCAGCAAACAGTCCAATATAGGCTTCAGCTTCTGAATCTGTTTCTAAAGATGACTGATCAGTCAAACTCTTATCCTTCTTGGCAACAAAGGACCTTTCCTTTTTGCCCTTGAACTGAGTCTTCTTCTTGTCAGTTGACTCTTTCCTCTTTTCTGGACAGTCAGCTACTATATGTCCTTGTCTATTGCAACAATAGCATACTATCTTTGAGGATGTATTTTTACTTGGCTTGGACTTTCTTTTGTCATTCCTCGATGACTTCCTGTTCTGATAATAGTCATCTTTTGTCTGTGAAGTGGATGGCTTAGACCTCCACTGCTTCTTCTTCAGAAACTTTTGAAACTGCCTTGTAAAGGCAGCAAAATCCTCATCACTTTCACTGCTGTCTGAGTTCTGGTTCTCTGAATTTTCTGAAGCAGTATCAGCAACTATTTGTGGTGGAGATGGAGACTTGCTTCTATACTTCCTAGTGGCTTCAGTCTTGAAGGCCACAACTCTTTCCTTATGCTCCACTCTTGTAGTCTTCTCTTCATCCTTTCTAACCATTAACTGCATTTCATAAGATAGCAGTTTTCCAAACAAGGTTGGAGGAGGTATATCAGCTAATTTGGCCATTTCCCTAATGACACAGATCTTGGTATCCCAGTCCTTAGTCAGGGATCTTAAAACTTGTCATTCAGCTCATAGTTGCTGAATTCTCTTCCATAGGACATCAACTCATTAACAATCCTATAGAATTTCTTGTAGCATTCAGTAATGCTATCAGACTTTCCTTGTCTGAAGCTTTCGTACTCTTGATTTAACAAGGACTCCCTGTCTTGTCTTACCTCTTCAGATCCCTCCATGTAAACTATTAGAGTGTCCCACATTTATTTTGAGGTTTTACAATGTATTAGGTTCTGAAATGTGGCATCATCAATTGCACTTACAATAATATTCTGGGCCCTCTTGTCCATAGTGGCCAGAATTATTTCATCTTTAGTCATTTCTGAATAGTCTTTGGGAGTTCTCTGATTTGCATCTAGAATGGAAATCTTCATTGGCATATATGACCCTTCTTTGACTGTGATGTATATTCTTGGGTCAGATGCTTCCATAAAGAGTCTAACCCTCTCTTTCCATATGCCAAAAATTTCTTTTCTGCAGATTGGCAATTTCATGGATCCTAGCTCTTTGTGATTCTCAGTTGAACTCATTTTCTTGATTCTTGATTATTCTGATTCTGCCTACAGGATCTTTACTCAGACTGTTATGTCCTTTTTGAGTAACCTCGCTTTGATACCACTTGAAAGAAATATTACCTAATCACCTAGAGGGGGGGGGGGGGGTGAATAGGTGAACTTAATATTTTTAAAATTACAGGCAGAAACACTTAATAAAAAGAGCTGTATTTGCAATTCTCTACAGCAATTCAGCACAGAACATACAACAATCACAGAATTGATCACACACAGAGTACACACAGATTTTATAGTGGTTCCCCAAGGTCTGGGTACATCCACTTTCCCCCTTCTCTTATCTAGTAGTGTACTAGATTCGGCCTAACTTCTCCACTTCTCCTCAGATCCTCAGATCTTACAACTCAGAACCCCAAACAGGTTCCTACAACTCAGAGTGATCCCACTCCTACAACTCAGGCACAAAAGCCCTACCACTCAGTCTTCACCAAGACTTACACTCAGAGAACAAAGTCTCCTACAACTCAGACACTAGGCCCTACCTCAGTCTTCAACAAGACCTACACTCAGAGCACACTGTCTCCTACACTCAGCCTTTATAAAATAGGCTTACAGCTCAGATCCCTTAGGATCCTACAGAAAATGATGTTTACAAAATTTATAACCACAACTCTGAAAGAGAGAGATGAGTTGACTGGTTTCTTGATGAGTTCTTGGAAGAACTAGGCAGAGATCAACCTCCCTTGGCTTTCTTCAAAGCTTCTTGAATTAGAACACAGTAGGGTTGTATCTCTATGCAGAGGATCTTCAATCAACTGCTGACTTGAGATTCTGATTTCAATCTGAATCTTCCTTATCAGCCTGGTTCAACAGCTGGTCTTCTTAGAAGGAGCTCTCTCTCTCTCCAACTTCTTAGATCTTCTCTTGAAGGTCTTCTTCTTATTGTGTTGTCTTTCACTTCATTAATTGATTGTCCTTCCTCTGTTGAAGGAGAAAGGTCTTTAAATAAGCTTTCTCCATGGTGACCGGCTGATCCGGTTTCTAACAACTTTCTGACGGCTCTGTCAGTTGCAGTTGACCGGTTGAAATGACAGCTGTCAAGTCATCCAGTCACTTCTTGAAATCTCTATCACTGTCAGAAAGTGTCGAGACAGATAGTCTTTATGTGTCGACACAAATAGACTAAGTGTCGACACAAGTAGACTAAGTGTCGACACTAGCCTTCATGGTGTCGACACAACTCCTTGTGTTGATGTAACATCTTCTCGACACTGCTTCTTCAGAATGTGTCGACACTGATCCTGTGTGTCGACACAAGCCTTCTGTTGAATGTGTCGACACTGGTTGAGTGTGTCGACACAAATACTTATTTAATACTTAGTTGATTTCTGCTGTGTGTCGACATAATTCCTTTGTGTCGACACATCTTCTTGTGTTGAGACTTTGCTAAGTGTCGACATATCTCCTTTGTGTCGACACATTCCTTTATGTGTTGAAACTTTGCTGAGTGTCGACAGATCTCCTTTGTGTCGACACTTGTACTTAAACTTTGTTGAAGTTTGCTGACTGTCGACATAGCTTCCTGGTGTCGACACATGTATTTGAACTTTGTTGATGCTTGCTGAGTGTCGACACAGCCTCCTAGTGTCGACACATGTACTTGAACTTTGTTGAAGTTTGCTGAGTGTCGACACAGCCTCCTAGTGTCGATACTTTTGCTGTCGACAAAGTTTCTCTGGGTGTCTAAAAGATATGGTACCTAAACACCTAGAGGGGGGGGGGTGAATAGGTGACCTAATCCTTTTTGAACTTTAATGGCATCAATCAGTTATATCACAGATTTCTAACTACTTTTGCACAACAATAACAAAGCATACACAGCAAATAACAATCACAGCACAGCAGACACAGTGATTTATAGTGGTTCCCCAAGCTTTGGGTACATCCACTTTCCCCCTTCGCCTATCTAGCAGTGTACTAGATTCGGCCAAACTTCTCCACTGTCTCAGAACCCAAATTGGTTCCTACTCCTCAGGCCCAAGGCCTTACAACTCAGCTTTATCCCAAAGCCTACACTCAGCCACAAAGGCCTACACTCAGCCAATCAAGGCCTACACTCAGCCAACAAGGCCTACACTCAGCCAACAAGGCCTACACTCAGAGATTTCAATCTCCTACACTCAGGCCAAAAGCCCTACCCTCAGCCTTTATAATTATAGGCTTACAATTCACTCAGATCCAGAGGATCCTACAAGTTAAAATGATTTTACAAATATTAACTCTACAACTCAGAAACAAGAGAGGGGAGTTGAGAGTTTCTTGATGAGTTCTTGGAAGAACTCAGCTGGATCCAATCTGACTTAGCTTTCTTCAAAGCTTCTTGAAAGTAGAACTGAATAAGAATGAATCCTTCTGCAGTTGTTCCTTGACCTCTGCCACTTAGAATTCAGAATAAATCTGAACCCTTCTTCTCAGCCTAGTTCCAAAGGCTGATTTCTTGGATGGAGCCCTCTCTCTCCAACTTCTTAGATCTGCACTTCGACTGCAAGATCTTTTTGTGTTGATACTCTATGTACCACTTTAACAACTTGTTTTTCAACAAACTGAACTCTCGTTTCTGTAAACTGTAGGTGCCTATTTATAGGCCTTCTTCATGGTAACCGGCTGGTCCGGTTCATAACTGTCTTCTGACATCTATGACAGGTGCTGTAGACCGGCTGGAACGGCAACTGTCAAGTCATCCAGTCATTTCTTGAAAATCTCTAACTGTCTGAAAGTGTCGAGACTTTCTATCTTTAAGTGTCGACACTTATAGTCCAAGTGTCGACACATGCTGTGTAAGTGTCGACACAAGTCTACAAGATGTCGACACAACTCCTTGTATGTCTCGACACATATTCTTCTTCAGGTGTCGACACAAGTACTTGATCTTCTATCTTTAGCTGTATTCTTCTAAGTGTCGACACATCTCCTTTGTGTCGACACATCTTCTTGTGTTGAATCTGTTAAGTGTCGACACTGTTTCTTGGTGTCGACACATAGTCTTCTATGTTGATACTTGCTAAGTGTCGACACAGCTCCTTGTGTCGACACTTGATTCTTCTGTCGAGACTTCAGCTGAGTGTCGACACATTCCCTTAGTGTCGACACTTGTACTTAGAATATTTTGGAGATAATTCTGTTCTTTGCTAAGTGTCGACACAGCTCCTTGTGTCGACACTTTCTTCAAGTGTAGAGTCTTCAGCTGAGTGTCGACACATTATTCTAGGTGTCGACACTTACTTCATGTGTTGACTCTTCTGTTGAGTGTCGACACTTTGTTTTTGGTGTCGACACTTTCTTCAAGTGCTGACTCTTCTTGTTGAGTGTCGACACATTGTTCTGAGTGTCGACACTTTAACAGTCTCTGCAGACTTTTGCTGTGTGTCGACACAGCTCCACTGAGTGTCGACACAGCTCCTTATGTCGACACTTTCTGTCTGCACTTTTCTTCACTGAGTGTCGACACAGCTCCTTGTGTCGACACTTTCTGTCTGGTGTCGACTCTGCATCCCAGGTGTCAATACAATGACTCCAAGTGTCGACACTGCTTGTCTGGGTGTCGACACAAGCCTTCTTAAGTGTCGACACTTTCCCTCTGGGTGTCGACACATGGACTTAGAAACTTTTTTGCTTCAGTCCAGTGATTACTTAACCTGCACAAGTAAACTCAACATACATCAAATACATTATGATGTATATCATTGAGTTGGGTGAGGCTTCTTCAAATCAGGTACATTTAGCCAATGTACCCAACAATCTCCCCCTATTTGGAGAAGTCATAACCCTTAGTCAATGATATACACCATTCATAATTAAAAATTACAAAATGATGTAAAGCAGGTTATATTCAGCAGGGTAAACATAAACATGTATTAATTTCACATGTATACAAATTCATCATTTCAGAACAAATAAGAAATAGACACATTCACAGAACAAACATGAAATATATTGATCATATATTGTTCTAACATTTGTCTTATACATTCTCAGTAGTTTACAAAAATGTTTTACATTCAAAAGATTACAAAATAATCTTCAAGTAAATTCTTAAACTATTTCTGTTCAGGTTCCTTGATAACTATTCCCTTGCCAGCTTGAACTTGAGCTTTGACAGGGGCATCAACAGTTTCAGCATCAGCAGGCTTCTTGCCTTTCAGATCTTTCTTTTTGAGCTCTTCAGCTTTGATCTTCTGCCTCTCAAAATAGTGATATGGCTTTGGAAAGTACTTGCTAGGCTCCACTGCAGTAGGAGGTAGCTTTCCCATCTTTGCCTTCCTTCTATACTGAACTATTGCCTCCTGCCTGATCTCATGTTTTCTCCATTCAACTTCAGAAAACCATTTGTTCCTGTCATGAGTGTTATCCTTGGCAGCTTTCCAAGCAGTTAATATTATGTTTCTAGAGGTAGGGCTCCACTGTTCAAAGTCTGGCCTTTGTTCTGCTTGTTCCCTAAACCTCTTCTTAGACAACCTTGTCTCTTCCTCCTTCTGTAATGCCTCTTGCATGGCTTCAGTAATAGGCTGAACCACTTTATCCAGAATAACATTAGACTTCCCTTCAGTTGGGCTATACATCTGATGAATATCAGCTTGCACCATGTCAAAATCTGGTGGAGGATAGATCACTTGAGCTACCTCTGGTTGCTCACCTCCAAGATATGCAGTTTGAATCCCAGATTCAGCAACATTGTCATCATCACAGAGTGGAGGATAACCCAGTGTAGCTCTGATGGAATTAGATATCCATTTGGCATGATCAGAGCTAGCTTTGACTAAAACTCTCTCCCCCTTTATGACTTCTCGAGCCATATGATCTCTGACATCATCCTTTTGAAATCTGATTTGACTATCCAAGTATCTGATTCCCTCTTTAAAGAATGGTTTGAGCTTTTGAAGTTGTTCAGAGATGGCTTTCTGGGAGGCTTGGATTGCAGACTTAACAGCAGAAATTTCTTCTTGAAAGGCTTTGTCAAATTCAGCTTTAGCAGCAGTAGAAGTAGAAGGTTCAGCAGCCTTGTTCTTCAATTCAGTGACTATAACATTATGTGAAGCAGTCAAGTTGTCATTCATTCTTAACTGAT
Source organism: Platanthera guangdongensis (assembly GCA_039583875.1). NCBI lineage: Eukaryota > Viridiplantae > Streptophyta > Magnoliopsida > Asparagales > Orchidaceae > Platanthera > Platanthera guangdongensis. The sequence continues at coordinate 27,217,693 of CM077164.1, read as the reverse complement.
TTTCAAGAACATATCCTTGCTTCAATGCTATGTCATCCACTTGGGCCTTTATCTTTTCCTGGTGGGTTGCCAAGTACATCACTGCATTGCCACCCTTGTGGAAGCAGTCTGTCATCTCCTTCTTGTTAAGGTTCATTTCAAACCTTATAGACTTGATGTCCTGGGCTAGATCAAATTGTAAGGATTTCTGCCCTTCATCCACATAAGCTTCTATGGCTTTTCTTTGTTCATCCAATTTAATCTACATGGCAATCATCAAAGCACTATAATCAACAATTGGAGCTTGCTGAACTATAGGTTGTGGGGCAATAGATTGCAGAGCTTTCTTATAACTTTGACTTCTTCTCTTGAAGACATACAGTTTCTTCTTCTTTGCCCTAGCACTCTCCTCATCTTCAGAGGCAGAAGTGCTGGCTATGTCAACCCTGTCCTTAGGGCTTGAAGGCTTCTCAGATTGTTCAACTAGAGCTTTCCCAGTTTCTGGCCTTATAGGCTCTTCATGAACTTGCACTTACTCCCCCTCAGCAGCAGTATCTTTTTCATTTTCAAAATCTGCGTGATCAAGATTTAGGAATAAATCTTCCATTGTGTATTCTGGTGGTGAAGGAGCTGGAGACAGTCTTTGCTCTTCAACCACTGGATCAGGAATCACTTGTACAGCAGATGTGTCATCTTCAACAACATCTGGTACTGGACTATCCAGCTGAGTTTGCTGAGGAACATCAGATAAATCAGCATCTTCTATAAGATATTCTAAAGTATTTAGGTTAGTGAGTACCTCTTGTATGATGGTGGTGGCTTGCTCACTTTCCAGTGTAGAGGGTTCTTCTACAACTGGAGGCTCCCCCTGGCTGTGATCCTTGTGGATGGGGCTAGCTTGAGGCAGCTCCCCCTGGATCTCAGCAGCCTCTTGAGGAGCAGGATATTTCACTGCAGTCTCTTCCTCTTGGTCATCTGGAGTGAAAACAACTTGTTCTTCACTTTCAGAACTGCTGGTGGACTCTTGTGCCACTGGAGCAGTTTTTCTCTTTTTCTTTGGAGGAATCTCCTTCTCAGTAACTGCCTTCTCTGGGATTGGCATTTCCTTGGACAATACCCTGTCCCATCTAGAAAAGATCCTTTGATCCATCTTCCTCATATGATTTATCTTGCTGCCAGCAGCAGTATTCATTACCTCTGGTATGGTACCAGCTAGGTAGAGACTTAAGATTCTGTCCAGATTGGGCTTCTTCAAGCTTTCCTTGATTTTCTCATAAACTACTATAGACCAGTCAGTCTTAATAGAGAAGATAATCCTTGTCATTATTCCAAACATATATGCAGACACTCTGTCATGCCCTCCAGGCTTGCTGAGTAAGACCTTACCAACAATCTCAGACATGAATTTTCCTTGGCTGTTCATGCCTTTCCTGTTAAAAACAGAACCTATCTTCATTTTAGGATCCAGACCACACCAGGTTAGAGCTTCCCTGGTCTTGGATGCAGTAACTTCTTCTTCATCTTGAGTTTTTGGAAGTTGTAGAATCTTCCTTAGACTCTTTGGTGATACCTTGACCTTCGTTCCATGAACTCTGGATTTGATTCTGAATCCAGACTCATCTACTTCAGCTCCATTTAGAAATTCAAGAATCTCTTTCTTCCAAATCTTTATAGGTTTAGAAACTAAGTATTCTAACCCTGAATCAGCAACTAGGGTTACGACCGCCTGGATTTCTGCATCAGCATCGTCGAAAGCGCCGCGCACCAGCTCATATCCTTCGTTGACGTTCTCCTCTAGCTTAGGCGCCATTAGGGTTGTAGAATTTGTCTTGAGAGAAGAGAGGTGTCGACACAGTAGTTTTGGTCTCGAAACTTTGAAAGCGTGTCGACAAACAAAGACCGAACCCTATTTATACCTTTCTGATTTTGAAGATGAACAGGCGGGATAGTTAACTTAAAATGTGTCGACACTGGCAATAAGTGTCGACACTGACTTATAATGTCTCGACACACATGTGTCGACACAAGTTTAGTCAACAGATTTTATGTGTCGACACTTGGTTATGTGTCGACACAACATAACTCGACACATTGTCGAGACTTTACTTAGAAAATTCTGAGTAAAACTTAAGTGTCGACACCACATTGGATGTGTCGACACCTACTGGATATGTGTCGACACTAACATTCTGAAGTGTCGACACAAACATCCTAGATGTGTCGACACTTATTTCCTGAAGTGTCGACACCACTATTCTGTGTCGACATAGACTTGTTTATGTGTCGACACTTTTTACTTAGTCATTTTCTAATCTGTAAACTTACTCTAAGTTTATCATTTCTAGTTCAATTTTGAATCTATTGAACTTACCTTCTTCTAGGGGCTTAGTAAACATATCAGCTACTTGATTATCAGTTTTAACATATTCTAATAAAATATCTTCTCTTTCTACATGCTCCCTAAGAAAATGATATTTAATTTCAATATGTTTAGTTCTACTATGAGATACAGGGTTATTAGCTATTGAAATAGCACTTGTAGAATCACAGAAAAGTGGAGTTCTACTTACCTGAAATCCATAGTCCTCTAGCTGATGTTGTATCCACAGAAGTTGAGCACAGCAACTTCCTGCAGCCACATACTCTGACTCTGCTGTGGAGATAGCCACACTGGTTTGCTTTTTGCTACTCCATGAAATTAGTCTCCCACCTAGGAATTGACAGGTTCCAGTAGTGCTCTTTCTATCTTCTTTGCATCCTGCAAAGTCTGCATCTGAATAACCTGTTAGATCAAAATCTCCATTCCTAGGGTACCAGAGGCCTAGATAGGGAGTGCCCTTTAGATATCTCAATATTCTTTTGACTGCTGTCAAATGAGACTCTTTAGGGCAGGCTTGATACCTGGCACAAACACATGTAGCATACATGATGTCAGGTCTACTAGCAGTCAAGTATAATAGGGAGCCAACTATCCCTCTATACAAGGTTTCATCTACAGGTTTCCCTGCATCATCCTTGCTAAGAGACATACTTGACCCCATAGGAGTCTTCATGGTGCTGGATGAATCCATACCATACTTCCTTATGAGTTCTAGGGTGAACTTGGACTGACAAATGGATAAACCACTCTCAGTCTGTTTAACTTGGAGACCCAAGAAAAACTTCAGCTCTCCCATACTACTCATCTCAAACTGACCTTGCATAAGTTTTGCAAACTTTTTGCAAAGGCTGCTTTCAGTAGACCCAAATATAATGTCATCTACATATATTTGGACTAGTATAACTTTGCCTCTAGATTCCCTAAGGAATAGAGTCTTATCTATTTTCCCCCTTGAGAACTTGTTCTCAATGAGGAAACTAGATAGGGTTTCATACCAAGCCCTAGGGGCTTGCTTTAACCCATATAAAGCTTTCCTAAGTCTATAGACATGATGAGGTAGAGTTGGATCAACAAAACCTGAAGGCTGTTCCACATAGACTTCTTCCTTAAGATTACCATTTAGGAATGCTGACTTGACATCCATTTGGTAAACCTTGAATCCTTGATAGGTTGCATAGGCCAAGAACATCCTTATGGCTTCCAGTCTGGCTACTGGAGCAAAGGTTTGATCAAAATCAATACCTTCTTCTTGCCTATATCCTTTAGCAACCAGTCTAGCCTTATTCTTAATGATGACCCCTTGTTCATCCATCTTATTCCTGTAGATCCACTTAGTTCCTATTATATTGTGGTCTTTAGGTTTAGGAACTAATTCCCAGACCTTGCACCTCTTGAACTGATTAAGCTCTTCTTGCATTGCTTCAGTCCATTGTGGATCCAGTATTGCTTCTTCAAATTTCTTAGGTTCAACTTGAGACAGAAAGCTGGAGTAGATTGCTGCATTTATGTATCTGCTCCTGGTTTGTACTCCTTGTCTTGGATCTCCAATAATCTGCTCTACTGGATGATCTCTTAGATGCCTGTTGGCTGGAGGCATCCTAACTTCTGGTTGAACCTCTTCAGCATCTCCATCATGCTGTATTCCTTGTACTTCATCAGCAATTGACACATGTAGTTCTCCCCCTGGACAACAGCTACTCTCCTCTCCTTGCTGTCTTGCAGCAGACACTTCTTCTATAGTAAGCTTGTCCATTTTCTTTGTTAAACCTGTGGGGCTGCATACACTACTAGACAACTCATTGTTAATAAGTTTAGTCTCATCAAAAACTACATGCACAGATTCTTCTACAACTTGTGTAGTCAAGTTGTAGACTCTATAAGCCTTACTATTATTGTTGTACCCAACAAAAATTCCCTCTTAGGACTTGGCAGCAAACTTAGTTAAGTAAGACTTCCCATTGTTAAGTATGAAGCATTTGCAACCAAAGATCCTGAAATAGGATAGGTTTGGTTTCCTGCCTTTCACAACTTCATAGGGGGTCTTGTTAAGCCTTTTAGTGATGGTAGCCCTATTTATAACATGGCATGCAGTATTAACTGCTTCAGCCCAGAAATACTCTGGCAGTGATGTATCACTTAATAGGGTCCTACCAGCCTCTATCAAGTTTCTATTCTTCCTCTCAGCAATGCCATTTTGCTGAGGTGTTCTAGGTGAAGAGAATTCTTGAAATATCCCAAAGTCTTCACATAGTTTTGTCATGCTATCAGACTGAAATTCAGTACCATGGTCACTTCTAATTTTGACCACTGTACTATTTAGTTTATTCTGAATTTGCTTGACAAAGCTATAGAAGACACTAGGTGTTTCAGATTTCTGTCTTAAGAAGAACACCCAGGAAAACCTTGAGTAGTCATCTACAACTACAAAGGTATAGACCTTCCTACCTAAGCTGTGAACTGGCATTGGACCAAAGAGATCCAAGTGCAAGAGGTATAAACACCTCACAGCATCTTTGTTTTCTATGCTTCTAAAGGTGGATTTAGTCTGCTTGCCCTTTTGACAAGCTGAGCAAATACCATCTTTAACACACTTAACTTGAGGACCATTCCTCACTAACTCTTTGCTAAAGAGTTTGCTAATAGTCTTGTAGTTAAGATGGGCTAGCCTCTTGTGCCATTTGACACAATGAGAGACTGTCTCATCAGCTACAAGACAAACTGGAGAACCATTGTTCTCAATCATAATGTCTAGGCAGTAGACATTCCTCTTCCTATAACCTGTCAAAATGATCTCTTGATCACTTGACCTCTTGATATGACAACCATTTTTAACAAATGAGATGTCATACCCTACATCACTTAATTGACTTATACTTATTAGGTTGTGTTTCAACCCTTTAACATAAGCCACTTGAGTAATGGTAACCAAGTTGCTAGAAATGTTACCAAATCCTTTGATGATTCCTTTTTCAGAACCACCAAAGGTGACTTTTGGACCATCTTTTATTGGAATGTAGTCCTTTAGTAATCCTCTAGTTCCAGTCATATGTCTGGAACATCCACTGTCCAAGTACCATGTTGGGGTATGGCCACTTGGACTCACCTGCAAAACAGATTAATGAACCTTAGAACCCAAAGAATTCTTGGGTCCTTGGTACTTGTTAGTTTGCAATCTGACAAAGCTACCACTGGCTTTCCAACAGGTAGTTTGGTACTCACTTTGGCACTAGCATTGTGCCAACAGTCCACTGCAAAATGGCCAACTTTGCCACAGCACCAACATTCAAACTTATTGTACCTTTGCTTAGGTACTGTCTTGGCTGTCTTGTCTACAGCAGACTTGTTGAATGTTGGGGCTTTGCCCTTGGACTTAGACTTGGACTGCTCAGTCCTTGCAGGTCTAATAAAGCCCAGTCCAGCCTTGCCTTTATGATGAACAAATTCATCAATTAAAGGTAGCACTGACTTAGGTTTAGAAAACCTAGCAACAAGCTCTCTCTCTTTCTGAAGATTGATCTCCAGACTCTTGATTTGATCATTCTTAAAGGTAATAGTCCCCATCTGAATCACAGTTATGTGTTTTAGCCTGGCTATCTCATTCAGATTTTGATCAAATTGCTTCTCAAAATCTGTTGCAGCAGCTTTAAGATCAGCAATTTCCTTTGCCTGACTTTTGGCTAGGGACTTGCTTTTCTTGTAAGCCTGCAACAACACCTTATATTCATCTATAAGCTGATGAATATCATCCTCTGACTCAGATGCATTCTCATCACTTGATGAAGATGAATCTGATTCTGAACTAGAACAAGAAACTGAACTAAGAGTTGAACTTTGTACCTTACTGGGTCCTGGCTGCTCCAGGATTTTGTCACTCTCAGTCAATGCCATCAGTCCTTGGCACTGGCAGTTTTCTTGTTCATAAATAGACTCCATTATCTGCATAAATTCTTCTTCTTCTTCTTCAGCAAATAGCCCTATGTATGCCTCAGCATCAGACTCAGTTTCTGAAGAAGAGATATCTGATAGAGTCTTCTCTTTCTTGGATACAAAAGACTTCTCTTTCTTCCCTTTGAAATGAGTCTTTTTCCTGTCACCAGATTCTTTCCTCTTTTCAGGACAATCTGCAATAACATGGCCCTGTCTATTGCAGCAATAGCACACTATCTTAGAACTAGTTGCCTTGCTAGATTTGTTCTCTTCCTGTCCTTCTTTGAAGCCTTTTTATCTTGATAAAAATCTTCTTTTCCTTTTGAAGTAGAAGGCCTTGACCTCCACTGTTTCTTCTTCAGGAATTTTTGAAAGTGTCTTGTGAAAGCAGCAAAATCTTCATCACTTTCACTGCTTGCAGATTTGGTGCTGACTGACTCATCTGACTCAGATTCAACTACCTTTGGAGGTGGAGTTGATGACTTATTTTTGCACTTCCTGGAGGCTTCTGTCTTGAAGGCTACTGTTCTTTCCTTGTGCTCAGTTCTTGTTGATTTCTCCTCCTCTTTTCTCACTGTCAATTGTATTTCATAAGACAATAACTTGCCAAACAGTGTAGGAGGAGGAATTTCCCCCAACTTAGCCATTTCTCTTATGGCACAGATCTTGGTGTCCCAATCTTTGGTTAGGGACCTTAAGAACTTGTCATTTAGTTCATAGTTACTGAACTCTCTTCCATAAGACATGAGTTCATTCACTATTCTGTAGAACTTCTTATAGCACTCAGTTATGCTATCACCTTTTCCTTGTCTAAAACTCTCATACTCCTGATTTAGCAAGGATTTTCTATCTTGTCTAACTTCTTCAGATCCTTCCATATACACTATAAGAGTGTCCCACATCTCTCTGGCTGTCTTACAGTGTATAAGATTCTGAAAATGTTGCATCATCTATGATACTCACTATAATATTTTGTGCCCTCTTGTCCATGGTAGCTAGGACAATCTCATCCTTAGTCATCTCAGAGAAATCCTTTGGAGTTCTCTGATTTGCATCTAGAACTGAAATCTTCATGGGCACATAAGGCCCTTCCTTTACTGTGATGTAGATTCTAGGGTCTGAGGCCTCCATAAACAGCCTTACCCTTTCCTTCCAGATCCCAAAGATCTCTTTCCTGCATATGGGCAATTTCATGGAACCCAATTCCTTGTGATTCTCAGAGGAACCCATGTTTCTTGATTTTCTTGAATCTGTATTTTCTTGAATCTATATGTTGCCTTACACTGAATCTGCCAATCAGGATCTCCTCAGACTGTTAGTCCTTTTGAGGAACCTGGCTCTGATACCACTTGAAAGATATGGTACCTAAACACCTAGAGGGGGGGGGGGGTGAATATGTGACCTAATCCTTTTTGAACTTTAATGACAGCAATCAGTTATATCACAGATTTCTAACTACTTTTGCACAGCAATAACAAAGCATACACAACAAATAACAATCACAGCACAGCAGACACAGTGATTTATAGTGGTTCCCCAAGCTTTGGGTACATCCACTTTCCCCCTTCGCCTATCTAGCAGTGTACTAGATTCGGCCAAACTTCTCCACTGTCTCAGAACCCAAATTGGTTCCTACTCCTCAGGCCCAAGGCCTTACAACTCAGCTTTATCCCAAAGCCTACACTCAGCCACAAAGGCCTACACTCAGCCAATCAAGGCCTACACTCAGCCAACAAGGCCTACACTCAGCCAACAAGGCCTACACTCAGAGATTTCAATCTCCTACACTCAGGCCAAAAGCCCTACCCTCAGCCTTTATAATTATAGGCTTACAATTCACTCAGATCCAGAGGATCCTACAAGTTAAAATGATTTTACAAATATTAACTCTACAACTCAGAAACAAGAGAGAGGAGTTGAGAGTTTCTTGATGAGTTCTTGGAAGAACTCAGCTGGATCCAATCTGACTTAGCTTTCTTCAAAGCTTCTTGAAAGTAGAACTGAATAAGAATGAATCCTTCTGCAGTTGTTCCTTGACCTCTGCCACTTAGAATTCAGAATAAATCTAAACCCTTCTTCTCAGCCTAGTTCCAAAGGCTGATTTCTTGGATGGAGCCCTCTCTCTCCAACTTCTTAGATCTGCACTTCGACTGCAAGATCTTCTTGTGTTGATACTCTATGTACCACTTTAACAACTTGTTTTTCAACAAACTGAACTCTCGTTTCTGTAAACTGTAGGTGCCTATTTATAGGCCTTCTTCATGGTAACCGGCTGGTCCGGTTCATAACTGTCTTCTGACATCTCTGACAGGTACTGTAGACCGGCTGGAACGGCAGCTGTCAAGTCATCCAGTCATTTCTTGAAAATCTCTAACTGTCTGAAAGTGTCGAGACTTTCTGTCTTTAAGTGTCGACACTTATAGTCCAAGTGTCGACACATGCTGTGTAAGTGTCGACACAAGTCTACAAGGTGTCGACACAACTCCTTGTATGTCTCGACACAGATTCTTCTTCAGGTGTCGATACTGAAATTGAGTGTCGACACAAGTACTTGATCTTCTATCTTTAGCTGTATTCTTCTAAGTGTCGACACATCTCCTTTGTGTCGACACATCTTCTTGTGTTGAATCTGTTAAGTGTCGACACTGCTTCTTGGTGTCGACACATAGTCTTCTATGTTGATACTTGCTAAGTGTCGACACAGCTCCTTGTGTCGACACTTGATTTTTCTGTCGAGACTTCAGCTGAGTGTCGACACATTCCCTTAGTGTCGACACTTGTACTTAGAATATTTTGGAGATAATTCTGTTCTTTGTTAAATGTCGACACAGCTCCTTGTGTCGACACTTTCTTCAAGTGTAGAGTCTTCAGCTGAGTGTCGACACATTGTTCTAGGTGTCGGCACTTACTTCATGTGTTGACTCTTCTGTTGAGTGTCGACACTTTGTTTTTGGTGTCGACACTTTCTTCAAGTGCTGACTCTTCTTGTTGAGTGTCGACACATTGTTCTGAGTGTCGACACTTTAACAGTCTCTGCAGACTTTTGTTGTGTGTCGACACAGCTCCACTGGGTGTCGACACAGCTCCTTGTGTCGACACTTTCTGTCTGCACTTTTCTTCACTGAGTGTCGACACAGCTCCTTGTGTCGACACTTTCTGTTTGGTGTCGACTCTGCATCCCAGGTGTCAACACAATGACTCCAAGTGTCGATACTGCTTGTCTGGGTGTCGACACAAGCCTTCTTAAGTGTCGACACTTTCCCTCTGGGTGTCGATACATGGACTTAGAAACTTTTTGCTTCAGTCCAGTGATTACTTAACCTGCACAAGTAAACTCAACATACATCAAATACATTATGATGTATATCATTGAGTTGGGTGAGACTTTTTCAAATTAGGTACATTTAGCCAATGTACCCAACAGTGTCGACACTGCTTCTAAGTGTCGACACTGATTATGTAGACAATTCTTCACTGTGTGTCGACACTGCCTGTATGTGTCGACAGTTTCCTTCTGGTGTCGACTCTGCCTTCCTGGTGTCGACACAATTACTCCAAGTGTCGACACAGCTTCTCTAGATGTCGACACAAGCCTTCTTAAGTGTCGACACTTTTCTTCTGGGTGTCGACACATGGACTTAGAAACTTTTATGCTTTCCCTGCAATTACCTAACCTGCACACATAAACTCAAAGCACATCAAATACATCTTGATGTATATCATTGAGTAGGGTGAGGCTTCTTCAAATCAGGTACATATATTACAATGTACCCAACATGGCGCGAGCACGGCGGACACAAAATACCCAGACTGCCAATCAGTAGGACAGTCCGCCACAAAGAATGAGACCAACACCCACTACATCACCAGAGAGCACGTCAAGGGACAAAGCCGATCTCCAAACACAGTCCGCTATAACTCCGCAGATACAACTTCCAAACTGCCTGGTTACCACAAGATATGACTAACTGCAAGGCTGCAGACCAAGCTGAGCACCGCCAACAGACTGCCATATACAGTCCACTCAGGCCGCTCCACTAGATGCCCAAGCTGCTAAGACTTCCTTGGCCATAGACCATCCAGGTCGCGCACCAGTCCGCCCAGGCCGAAAACACAGGTCGCACAGGCCGATCCACAAGAACAGCCAAACCATCATCCAACCAGGCCGTCACGCAGGCTGTAACCATCAGTCCGCCCAGGCCGCGGACTCAGACCGCTCAGACCGCACTGCCTGCTCCATCACGCACTTTCACTTCACAAATTTCAACACTCCACCTTAAAGTGAGAAGTGGTGATCAAGCCCAGCAAACCTTGTAACCTTTGAAAAGGCCCCTTCGACAGCGGCTTTGTGAAGATATCAGCAAGATTATCTTCACTCGGAACATGCCCAACCATAAGAGATCCCTCCAACACCCTCTCCCTTTGAAGTGGTGCCCGATCTCAATATGCTTGGTCCTTGCATGACACACTGGATTGTTCACCAGTTTGAGAGCACTCTCATTGTCACCTCGGAGTAAAGTAGGACCTTGCACTTCCTCATGAACATCCTCTACAAGCCTCCTCAACCAGATGGCTTCTCGAGCAGCCAAGGCCGAAGCCTTGTACTCTGCTTCCGTTGTAGACACTAACACCGAGTCCTGCTTCTTGCTACACCATGAGATGCAAGCTAATCCACAAGTGAAAACATAACCCGAAGTTGATCTTCGATCATCCGAGTCACCACCATAATCAACATCCGTGTATCCAAGTAAAGAAAAGCCCATGTCCCTTCTATAGAGGAATCCCATATCAGAAGTCGCCTTGACATACTTCAAAATGTTCTTTGTCGCCACCAGATGAGACTTCCTTGTCTCAACCATAAACTGACTTACTCGGCCAATAGTGAAAGCAATGTCTGGCCTTGTAATCGTTAGGTAGATCAAGCTCCCCACTAGAGCTTTGAACACCAAGGGATCAAGAAGAATCCTTCTTTTATCTCGTCGAAGCTTCAGACCAAGATCCAGAGGAGTAGAACAACTCTTTCCTTTGCCCATACCGAATCAATTCACAATGCGATCCACATATCCTTTTTTACAAATGAGTATCCCGCTCTCCTTTCTCTCCACTTCAAGACCAAGGAAGTGATGAAGCTCTCCCAAGCCTTTCATCTCGAAGTGAATAGCTAGCTCAGCCCTGAGCCTAGCTACCTCCTCCTCTGAATTCCCTATGATGATCATATCATCAACATACAACAGGACCAAGACTTGAAGCTCCCTCTTCTTCTTGATGAACAAGCTTGAATCCAAGTTGGAAACTAGATATCCGCAGAATTGAAGGTATTCTGCTATCTTCCCATACCAAGCTCTTTGAGCTTGCTTCAACCCGTAGAGAGCTTTCCTGAGCTTGCAGACATAGTCCGGATGAACTTCAGAAATAAAACCAAGTGGTTGATCCATGAAGATGTCCTTATCAATCTCTCCATAAAAAAAGCATTCTTCACATCAAGCTGCCACATTCTCCATCCCTCAAGCAGCCAAGACGATCACCACCCGAACCAAAGTCATCTTTGCAACTGGACTAAATGTCTCCTCATAGTCTTCTCCATACTGTTGTGAGAATCCTCGAGCAACAAGGCGAGCTTTGTATCTATCAATTCTCCCATCAGCCTTCTTCTTCAACTTGTACACCCACTTGCAAGTCACTAGAGTAATGCCATCAACCTTGGGCACAAGGTCCCAGGTTTCATTCTTCTTGAGAGCAATAATCTCCTCCTTCATGGCACCTTCCCACTCCTTGACTCCAGTGGCCTCATTGAAGTTTGTATGCTCTCGCTCATCCAGAGGAACTGCAAGGAAGCAGGAGACAAAACTCACTGCATTCCCATCACAGTATCAAGCTGGTGGCTTAACAACCCTCTTTGATCTTCGAAGGGTCTGCTCCTTGCTCACCACCTCCGTTGCTTCTTCAGGCTCAACTCCATTCCTGGGCAGACTTTAAGCAAAGCTCCCCCTGCTTCCTGAACCAGAAGCCTCTGCCTTAGAGCTTGAAGCAACAGGAGCTGCTGGTGAAACAACAAGCTCTTCTTCCAGAACTTCAGCAGTCACTTTCTTCTCTTCATCAATCTTGCTCTCTGGTAGATCAACTGACCCCCCTCCATACGACGTCAGTTCATCAAAGACCACGTCTCTTGATACAACAAACTTCTTCGTCGCAAGATCCATGCATTTCCATCCATTCTTTCGCTCATCATAGCCAACAAAAACAAGTTTCCTTGCCTTTGCATCAAGCTTTGTCCTTGAAGCATCCGAGATATGCACATAACAAGTTAATCCAAACACCCGAAGGTGTTCCACGCTTGGCTTATCCTTCAGCAACATCTCAAAAGGAGACTTCATGTTGATCAGACTGAGCGACATCCGATTGATGACGTAAGAAGCACAAGACATCCCCTCTGCCCAGAAGGACCTAGGAATGTCTTTCGCATGAAGCCAACACTTGCAGGTTTCTGTCAGATGACGGATCTTCCGCTCCGCTACTCCGTTTTGTTGTGGAGTATGAGCACAAGTAAGCTCTCTTTGGATCCAGTGCTTCCTGCAGAAGTTAGAAAACTCGGAGAAGACAAACTCACCGCCGTTGTCTGATCTAAACTTCTTGATCCGCACCCTAAGCCGGCCCTCCACTAGATCCTTGAACTACACAAACAGCCGAAAAGCTTCTGACTTCTCCTTCAAGAAATAAACCCAAGTGTATCTTGAGTAGTCATCAATCAGAACGAGCATATATCTGCTTCCATCAAGGCTAACAGTGACGGTTGGTCTCATCAAGTCACCATGGATACACTCTAATGGTCTCTTGCTCCTTGTTTGTGATTTATCAAACGTAAGGCGATGAGCCTTACCGTGCTGACACCCCGCGTAAACGTGACCATCACCAAAGGAAGATAGCTTAGACAAGCCTCTCATAAGGCTCTTGTTTGCCATAGCTTTCAACTCATCCATTCCTACATGCCCCAGCCTCTCGTGCTATATAGCAGTGCTACCATTAGCCTTCATCCGATCAACGTAAGAGTTTGTTGCAAGAACAAACAAGTTCTTAACTCTCCTCCCAATATGAGCAACATCAGCCTTTACCGCTGATACGTTGCGAAGGAACTTCACTTCTATTGGCCCAAACAGAACGTGATAACCTGCGTCTACCGCATTAATCACAGAGAAGAGGTTCTTCTTGTTGGGTACATTGGTTTAAATGTACCTGATTTGAAGAAGCCTCACCCAACTCAATGATATTCATCAAAATGTATTTGATGTGTTTTGAGTTTACTTGTGCAGATTAAGTATTTGCAGGAAAGATGAAAAAGTTTCTAAGTCCATGTGTCGACACCAAGAGGGAAAGTGTCGACACTTAAGAAGACTTGTGTCGACACCCAGACAAGCAGTGTCGACACTTGGAGTCATTGTGTCGACACCAGGGATGCAGAGTCGACACCAGACAGAAAGTGTCGACACAAGGAGCTGTGTCGACACTCAATGAAGAGAAGTGCAGTGAAGCAGTTTCGACACTTAACAGTTGTGTCGACACCCATTGAAACTGTGTCTACATCAGAAAGTGTCGACACTTGGAGGCTGTGTCGACACTCAGCAAAAGTCAGCAGAGACTAAGTATAAGTGTCGACACCCAGAGCAATGTGTCGACACACAGTAGAAGAGTCAACACTTGAAGAAAGTGTCGACACAAGAAAGAATGTGTCGACACTCAGCTGAAGACTCAACACTTGAAGAAAGTGTCGACACAAGGAGCTGTGTCGACACTTAGCAAAGTTCAAGAATATTCTAAGTACAAGTGTCGACACAAAGGAGATGTGTCGACACTCAGCAAAAGTCTCAACAGAAGAAGAATGTGTCGACACATGGAGTAGTGTCGACACATGGAGCAGTGTCGACACTCAGCAAGTATCAACACAGAAGACATGTGTCGACACCAAGAAGCAGTGTCGACACTGACAAGTTCAACACATGAAGATGTGTCGACACAAAGGTGTTGTGTCGACACTTAGAAGAATTCAGTAATATACTGAAGTACAAGTACTTGTGTCGACACACATTATCAGTGTCGACACATGAAGAAGAAGCAGTGTCGAGATATAAAATCTACAACACAAGGAGTTGTGTCGACACCTTGTAGGCTAGTGTCGACACTTAGACAACTTGTGTCGACACTTAGTCTATAAGTGTCGACACTTAAAGACAGACAGTCTCGACACTTGCAGACAGTTACAGAATTTTCAAGAACTGACTGGTTGACTTGACAGCTGCCATTCCAGCCGATCTACAACACCTGTCAGAGTTGTCAGAAATCAGTTATGAACCGGACCAGCCGGTTACCATGAAGAAGGCCTATAAATAGGCTTATACAGTCTACAGAAACTGTTGTTGAAGAAATTAATTGAACACAAGTACAAGTGATCAATATACAAAGAAGATCTAGCTATTCCTTGAAGAATCTAGTGAAGATCTAAGAAGTTGGAGAGAGAGAGCTCCATCCAAGAAGTCAGCCATTGGAACCAGGCTGAGAAGAAGGGTTCAGATTTATTCTGAATCTTAAGTAGCAGAGATCAAGGATCAACTGCAGAAGAGATCAATCTTATTGTGTTCTACTTTCAAGAAGCTTTGAAGAAAGCCAAGTCAGATTGATTTCAGCTGAGTTCTTCCAAGAACTCATCAAGAAACTCACAACTCTTCTCTCTTGTCTCTGAGTTGTTGAGTTACAATTTTTGTATTCATATTATCTTGTAGGATCCTTAGGGATCTGAGTCTTTGTAAGCCTGTAATTATAAAGGCTGAGTGTATGAGATTTGAATCTCTGAGTGTAGGCCTATTGTGGCTGAGTGTAGGCCTTGACGGCTGAGTGTAGGCCTTGGTGGCTGAGTGTAGGCTTTGTGAAGAAGCTGAGTTGTAGGGCCTTGGGCCTGAGCTGTAGGAACCTGATTTGTGGTTCTGAGATAGTGGAGGAGTTTGGCCGAATCTAGTACACTGCTAGATAGGCGAAGGGGGAAAGTGGATGTACCCAAACCTTGGGGAACCACTATAAAACTATGTGTCTTCTGTGTGCTTGTGGAATTCTGTGATTGCTGATTATGTGCTGTGATAAAGTAGATTTAATTCTGTGATTGTAAGTTGAATTCTGCCTAAAAAGTTAAAAAGATTTAAGTCACCTATTCACCCCCCTCTAGGTGATTAGGTACAATATCTTTCAAGTGGTATCAGACCGAGGTTACTCAAAAAAGGACATAACTGTCTGAGTAGATCCTGTTGGCAGATTCAGTCTAAGTACATTACAAAATCAAGAAAATCAAGAACCATGGGTTCCACTGAGAATCATAAGGAATTGGGATCCATGAAGCTACCCATTTGCAGAAAAAAAATCTTTGGCATCTGGAAGGAAAGGGTGAGACTTTTTATGGAAGCCTCAGATCCTAGGATTTATATCACAGTGAAAGAAGGGCCTTATGTGCCCATGAAGGTGTCAGTCTTAGATGCAAATCAGAGGACACCTAATTATTTCTCTGAAATGACAAAGGATGAGATTGTTCTAGCCACAATGGACAAAAGGGCTCAGAATATCATAGTAAGTGCTATAGATGATGCAACTTTTCAGAATTTGATACACTGCAAGACATCCAAGGAAATGTGGGATACTCTTATTGTGTACATGGAGGGTTCTAAAGAAGTGAGGCAAGACAGAAAATCTTTGCTCAACCAAGAATATGAAAGTTTTAGACAAGATAAAGCTGATAGCATAACTGAATGCTATAAAAAGTTCTATAGGATTGTGAATGAGCTTATGTCCTATGGCAGAGAGTTCAGTAATTATGAGCTCAATGATAAGTTTCTAAGGTCCCTTACAAAAGATTGAGACACCAAGATCTGTGCCATTAGGGAAATGGCAAAGCTGGCAGAAATTCCTCCACCAACACTATTTGGAAAACTTCTATCCTATGAGATGCAGTTGATGGTGAGGAAAGAAGAGGAGAAATCAACAAGAAGTGAACATAAAGAAAGGACAGTGGCCTTCAAAACAGAAGCCCCCAGAAAGTACAGAGGTAAGTCACCAACTCCACCACCAAAAGTAGTTGAGACTGAGTCAGAAGATTCAGAAAGCAGAAAGTCTGAGAGCAGTGAAAGTGATGAGGACTTTGCTGCCTTCACAAGACACTTTCAGAAGTTCTTAAAGAAGAAACAGTGGAGGACAAGACCATCTACTTCACAGGGTAAAGAAGACTATTATCAGAATAAAAAATCTTCAAAGAAAGACAGGAAAAAGTTCAAGTCTAGCAAAGCAACATTATCAAAAATTGTATGTTATTGCTGTAATAGACAAGGACATGTTGTTGCAGATTGTCCAGAAAAAAGGAAGGAGTCTAGTGATAAGAAAAAGACTCCATTCAAGGGCAAGAATGAAAAGTCATTTGTTGCCAAGAAGGATAAGAGCCTGTCAGATATTTCTTCATCAGAAACTGAGTCAGATGCTGAGGCATATATAGGACTGTTTGCTGGGGAGGAAGAAGAAGAGTTCATGCAGATTATGAATTCTATATATGCACAAGAGGACAGTCAGTGCCAAGGGCTAATGGCATTGACAGAAAGTGACAAAATCCTGGAGCAGCCAGGACCTAGTAAGGTGAGTCCAAGTGGTCATGCCCCAATATAGTACTTGGACAGTGGATGTTCCAGACATATGACTGGAACAAGGGGTTTACTAAAGGACTACACACCCATCAAGGATGGTCCAAAAGTCACCTTTGGTGGTTCTGAAAAAGGGATCATCAAAGGTTTTGGTAACATTTCTAACTCCTTTATTACAATTACTCAAGTGGCCTATGTTAAAGGTTTGAAACATAACCTTATTAGTATAAGTCAATTGAGTGATGTAGGATATGACATCTCATTTGTCAAAAATGGTTGTCATATCAGGAGGTCAAATGATCAAGAGATCATTTTGACTGGCTATAGAAAAAGAAATGTCTACTGCTTAGACATTATGGTTGAGAACATTGGTTCTCCAGTGTGTCTAGTAGCTGATGAGACAGTCTCTCATTGTGTCAAATGGCACAAGAGGCTAGCCCATCTAAACTACAAGACAATTGGCAAACTCTTTAGCAAAGAGTTAGTGAGGAATGGTCCTCAAGTTAAGTGTATTAAAGATGGTATTTGCTCAGCTTGTCAAAAGGGCAAGCAGACTAGATCCACCTTTAGAAGCATTGAAAACAAAGATGCCGTGAGGTGTTTATACCTCTTGCATATGGATCTCTTTGGTCCAATGCCAGTTCACAGCCTGGGTAGGAATGTCTATACCTTTGTAGTTGTAGATGACTACTCAAGGTTTTCATGGGTGTTCTTCCTTAGACAGAAATCTGAAACACCTAGTGTCTTCTATAGTTTTGTCAAACAAATTCAGAATGAACTAGATAGTACAGTGGTCAAAATAAGAAGTGACCATGGTACTGAATTTCAGTCTGATAGTATGGCAAAACTATGTGAAGAATTTGGAATATTTCAAGAGTTTTCTTCACCAAGAACACATCAGCAAAATGACATTGCTGAGAGGAAGAATATAACATTGATTGAGGCTGGCAGGACCCTATTAAGTGATACATCACTACCAGAATATTTCTGGGCTGAAGCAGTAAATACTGCATGCCATGTTATTAATAGGGCTACCATTACTAAAAGCCACAACAAGACCCCCTATGAGGTTGTGAAAGGCAGGAAACCAAACCTATCCTACTTCAGGATCTTTGGTTGTAAGTGTTTTATACTTAACAATGGAAAGTCTTACTTGACTAAGTTTGCTGCCAAGTCCCAAGAGGGAATTTTTGTTGGGTATAGCAACAACAGTAAGGCTTATAGAGTCTACAACTTGTCTACTCAAGTTGTAGAGGAATCTGTACATGTAGTATTTGATGAAACTAGACTTATTAACAATGAGTTGACTAGTAGTGTATGCAGCTCCACAGGTATAACAAAGAAGATGGACAAGCTCACTATAGAAGATGAACCTTCTACAAGACAGCAAGTAAAAGATAGTGACTGTTGTCCAGGGGGAGTACTACATGTACCTAATATAGATGAAGTTCAAGGAGTGCAGCAAGATGAAGAAACTGAAGAAGTTCAACCAGAAGTCAGGATGCCTCCAGCCAATAGGCATCTTAGAGATCATCCAGCAGAACAAATCATTGGTGATCCAAGACAAGGGGTACAAACAAGGAGCAGAAATCTGAATGCAACAATCTACTCCAGTTTTCTATCCCAAGTTGAACCAAAGAAGTTTGAAGAAGCCATCCTAGACCCTCATTGGATTGAGGCAATGCAAGAAGAGCTGAATCATTTCAAGAGGTGCAAGGTTTGGGAACTTGTTCCTAAACCTAAAGACCACAATATAATTGGGACCAAGTGGATCTATAGGAACAAGATGGATGAACATGGAGTCATCATTAAGAACAAAGCAAGATTGGTTGCTAAAGGATATAGACAGGAAGAAGGTATTGACTTTGATCAAACCTTTGCTCTAGTAGCCAGACTGGAAGCCATAAGGATGTTTCTGGCCTATGCAACCTTTTAAGGATTTAAAGTTTACCAAATGGATGTCAAGTCAGCATTTTTAAATGGTAATCTTAAAGAGAAAGTCTATGTGGAATAGTCATCAGGTTTTGTTGATTCAACTCAACCTAATCATGTCTATAGACTTAGGAAAGCATTGTATGGGTTAAAGCAAGCCCCTAGGGCTTGGTATGAAACCCTGTCTAGTTTCCTCATTGAGAATAAGTTCATAAGGGGGAAAATAGACAAGACTCTATTCCTTAGGGAATCCAGAGGCAAAGTTATACTAGTCCAAATATATGTAGATGACATAATATTTGGGTCTACTGAAAGTAGTCTTTGCAAAAAGTTTGCAAAACTAATACAAGGACAATTTGAGATGAGTAGTATGGGAGAACTTAAGTTCTTCTTGGGTCTCCAAGTAAGACAGACTGAGAATGGATTATCCATATGCTAGTCTAAGTTCACCCTAGAACTCATAAGGAAGTATGGTATGGATTCATCCAGTACCATGAAGACTCCTATGGGGTCAAGTATGTCTCTTAGCAAGGATGATGCAGGGAAACCTGTAGATGAGTCTTTGTATAGAGGGATAGTTGGCTCCCTATTATATTTGACTGCAAGTAGACCAGATATCATATATGCTACATGTGTCTGTGCAAGGTATCAAGCATGCCCTAAGGAGTCTCATTTGACAGCAGTCAAAAGGATATTGAGATATCTAAAGGGAACTCCTTATCTAGGCCTCTGGTACCCTAGGAATGAGGATTTTGAACTAACAGGTTATTCAGATGCAGACTTTGCAGGATGCAAAGAAGACAAAAAAGCACAACTGGAATCTGTCAATTCCTAGGTGGAAGACTGATTTCATGAAGTAACAAAAAGCAAACAAGTGTGACTATCTCCACTGCAGAATCAGAATATGTGGCTGCTGGAAGTTGCTGTGCTCAACTTCTATGGATACAACATCAGCTTGAGGATTATGGATTTCAGGTAAGTAGAACTCCACTCTTTTGTGATTCTACAAGTGCTATATCAATTGCACATAATCCTGTTTCTCATAGTAGAACTAAACATATTGAAATAAAATATCATTTTCTTAGGGAACATGTAGAGAAAGAAGATATTTTACTGGAATATGTTAGAACAGATAATCAACTAGCTGATATGTATACTAAGCCCTTAGAAGAAACTAAGTTCAATAGGTTTAAAATTGAACTAGGAATGATAAACTTAGAATAAGTTTATAGAAATGGCTAAGTAAAAAGGTGTCGACACACAGAGATATATGTGTCGACATAGAAAAGTGGTGTCGACACTTCAGGGAAAAGGTGTCGACACATCTAGGAAGTTAGTGTCGACACTTCAGAATATTAGTGTCGACACATACAGAGTCAGTGTCGACACATCCAAGGTGGTGTCGACACTTAGTGTTTACTCAGAATTATCTAAGTAAAGACTCGACTATGTGTCGAGTTAAGTGGTGTCGACACATAAACAAGTGTCGATACATATTATCTGTCGACTAAACTTGTGTCGACACAGTGTGTCGAGACATTATAAGTCAGTGTCGACACTTATCGACAGTGTCGACACAATTTAAGATAGTTAACCCGCCTTTTCATCTTCAAACCTAGAAAGGTATAAATAGGATTTTGCCTTAGTCTGTCGACATGCTTTCAAAAGTTTCGAGACCAAACTTGTGTGTCGATACCTCTCTTCTCTCCAGTCCAATTCTTCAAACCCTAATGGCGCCAAAGCTCGAGGAGAACGTCAATGAAGGCTACGAACTGGTGCGACAAGCGTTTGAGGATACAGACCCAGAGATCAAGAACGTGATAACCCTAGTTGCAGACTCAGGGTTGGAATTTCTTGTTTCTGAGCCCACAAAGATCTGGAAGAAGGAAGTACTGGAATTCCTAAATGGAGCTGAAGTAGACGAATCTGGATTCAAGATCAAGTCCAGGGTCCATGGAGAAAAAGTGAAGGTCTCACCAAAAGGTTTGAGGAAAGTACTACAGTTACCAAGAACTAAGGAAGAAGAAGAAGTTACTGCTTCTAAAACCAGAGATGCATTAACATGGTGTGGCCTGGATTCAAAAATAAAAATTGGATCTGTGTTTAATAGAAAGGGGATGAACAGCCAGGGTAAATTTCTTTCTGAAATTGTTGGCAAGGTCATCTTAAGTAAGCCTGGAGGGCATGACAGGGTATCTGCCCATATGTTCAATCTCATGACCAGGATAATCTTCAGCATGAAAACTGACTGGTCTGTAGTAATCTTTGAGAAGATTAATGAAAGCCTAAAGAAGCCCAACTTGGGCAGGATCTTAAGTCTATACCTTGCTGGTATTATACCAGAAGTTATGAGTCAAGCTGCTGGCAGTAAAAACAACCACATGAGAAGAATGCACATGAGAATCTTCTCAAGATGGGACAAAGTTTTGACAAAGGAGATGCCTACTCCTGAGAAAGAAACCCTACACAAGAAGAAGAAGAAAACTGCCCCAGTGGCTCAGGTTTCCACTAGCAGCTCTGGTAGTGAAGAGCAAGTGGTCTTCACACCTGATGAAGAAGACACTGGAACTGCTGTGAAGTCTCCAGCCCAACAAGTAGTTGCTGAAAGGCAGGGGAGCTACCTTAGGCTAGCCCCTTACACCAGGATTCAGTCCAGGGGGAGCCACTAGTAGTGGAAGAGTCAACTCCACTGGAAAGTGAGCAAGCTACAAACACAATTCTAGAGGTAATCACTGAGCTTAATGCTTTAGATTTTCCTATAGAGGATACTGATTTGTCTGATGTTTATCAGCAACCACAGCTTGATAGTATACCACCAAATGTTGTCATGGAGGACACATCTGTTACAGTTCAAGTAGTTTCTGATCCTGTGGTAGATGAGCAAAGAATTACTCCTGCCCATTCCCCACAAGAATTTACAATGGAAGATTTATTCCTAAATCTGGATCAAACTGATTTTGACAAGGAATGTGCTGCTGCTGAGGGGGAGAATGCTCCAGTTGAGGGGGAGCAAGTTGTAATTCTTGAAGAACGTGCAAGATAAGAGCCTGAGAAACAACCAGCTGTTGAGGAACTACCTAAGGAGAGGGTAGACATAGCTAGCACCTCAGCTTCTGAAGATGAGGAGGCTACCAGGGCTAAGAAAAGGAAGTTTCAAGTTTTCAAAAGAAGAAGTCAGAATTATAAGAAGACATTGCAAACTGTAGCACCACAGCCTATATCACATCCAGCACCAACTGTTGATTATAGTGCACTAATGGTTGCAATGCAGATCAAGCTTGATGAGCATAGGAAAGCTTTAGAGACATATGTAGTAAGGGACCTAAGGAATTTGTCATTGAGTTCACCATTGGTGAACACTCTTCCGTAGCCCTTGAGGGCGTTGACAATCTTTAGGAAGTTCTCGTATGTGACTCCGATCTCTTCCTTAGGCCCTTGCCTGAAGGCCTCATATTTTTGGTTCAGGAGGGATCTCTGATCATCCCTCACTTCATCCGTGCCCTCCATTAGGATGATCAGGCACTGCCAGATCTCCTGAGCAGTCCTACAGTTGCTGAAATTTTGCATCATAGAATCATCAACTGCGCTCACCAGAATGTTTCGTGCCTTCTTGTCCAGTCCCACGAGCACCATCTCGTCTTTGTCCATTTCAGAAAGTGTCTTCGGCACCTTCTTGGTGGGATCGATGGTGGAGGCCTTAGTGGGGACATAAGGTCCCTCCTCCACGATCATGAAGAGTCGAGGATCGACTGCTTCCATGTAAAACCTAATTCTTTCCTTCCAGATCGGAAAGTTTAGCCTGGTGCATACTGGATCTTGTCGGAGAACTTGAGCCGTCCATAGTAGATATTTGTCTTCTTCTTGACACTAGGGGCAGGATTCAACTCAAGGTGTTGACCTTTTTGATGAGTAACCTCCCTCTGATACCACTTGAAAGTCCACCTAGTGTCAGCTATGTGCACCTATGGGGGGGGGGGGGAATAGGTGACGAGTAGCGCTTTTGCGGAATTTACGAACGTACCTGCACAATAAAAAATAGAAAGCACAGCACACAGAATACACAGACAAATTATAGTGGTTCCCCGACTTGGGTACATCCACTTTCCCCCTTCGACCTATCTCCCCAACAAGGGACGACTCGGTCACTTCTCCAACGGGATTGAAATCCAATCCCTGCACTAACAGAAGGAACTCTTCCACACGTGAGAGTCAACACTCCCACAAAACGGGTTGCACCCAACCCTTACAACATGGAACAATCATTCCTTTACAACAAAAGTAAATATGGAAAGTACACGAGATACAAACTTCGTTTGGAGACTACGGTGTTCCTCTTCGTTCGACGACGTGTTTGTGAAGTCAACAAAAAGTCTACAACCTTGGTATCTCTTGGAAAGGATCTTCCCGAAACCGGCGGCGGCAATCCGAGCGGCGGCTTGGTTCGGGATCGACGGCAACGACGATGCGCGGCAGCAGTACTTCTGAGATCCAATCTTCGTTGCAAAGCAAACTAGGTCTACCAACGGTCACTCTAGGATCGGTCGTCTCGATCGATTCGGACGGGGGAGTTTTTCCCGGTCAACAAATCGAGAGACAAGGGATCTCTGGATAGACACGTGAGACTCAAGCTTTGCTAAGCTTCTGTCGCCGGAGATCGGGAAGAAATGCGATCAGCAGCGGCGACGGACTTGCGCGAGCGGCGACGGAGGCGGCGGAGAGATTTCGCGATTTTAGGGTTGCACTCGCTCGGCTTCTTTCTGTCTAGGTATTCCGTTCAAAATACCCGTGTATAATACTGTAGTTAACACCAATATGACCGTTTGTGGGACCCACAAAAGAAATCCCCAAATCCCGGTCCAGAAATTTAACAGCGGCAGAATCCGGTTCAGGAAGTTCCAGAAAAACGCCAAGTCAAAATCGGTGAGAATCGAAAGTGATTCTCGCCGAGTCGCCGAGAATCAAAGGTGATTCTCGACGATTCGGCGAGAATCAAAGATGATTCTCGTCGAATTTGCCTTGGTTGCACGCACTGCTTTAGGCCAGGTCGAGACGGCGAGAATCAACCAGTGATTCGACGAGTGATTCTCGCCGAATCGGCGAGAATCACTAAGTGATTCTCGTCGATTCTTACTTAGACGCAGAGGTGCTTGCTTAGAAGTTGCTGGATCGAGTTCGGCGAGAATCAACTTCTGATTCTCGACGAATCGGCGAGAATCCCAAGTGATTCTCGCCGCTTGGGATTCTCGCCGAATCGGCGAGAATCACTTGGTGATTCTCGTCGATTCTAACTTAGACGAATTTTCGTCTTTCCACATATGAGATGCTCCTTGACCCATCCTTGCTCCTTGTCTGCTCCTGCATATTTACAGCCCTGTGCTTGAAAATAAGTGCACTCCAATAGAGAGAGTACACGTAGGCCAACACACTGATCTGCTCAACGAGGGATTACGTCGTGCAGACCCGTGTATATTGACCTACTGCACCATGACATTGGTGTGCACTTAGCGTGGAAAAGCTGCAAGCACAACTAGAAGAATTTTATCAAATACATAGTCTATTGACCTTAGCTTGTCCAGGGGCTTCTTCAAATCAGGTACATTGTGGATACAATACCCAACACCATTTAACTCACAGCAACAGCGGGTCTTTCCTGGGCACACCAGTACTTCCTGTGACTCTCTCCACAGGTGGACACCGCACCAGCACAAATGTCAGGGGTCTTTCCTAGCTATCATGCCAGTACTTCCTGTTACTCGCTTCACAGGTGGACACCCTACGACATCAAGCATCACAAAAAGGGCCTTTCCTGATCCCACCAGTACTTCCTGTGCCTCAATCACAGGTTGGACCCAAAACCATCACATGGCTATTTTCCTGGGCTACCACCCCAGTACTTCCTGCTACTCCTTTTCGCAGGCATAACCCGTAGACTCCTTACACTACACGTTTATCACGGAGTCTTCTCCGGTTCGTATGCAACATCACCAATCCAGACTAACCTGTCCAGATGGGCATCACACAGCATGCCTATTCCGTACTCCATTTCCGGATCTATATGCTAACAAAGGGGATTTCAAGCATCCCCCAAAGATTTCCAAAACCAGCCACCTCTTGGTGGGGGAAATCACAAATATGCCAA
Source organism: Platanthera guangdongensis (assembly GCA_039583875.1). Lineage (NCBI taxonomy): Eukaryota > Viridiplantae > Streptophyta > Magnoliopsida > Asparagales > Orchidaceae > Platanthera > Platanthera guangdongensis. The sequence continues at coordinate 27,192,675 of CM077164.1, read as the reverse complement.
AAAGGAAGCCTTCACATGGCTAGGAAGAAGTCGTTACCCTTGACGACCGCTTCGGTGCCATGACCTCCAAGCTAGCTTGCAAGACTCGCAAGATTGATTCCTCCGCAACGCCGGCTTCGGATCTCTTGTCGGTAAACCAGCAGCACCACCAGCAGCAGCCCCCTTTCCTTCTTCCTCCTCCTTTCTCTCTCTCTTTCTCTCTCTTGAGGAAAGATGAAGGCCAAATCAAAATGAGAATCCTTCTCTGATCTCGGCCTTTAAGAAAAAGAGGAAGAAGCTTCAGCCCTTGGATCCAGACTGAAGGAATGGACGGCCACGATTCTGCCAAAATCACTGATTTTGACCCGACACGGCCTCTGACACGGCCGTGTGCCAGGCCGTGTGCCTCAAGCGGTGGTCAACCGACTTATCCAAACCAGTGACACGCCCATGGGACACGCCCGTGTCATGGGCCGTGTCACCAACACGCCTTCAGACACGCCTGTGTCTGTGGCCGTGTACCTGGGTGAAAAAAATCCCAAATCATCCCGAGACTTCACACGGCCTGTGACACGCCCGTGTCCCAGGCCGTGTGCCCAGACATGGCACAAAGACACGCCCTGTCGAAACCTTCGGCGGGCTGAGTTCGTCGCCTGATTTGACACGCCCTGTGATACGCCCGTGTCAGAGGCCGTGTTCAACACTCAACACTCACTTCTCGACACTCGACGATCGTTGAGACAAAATCGTCGAGCATACGACACGGCCTTGGACACGCCCGTGTCCTGGGCCGTGTGCCCCCCTCTCGACGCATCGTCGAGAGAAAAATCGTCGAGACAAAGGCCGATCGTCGACACAACCTCGACACGCCCTGCGACACGCCCGTGTCGCAGGCCGTGTCAACTGACACGCCCTGGGACACGCCCGTGTCCCAGGCCGTGTTACCCAAAAATGCCTGTTTCCGAACTTTGGGCTGTTACAATCCTCCCCTCCTACAAGAAATTTCGTCCTCGAAATTCAGACATAGGAAAGGCAATAGAAAACAGCAAGAAAAATGTGACAACATATATAAAAGTTTATGTTACAACATTCTTGTTACAGGTTACAAAAACAGCTCAGGGAACTCTTCTCGCATGGTCTACTCATGCTCCCATGTCAGTTCTTCACGGCCGCAGTTGTCCCACCGGACTTTTACCATACCGACCGTCTTGTTCCGCAACTGTTTTTCGGCTCGATCTTCGATCTGAATGGGTCTAACTTTCGTTGTTAGCCCATACTCCACCGGCACACGATCATCCGCGATCACTTGAGTTGGATCTTTCACGACCTTCCGAAGCACCGAGATGTGAAAGACATCATGTAACCCACCCAAGTCCGCCGACAGAGATAGCCGATAAGCCGCTTCGCCAACTCGCTCAACCACTTCAAACGGACCCAAATATCTGGGACTCAACTTTTTCAATCGTCGAATCCTGGAGACACCTTTGAATGGCTTGATCTTCAAGTAGACCCAATCGCCAACCACAAATTCTACGTTCCGGTGCTTGGCGTTGTAGTACTTCGCTTGTCGATCTTGAGCAATAAGCAATCTCTCTCGAATAGTCCGTATGGTTGAGTTTGCTTCCTCAACCTCATTTGGTCTAACAACCCGAGCTTCGCCCGCTTCTACCCAAGCCAAGGGAGTACGACATTTCCTTCCATATAGAGCTTCATATGGTGTCATCCCAATGCTTGCTTGATAGCTGTTATTATATGCAAACTCGACCATATAAAGGTGATCTTCTCATCTCTTTCCGAAGTCAAGGGCGCACATTCGGAGCATGTCCTCCATTGCTCTGTTGGTACGTTCAGTTTGGCCATCCGTTTGGGGATGAAAGGCCGTACTGAAAGTCAACTTCGTACCCAACAGTCGGTGAACTAGCCTCCAATCATTTGACGTGAATCGCCCATCTCGATCACTTACGATGCTCCGAGGAACACCGTGAAGCCGCACAATCTGGTCAACATATAACTTTGCCAAACTTTCAACTGAATCATCCCGCCTGTTCGGGAGAAAATGTGCTACTTTCGTTAACCGGTCAACAATCACCCAAATGGAATCATTTCCTCGCTGCGATCTTGGCAACCCATGCACAAAATCCATGGAAATATCATCAAATTTCCACACTGGGATCGGCAGTGACTTCAAATATCCACCCGGCTTTTGGCATTCCGCCTTCACCATCGCACATGTTTGGCATTTAGAGACATAAAAGGCAACATCTTTCTTGAGCCCTGGCCACCAGAAAAGCTTCTTCATATCGTTGAACATCTTTGTGCTCCCGGGGTGAATGGAATATTTTGTATAATGCGCTTCATATAGCAGTTCCTGCCTCAAATTCCCCACATTCGGGACTCACAAACGACCCTCTTTTCGCAAAAGACCGTCATTCCAGGTGAATTTGCCTTCTGGCCCTTCATTCACATAGCGCAAGAGATCTTCATCCAACTCCGTTGCCCGTCGAACTCGGTCTGCAAGGTCACATTGCACCTCAGTCCAGTTCAAACATGCAATGGCAGTGGAATTCTTATCAACACAATAGATCTCCAATGCCTCCAGTTCATGGATAAGACGTTCATCATGCCTTTGTAACCAATTTGCTCTAGCCGGAACTCGCCGACTCAAGGCATCCGTGACAACATTCCCCTTCCCGGGCGTATAGTGAATCTCAAAAGTGTAGTCCCCAAGGAACTCCAACCACCTTCGTTGTCGCATGTTCAAGTCTTTTTGCTCCAAAAGATACTTTAGGCTCTTATGATCGGTATAGATCTCCACCTTCACTCCATAAAGGTAGTGTCGCCACAACTTGAGTGCAAAAATCACCGCCGCTAATTCTAAATCATGGACGGGATAGTTTCGCTCGTGCACCTTTAGTTGGCGTGAGCCATAAGCAATCACCTTTCCGCTCTGCAGAAGAACGCAGCCTAAGCCGCTCCCTGAGGCATCACTATAAATCACAAAGCCATCGGTTCCACATGGCGAAGACAATACCGGCGCCGTGGTCAACCGAACCTTTAGCTCTTCAAAAGCTCGTGCGCACTCTGGCGTCCAAACGAACTTCTGATCTTTTCGCGTCAGTGTGGTTAGCGGCAAAGCAATCCGTGAGAAGTTCTCCATAAATCGTCTATAGTAGCCCGCAAGTCCAAGGAAACTCCTGACCTCGGCTACGGAAGACAATCTTGGCCACTCTTGGATGACTCTTATCTTCGCTGGATCCACTGCAATGCCCGCTCCACTCACCACATGGCCTAAAAATGCCACTGACGATAGCCAAAACTCGCACTTCGAGAACTTGGCATATAGCTGATTTTGCCTCAACGTGTTCAACACCAACCGCAAGTGAATCTCATGCTCGGCTTTGGACTTCGAGTACACCAGGATATCATCAATGAACACTATCACAAACAGATCCAGGTACTCACGAAAAATACGATGCATCAGATCCATAAACACCGAGGGCGCATTGCACAATCCAAAGGGCATGACTGTGAACTCATAGTGCCCATAACGCGTTCCAAATGCGGTTTTGGGAATGTCACCTTCCCGAATTCTTAACTGGTAATAACCAGACTTCAGGTCCAACTTCGAATAGACGATAGATCCCACCAGCTGATCAAATAATTCATCAATCTGGGGTATATGATACTTATTCTTCTCGGCCAGCTTATTCAATTCACGGTAATCGATACACAACCGTAACCCACCATCTTTCTTCTTTACAAAAAGCACAGGCGCGCTCCAAGGTGACATACTTGGGCGGATATAACCTTGCTCTAGCATTTCTTGTAGTTGAACCTTCAACTCAGCCATCTCTTTAGGCGCAACGCGATATGGCGAGCGGGCCACGGGTTTCGCACCTGGCACCAACTCAATTGTGAAGTCAATCTCCCGCTGGGGTGGTAGCCCAGGGAGATCCGTGGGAAACACATCTATAAATTCTGCCACAATCGGAACTTCGCACAAAGTGGCCTTAGGCTCAACAGCCTGAATTAGTGCAAAGTAACACTCCGCACCCTTCCGAACAGCTTTGACTACCTGGAGTGCAGACATCAACGTCCCGCCCACTCCTCACATACCCGCGAACTTTGTCTCTTGTTCGGTATTCTGGCCCAACGTGATTTCTTTGGACTGACAATCAATCATAGCATGCTGCTCTGCAAGCCAATCCATCCCAAAAATCACATCGAATTCTGATATTGGCAAAACAAATGCAGTTAAACAAAAATCCCGACTTCCTAACTGAACCGCCACATCACAAGCTTGATCCGCAAGCATCCAACAACCATTCGGCAACACCACTCTGACGCTATCTGTCTTTACACGACTGGGTATCCCAAGCCGCGTAAGAAACTCACTATACAGAAAAGAATGCGATGCACCTGTATCAAACAGTACTCGCGCCAGCGTGTCCCGAATCATCACAAAGCCTATGACAAACATGTCACACACACACAAACCGCAAACATAGGAGTACTAAGTAAAACATACAAACAATAGCATATGCAAAACTAAACTCATACCTGTGACCACGTCACTCTGCTTGATGGCCTCTTGCAGGCCAAGATTGTAGACCCGGGGTTGCGCCTGCGAGGCAGAGGAATCCACCACCGCCTTTCCTTTCTCCGCATAAGATGCACCCGCCTTCTTTTCACTCTTTGGCGGCATCCGACAATCTCGCGCAATATGCCCCATCCGGCCACAATTAAAGCAGATACGAGTGTCTAGCTTGGAGGTTGCCCCTGATGTTGCTCCCGTTGCAACTGATGAAGGAGCTTGTCCACTAGGCTTGGACTTCTTACCCCATCTCTTCTTATAAAATGGTTTTCCTGATCGGGGCGCCTTCCACTCCAGTTGCGTCACAGCCAAAGCTCTCTTCCCTTGCACCCTCTTCATATCCTTTTCCAACGCGGTTGCGGTGTCAACCAGCGCTTGGAAACCTTGGTTCACAGAACTGGACACAAGGAACCTCAGCTTGTCCCTCAGGCCTTCATAGAACCGATTAGTCTTCCTCTGCTCATCAGCAAAAATAGAACCCGCATACCGCCCTAAGCGAGTAAATTCATGCAAGTATGCGTCAACACTGCCATCACCTTGTGTTAACCATTGGAATTCATTTTCCATGGCTATCCACTGAGCCGCAGGAAGGTGCTTCGCGAGGAAGAGCCTGGAGAATTCTTCCATCGATACTTGGGTTAGCGGACGACCCGCCAAGTGATGCAACTCCATCTCATCCCACCATAATCGAGCTTCTCCTTCAAGCAAGAAGGTGGCTAAGGTAACTTTCTGATGCTCCGCCGTTCCTATCGTCGTCATCACTCGCTTGACACGCAATAGCCAATCCTCAGCCTGCGTCGGGGTTCCCGCTCCCGAGAACGTAGGCGGATGGAAACTTATAAACCACGTTAGCTGCTTCTCAGCTGCTCGAGGAGCCACACCTACGACAGGTTCAGGCCTTACCGCCACCTGTTCTGGCCTCACAGCCGCTTGTTCCTGCCTAAGGGGCTGGCCTTGGATCATGGTAAATAAGGCCTCCGCAACTAAACGCACATGTTCCGCAGACGGTGGAGGTGTAGGCACCGCGGCTGGTGCCGTACTTTCATCAGAACGCTGGGACTCAGACGGCACAGCTCCACTTCGTGTCACCTAAAGGTGGATAAGACACACACATTAGCGGTCGTACCCAAGCAAGCAACACAAAATCAGAACACACAGGTTCCTCAAACACACAAATATGCATTCCTATCATGGACATTCAGGAGTTCATTCGTAGACTTTGGTGTGCACAAACACGTGCTCGCCACCCCACAAAAGAAGTCGGCCACGACTTCGAGAGGGAACGACCAAGACTACTGATACCAAAAATGTAACAACCCCATCCGTTCATATGATATATTCTAGAAGGTCTGGCCGGGGCCCCACAGGATATATCACAAAACAGTCGGTGAAGGTACATGATGATACCAGAGTCGCGCATCGCACCTAACACAAAGCATTCTAGCGGAAGCCTAGACTACAACTTGAACTCCTCATGAATGTCCAAACATAAAACTCCACATTTTATATCATATAGGAATGTCTTACAACAAATCAAAAGAGGTTGCCTTATGGCCTTACATGGCTTTCACACAGTGGCCTAAACAATTGGCGCGCAGGCCGGCCACAAGAAAAGAAAACACACAAAAGTACACATTTAGCCTTTGAGGGCTAGCAGCAATCGCAGCAACACCAGCAGGAACATCAACCTCTATGCGTCCCGCTCGGCTCTCCAGCACCTGTACAAGGACAATCCACCCAACGGTGGCAAACAAAGGCAACGGTCAGCGTTCAGCTGACCAAATTATAGCGACCCTACCCCTTCTCTCGGGGCAGCGGTAGTCTTCCCTGCAGGCATATTAGAGCACAAGTATGGCAAACTAGATCATCAAAATGTGCTTTCACGCACACAAGCCATCACAACCGTTCGCCACCCGGCCCAACGGTCCGTGCACTCAGGGCACATTCTTGGTGTTCTGGCAACCTCTTGCCCACCACCGTATCAGGGTCAGCACCCAACGGTAACTCTCTTGAGCATTTCCTCCATGGCGTGCAGCCGGAGTTAGTCTTCCTACACCGGGATGGCCCGTAGCCCCCCATTGTGTCATGGCGCGCAGGCCGAAGACTCTTGCAATGCGCTCCAACAGACCGCACTTTTTGGTCTCACGTCGGACGGACAAAGCGCAGGTCGGATCCTCCACCCCCCGTTGCTCAAATCGCCTTGCCTTCTCCGAGTACAGCGTACTCATGGCTATATCAAAGGCGCGGGTCGGTCTCACCAATCCTAATCTTGGCATTCAAGCCTGGGTATTTCTCTATACCCATTTATCTCACAGCATCATCGGGTCTTTCCTGGGCACACCAGTACTTCCTGTGACTCTCTCCACAGGTGGACACCGCACCAGCACAAATGTCAGGGGTCTTTCCTAGCTATCATGCCAGTACTTCCTGTTACTCGCTTCACAGGTGGACACCCTACGACATCAAGCATCACAAAAAGGGCCTTTCCTGGTCCCACCAGTACTTCCTGTGCCTCAATCACAGGTTGGACCCAAAACCATCACATGGCTATTTTCCTGGGCTACCACCCCAGTACTTCCTGCTACTCCTTTTCGCAGGCATAACCCATAGACTCCTTACACTACACGTTTATCACGGAGTCTTCTCCGGTTCGTATGCAACATCACCAATCCAGACTAACCTGTCCAGATGGGCTTCACACAGCATGCCTATTCCGTACTCCATTTCCGGATCTATATGCTAACAAAGGGGATTTCAAGCATCCACCCAAAGATTTCCAAAACCAGCCACCTCTTGGTGGGGGAAATCACAAAATATGCCAAAAAGGAAGCCTTCACATGGCTAGGAAGAAAAGTCGTTACCCTTGACGACCGCTTCGGTTCCATGACCTCCAAGCTAGCTTGCAAGACTCGCAAGATTGATTCCTCCGCAACGCCGGCTTCGGATCTCTCGTCGGTAAACCAGCAGCACCACCAGCAGCAGCCCCCTTTCCTTCTTCCTCCTCCTTTCTCTCTCTCTCTTTCTCTCTCTTGAAGAAAGATGAAGGCCAAATCAAAATGAGAATCCTTCTCTGATTTCGGCCTTTAAGAAAAAGAGGAACAAGCTTCAGCCCTTGGATCCAGACTGAAGGAATGGACGGCCAAGATTCTGCCAAAATCACTGATTTTGACCCGACACGGCCTCTGACACGGCCGTGTGCCAGGCCGTGTGCCTCAAGCGGTGGTCAACCGACTTATCCAAACTAGTGACACGCCCATGGGACACGCCCGTGTCATGGGCCGTGTCACCAACACGCCTTCAGACACGCCCGTGTCTGTGGCCGTGTACCTGGGTGAAAAAAATCCCAAATCATCCCGAGACTTCACACGGCCTGTGACACGCCCGTGTCCCAGACCGTGTGCCCAGACACGGCACAAAGACACGCCCTGTCGAAACCTTCGGCGGGCTGAGTTCGTCGCCTGATTTGACACGCCCTGTGACACGCCCGTGTCACAGGCCGTGTTCAACACTCAACACTCACTTCTCGACACTCGACGATCGTCGAGACAAAATCGTCGAGCATACGACACGGCCTTGGACACGCCCGTGTCCTGGGTCGTGTGCCCCCCTCTCGACGCATCGTTGAGAGAAAAATCGTCGAGACAAAGGCCGATCGTCGACACAAACTCGACACGCCCTGCGACACGCCCGTGTCGCAGGCCGTGTCAACTGGCACGCCCTGGGACACGCCCGTGTCCCAGGCCGTGTCACCCAAAAATGCCTGTTTCCGAACTTTGGGCTGTTACAGCTGGCCTGACTACTTCTACTGCTACTGCTATGACAGATTTTAACAAAGCATTTCAAGAGGAAATAACTGCTGTTAAGACTGCCATTCAAGACTCTAAGAAGCTTCTCACTGAAAAACTCCAAAGGTTAAAACCTTTCTACAGGGATGGAGTCAATTATCTAAATGCCCAAATCAGATTTCAAAAAGATGATTTAAGGGATCACATAGAAAGAGAAGTTATAAAGGGGGAGAGAGTGTTAGTCAAAGCCAGCTCTGATCATGCTAATTACTATTTCTTCTTTACCGAGCGAGGTATATATGACGAGACATGATTTCGCCAGTACAAAGGAACAGAAAAAATTACAAGTAAAAACAATTCGAGCGGATAGAACTGGAGACCGCCGAGACCTCCCAGTCCGCCAAAGTCGTTGAGGCCGCCTAAACTGCTGCTGCTGCTAGATGACGAATAGAACACGGAGTCCGCCGAGACCGCGAGGTCGCGCGGACACACCGTTATTCGCTGACTGCTACAAGATGCTGCTGAACTGAAGCATAGACCGCCTACCCGCCTGAGTCTGGCAGACAGGTTATTGAACTTGGAAAGCTGAAGCAGAGAAACTGACAAGCCGCAGAAGCGACCTGCTGAGACCGCCGATTGAAACCGCAAACTTCACTGATGCTGACCGCAGTCAAAGCCAAACTCCTGGCTCCTCAGTGTTAGTCGCGCAACCTGCAAACAACAAACAGTTCTCTTCAACCCGCGTGGACAGTAAAATCCAGACCGCAACACTTAACCAAGACTCAACTTACTGTTCACTCAGTTACTGTAGATGTGCCGGGGGGGTCTATTTATAGGCGAGGTGAGGAGTGTGGTCACCACCCTAGTGAATAGAGTCACCACCCCAGCCCGCACGCTAACACACCCCAGTCCGCCAAGTCCGCAAGGACTTGGCCAAACTTCAATCCCGTCAGGCGCCAGGTCAAACTTAGTCCTCCACCATGTGGACACAATGCCAGCTCGCACAATAAGCACAGCGCCAGTCCGCCCAACGCAAGCATAGCGCTAGTCCGCCACTCAACACAGCACGCGGAGACAGGCACAACCCATGCTACATTAGTCCTCAACTCAACCCAGCACGCGGACACAGCCACAACTCATGCTGCATCAGTCCGCAACTCAACCCATCACGTGGACACAACCACAACTCATGCTGCATCCGTCCGCACAGTGTACGCAGACAAAGTGGCAGTCCGCATAACTCGACAATAAACGCCACAGCCCGCCACGAGTCCACGACCAACAGACAATCCGTCCGGTCAACTGCAGACTCTGCGAACACTGCGAACACCATGGACTTGTCACAGAAGATGACCAAGTCCAGCAGCTCATCAAGTAACTGGCGCGAGCACGGCAGACACAAAAGACCCAGACCGCCAATCAGCAGGACAATCTGCTACAAAGAATGAGGTCAACACCCACTGCATCACCGGAGAGCTCGGCAAGGGCTAAAGCCGATCTCGAAACACCTTCCGCTACAACTCCGCGGATACAACTTCCAAACCGCCTAGTTACCACAAGAGCTGGCTAACTGCAAGGCCGCATACCAAGCTGAGCACCGCCAACAACCGCCATATATAGTCCGCTCAGACTGCTCCACTAGATGCCCAAGCCGCTAAGACTTACTTGGCCATAGACCATCCAGGCCGCGCACCAGTCCGCCAAGGCCGGAAACATAGGCCGCTCCACAAGAATATCCAAGCCATCGTCCAACCAGACCGTCACCCAGGCCGCAACCATCAGTCCGCCCAGGCCGCGGACTCAGACCGCTCAGACCGTCCGGCCTGCTACATCACCCACTTTCACTTCACAAATTTCAACACGTGAATCCCCCAATATAAATTGATAAATGTTGAATAGAAGTTGACTAACAAAATTCCTGATAGAAGGCATCGATCGTCGATAGGGTCTCAACTCCCATCAATAGTTGAGTGTTTACATGTGCTCGATGAATGCAAATTTAAAGTGCATTCGACAAACGTTGACTGGAGTTTGACGTATGAAGAAGAAGGGAAACGTAAAACTCCAATTCAACCAAGTCCAAGGTCAAGTATATGCTTAAGTCCGATGTGTGTGTGTGTGCACGACTGTGCAGATATCTATATTTTATAGATTCTCCTTATATTTCTTTGAACATAATAAAGATGAAAGATATAATATATACCCAAATGAAATGAAGGAGTTTGACAATGTGAGATTTAGGCTCCGTTTGGCGCAGCTTATCTGCTCTGGTGCGGCAGATAAGCTAAGCTCTTTCAGCAATAAGTTGTGTTTGGCAATTAAAAGCTGGGAAACGGTGGTTTCTATTAAACGCCTATTCTAACCTAAAATGCATCCGCGGCTCTTTCTTCCAGCCGAACCGCGCCGCACTTTGCAGCTTCTCCCGCGAGTGTTCCTCCCCCGCGATGACAGCCCCCGATCTCCTCCTCCTCCATGCTAGTCGACGATCTCCTCCTCGACGACAGCTGCTTCTCCTCGACGACAACCGACGACGAGAGCTGCTTCTCCTCAACGAAAGCCGATGACGACATCAACCTCCTCGACGGAAGCTTCTTCCTACTCGACGAATCTTCTTCCTCCTCCACAAAGAATCCTTCGTCCTCATCTACGATCGATTACCTTCTATCGGTCGCGGCCAAATCCGGCTTTCCTACCTCTGTTAAGCTTCTTACTCTTTGATTTCTGAAATTTTTTCCATCTGTACAGGTGCCCTGAACAGATGTTCTAATAAAAAAAATTTCTCACATGTAGGTGATACAAGACACTACTGGCAAGCAACCGATGAATCAGAGCGTTGAGAGTTTTAGCATAATTTTTATATTTGGTGTCTGAAAAACATGAAATTTGTATTTGTTATTTCGTGTAGTAGTAATTTTAAACTGCTTTTAAGTATTTAAAATTCAAAAAAGAATATTATATTTCATTATAAAAAAAACAGCTGTCAAAACTCCATTTTATCCAAACAATTTTTACAAAACAGCTTATGGGTAAGCTCTGCAAACTCCATTTTACCCAAACAGTATTTTAACAAAACTCTGTTTTTAAAAAACAGCACTTTTTCTGTCAGCAGCTTTCCGTCAGCAGCTTATCATCAGCAACAGCTTAGCCAAACAGACCCTTAGCCTGCGTTTGACATGACTTATCGCGGCTTATTTGCTCCGGTGAGGTTGGACAAAAATGTCATTATCATGCCAAAATCTTATGTCTCAAACTAGTTTTCTTTTTGTAACATTTGTCATACCAAACATACATTCTATGACAATGACGTTTTTGTCCAACCTCACCGGAGCAAATAAGCCATGATAAGCCGTGTCAAACGCAGCCTAAGGCTGCGTTTGGCGTGGCTTATTTGCTCCGGTGAAGTTGGACAAAAATGTCATTGTCATGTCAAAATCTTATGTCTCAAACTAGTTTCCTTTTTGTAACATTTGTCATACCAAACATACATTCTATGATAATGACGTTTTTGTCCAACCTCACCAGAGCAAATAAGTTGTGGTAAACTGCGACAAACGCAGCTTAAGGCTTCATGCGGTCGTAACGCTTGACCGTTTTAAAATAAGCCCCCCCCCCCCCCCCCAAACAGACCCTAAAAAGATTCAAGAATTTCTCTTCAAATATTTAGAGTTCCCTCCAAATGATTTTTTTTTCTCATCAAATGATGTAGAGTACAAAATCCATACAGCGTGAAAGCTCAATGAAATGATAATGACATATAAAAAACAAACACTTCCAATAACATTGATATCACCAAAAATCTCTTGGAGTTCACGCTGGAAGAATAATTTCAAAATTCACATGACTCTAACCCAATTTAATATCTCCAAACTACATAGCTGAAGAAGCATTTTAACTTAGCGCGGGCATCAAGTAAAAATTAATATAGGTAATAACTATATGCAGGCCCACATCGGTTATGTGCAGACTGCGCAATTTCATGACGGTTATGTGCAGGCCAGACATATACTGGTTCATTTCATATGGCTTTTTAGTTTGATCTGCAGTTATTCATGGACATCATATAGTTGAAAATGACCTGCACATAACATGACCCTTAATATATTGCAGTCTAATTTTTGTTTTCAAGATCTATGGTTAAGTTTTTCATTATGTCAGGATATTCCATCAAGCTAGAGAGTGTGCAGTAGACTTTATGATGTTTTCAAGAGCTATGTTCACTTCATATGGCTTTTTAGTTTGACCTGTATTTATTCATGGACAACATATAGTTAAAAATGACCTGCACATAACATGACCCTTAATATATTGCAGTCTAATTTTTGTTTTCAAGAGCTATAGTTAAGTTTTTCATTATATCAGGATATTCCATCAAGTTAGAGAGTGCGCAATAGACTTTATGATGTTTGAGATTTCATTGAATCTATAACTAAGCAACAAGTTTTTCACATTAGAAATTCACCTCACTAAGAAAGTCTACCAAGTTTGGGGCCAACAAGAGACTCCATACTTTGGGAATTCATGCTTTGCCGTGCTACAAAATTATGTCGAGTCTCAAGCAAAACTTAGGTTGCGTTTGGCGCGGCTTATCGTGGCTTATTTGCTCCGGTGAGGTTAGACAAAAATGTCATTGTCATATCAAAATCTTATGTCTCAAACTAGTTTCTCTTTTTGATAATGGTAGTAACATTTGTCACACCAAACATTTAATGATGTTTTTGTCCAATCTCACCAGAGGAAATAAGCTGTGATGAATCGCGCCAAACAGTCCTAATTTAAAGTCACGTCTAGTCAAATTTCTTACTATAAAACATATTAATGAGATGACATAACACATAAAATGCCACCTTGAACTAGCCCATAAGCTCGTCCACACTTCGACATCATTTTTCTGAATAGGTAACTCTAACCATTTTGTCTAAAAACTCCCTTGAATGAATGTGTGTAAGGCCGATTCCCAAACATAGAGTTCAACCAACTTCATTCTTGCACTCTTTTGTTACTCTATTTTTAAAAGCAACTTTAATAATGAGGGAATAAGTGAATTACCAAAATAAATTTCCCTCTCAATGTCACATTCTTAGAATGTTAACCATTACAAAAAAAACCCAAAAAGTCATACTCATGTGAAAAACACAATTTTTTAAAAAATTGAAACAAGCACGCGAGGAGATATAAATTTAGGTTCCGTTTGGCACGGAGGTGGGAGTCATGAAGTGGGTCTTTATGACCCGTCGCTCGTGAACACCCGACCAAATTAAGGAACTTCATTCATTTTATGTTCAAAATTAGTTTTACTTTTTGGGTAATAGTGTAACTGTTGTCATGTGAAACATACATTCTATGACGATGACATTTTTGCCCAAACTGATCGGAGCAAAAATGCTGCCCCAAACCAAACCTTGCTCTTAAAAAAGCTGAAAAAACTCTCAAGGGAAGCAAGTTGTTGTTGCCCATCACAAGCAAAACCCATTGAATACATTTCCACGGTATGAAATTGACTTATTTTAATATATTGATCTCTCGAAGAAGAGTGCACAGTAGGGGTGCAACTTAGATCGGTTCTACCTAAAATCAAGAACCAGCACACATAAGTTCGGTTCAAAATTTTTTGAACTGGAATCGACCCACAATCTTAAAGTATAGAATCGGATCTGAACCATTCACTTCGGTTCGGTTCCGGTTTGGTTCTCGGTTCTACCCATATCTCAAAATAATAATAAAAATGACCTACAACCTATGTGTCTTTGTCATACAACTAATAATTTTTCAAAATAATTGAATCATAACTCTCTATAACATCGAAGTCATATAACTACATAAGTTCAAATATTCTTTTCTTTAACAATACAATTACATTCTCAATCATTTTCACGTATTGAGACGTACAACTATAATCATTGCCTCAAATTTTTTTCTTTAGCATTAATTTTTGGTTCGGTCGGTTCTGGGTACGCGCCCTATGAAACCAGCAACTGAACTGAATTGTCGGTTCTTGAATAATAGGAACCATACCTGAACCAATCATAATTGGAACCAACCCGAACAGTTCGGTTCGATTCGGTTCCGATTCGACTCTCGGTTCTTTGATTATTTTGCACACCCCTAGTGTAGAACATGTTTTTTTTCATTCTATAACAAATTGATTTCTTTCTTCCACATGACAATGGAGATTGAAAGATATGAGAAATTTGAACATATTTGACCGTTATGTTTTGGATTTTAACAGAGAAAAAAACAAGCAGAGAATGTATGCCAATCCTCCATTGGAGCCATTGAAGTCTGTTACTACAGACAGGGGAACCAAACTTCTGCTACAAACTCAGTCCCAGGCGTTCTAGCAACAGGCGTTCCGGCGGCGACGCTGACGGATTTACTGAACTCTATCGTCCGCTCCAGGCCAAAGCCGAGGCCATGTTTTACCTGGGCTATGACAAACCGATTTTGCAGCAAAACTCGTGATAGTCTCTCATTTTCGCCGTACCCATCGAATGTATGTCAGCGTCCCACCTAAATGGCTTCGAAATAGGCCAAAGCTCCCCGAGAGCCGCTTCTATTTGGCCATGTATCTGCTGATCTGCTTCCAAAACACTGCTCTATTGCTCCAAATTACGTTTAATCCAGTCGAAATGATCATCGGCGGGCAAGGGTGTATCAGAGGGGGTGACGCGGCTGTTGAGAAAACGATTGATCAGGAGGTCGTTTATGGAGGGGTGGCCGTTTGGGTAATTGGCAAGATGCAATGTAGGATTTGGCATGATGCACCACAAATTATTAAATATCGCAAAATGCACCACAAATTAGTAAATATCGCAAAATGCACCCACCAATTAAAAAAAGGTTAGCACTTTGCACCTGAGTGGGGGGTGTGCATTTTGCCAGCTTTTTTTTTAATTGGGAGTGCATTTTATAATATCTAATAATTTATGGTGCATTTTATCAAAATCATATAATTTGAGTGTGCTTCTTGCCAATCAGGGGCAGATCAAATTCCCCCCCCCCAAGAATTTTGGTAAAATAAATGATGAATTTGGATTCCTCGCATAGAGCTAATGAATTTATGTCAAAAACAGTATCCGAATAAAGGAAAAAAGGGCATGAAAAGATGGTGACTTATAATTTTTTTGTTAGAAGAGTTGAAAGAGGATGTGAGAGCTAACTAGCTAGTTCAATTAACTTTTGTGAAGACAGCATATGTAAATCTAGTTGAGGTATCTGCAACAAAGTTCAAATTCTTTTTTATTTGTAGCTTCTTCGGAATCTATGAAAAAAAACACTACCTTCATCTTTGGCAAGATATAACGCGACCTCTTGTTTTCTCTACTTCACCTCTAAGGCACGACAAATCCCGGAGTCGAGCCGGAGCTTCTTCGCGACGTCTTTCTCGGAGGGCTCCATCCGAGTGGGTTCTACTCTGCTATGACGAGGGAGACAGACCCAAGCTACGCAGACCTCATTCACAAGGTCAAAGCACAAATCACGACCGATGAGGCTAGCGAGGCCCACCGCCAAGAATTTGAAGGGTCCTTCAAGCGAAAGAGGGAACCAGAACCTGCACCCCCAATACTGTGGAAGTTGCTCGAAGCATCCGGATGGGGATCTAAGTGGAATCCCCTACCCATTGCCCCTAGGCGGGTATAAATAGGCAAACCCAAGGAGTTTCTACGGGTATCGGATCTACACGTGTCCGAACTGACCCGTTATGCCTCCGAACCCGTTATTCGTCCAAATATACATTAACAATCTCCTCCTATATTTGTGACAAATAACGTGTACGTTTCGGAGTGCAGAAAGTGGAGAATATCAAAATAAGTTTCCGACTTTACACATTTTCATAAGAGTTAGCACAATTTTTAAAGAAAAATTCAAACATGAGTTTCAAAACAGTAACATAACACATCCAACAAATAAAAGTGCTACTCAATAATAAATAAGTCTGGAAAACAAAAAAAATGACTATAGATAAACGTGTAACAATTCTACTCAGAGAGTAGATCATCATCATCTATGTCAAAATCCACTTTCTCTCCTCCATCTTCACCAGTGCCTGCAAGGAATTTCATGAGTCAGACTCTATGAATTCATAAACATATGCAGTGACGTATCAAAGTAAACTAGCTCTACCTAAATGAGCTTAGCACTTGTAGCAGTAGTGAAGTAATACTGTCAGCATCTCTATCCATTCTAGCTAGGACCAGTCAAGTTTTGATTTAATAAATCAAACGTTGTTATCTTGCGTATTAGTGACCACTATGTACCTCATCATATGATTTGGCACACCGTCATTTGCAACATTATCAAATGTGGAATAATGTGCTATGATCACTAATGTTAGATTAACACACACAACGACTTTCTATTCCCAGTTGAATAATTCTCAAATCAGCTTACAACGAGAAAGATGTAAGTCATCAGGTGTGGAATGACTACCATCTAACCATCTTGGGCTTTCATCAAGAAATTATTTGGGGTTTTCAGTCTGTTATTAGATGCTTGAATGTTGCGACTATAGGTTCTTGCTATGAAAACATAAATATAGGAGGAAGTTTCATATTTTTATGAACTTTAATTCCATCTCCCCTGATGTTTTAATGGTGAGAACTCTATTTGAGCCATTTGTTAAGGTGTCTGCAACATTATCTTTTGGCCTCACATCAAAGAGGTTCACAATCCCTTGACTCGTAAGGGAGGTCAACCAGACTTATTTTATTCGTAGTTGCCTTCTTTTGATATTGAACAACGTGTTCGTAGCAATCATTTTAGTAGCCTGATTGTCGCAGTAAACTGCAACAGAACTCAACTTCAGGCTTGACAGTGGAATGTTCATCACCAAATCTCTTATTCACTCTGCTTCTTCTCCTGTTGAAGCTAGAGCGTAGAGTTCGGATTCCATAGAAGACAGTGCAATACATGATTGTCTCTTGGACTTCCAGGCTACAGCTGCTCCTCCTAGTGTGAATATAAATCCACTAGTGGACTTGCTGTCGTTTAATTCTGAGCACCATGATGCATCAGAATATCCTTCCAACACTGGAGGATGACCATGATAACATAAAGCATACTTTTGGGTGTGCTTTAGGTATCGCATCAGCCTATCGAGGGCATCCCAATGGTCTTGACTATGATTACTAGTGAATCTGCTTAACATGCCGACCGTAAAGGCTATGTCAGGTCTTGTGCAGACCATAACATACATGAGACTACCAATCAGTTTAGCATAATCTGACTGTCTAACCGCAGCTCCATCATTGGGCTTCAAGCGATTATTGTAATCGTAAGGTGTCTCCACTGCTCTACGTTCACTGTATCCCCACGTGTCCAACAAAGACTTTATGTAGTGGCTTTGACTTAGGAAAATGTTATTTTTCCCAAAGCTCACTTGCATGCTTAGGATAGTCTCAGCTACACCTAGGTCTTTAATGCTAAACGTCTGCATTAGTTCTGACTTAACGTCATCCACAACGAATTGATCAGAACCAATGAAAGATATGATACCTAAACACCTAGAGGGGGGGGGGAGTGAATAGGTGACCTAATCTTTTTTAAACTTTAATGGCAGCAATCAGTTATATCACAGAAAACTAACTAGTTTATCACAGCAAACACACAGCATACACAGCAACAATCACAGCACAACATACACAGTGGTTTATAGTGGTTCCTCAAGATATGGGTACATCCACTTTCCCCCTTCGCCTATCTAGCAGTGTACTAGATTCGGCCAAACTCCTCCACTGTCTCAGAACCCAAATTGGTTCCTACACCTCAGGCCCAATGCCTTACAACTCAGCTTTATCCCAAAGCCTACACTCAGCCAATCAAGGCCTACACTCAGCCAACTAAGGCCTACACTCAGCCAACCAAGGCCTACACTCAGCCAACAAGGCCTACACTCAGAGATCTCAATCTCCTACACTCAGGCTCTCAAGCCCTACCCTCAGCCTTTATAATTATAGGCTTACAATTCTCTCAGATCCAAAGGATCCTACAAATTAAAAATGTATTACAAATATTAACTCTACAACTCAGAAATAAAAGAAGGGAGTTGAGAGTTTCTTGATGAGTTCTTGGAAGAACTCAGCTGGATTCAATCTGACTTAGCTTTCTTCAAAGCTTCTTGAGTAGAACTGAATAAGACTGAATCCTCCTGCAGTTGTTCCTTGACCTCTACCACTTAAGATCCAGAATGAATCTGAATCCTTCTTCTCAGCCTAGTTCCAGAGGCTGATTTCTTGGATGGAGCCCTCTCTCTCCAACTTCTTAGATCTGCACTTGAACTGCAAGATCTTCTTGTGTTGATACTCTTGGTACCACTTCAATAATTTATTTTTCAACAAACTGAACTCTTTGAACCACTTCAACAACTCTTCAACAACTCTTCTTTCTGTAAACTGTGGGTGCCTATTTATAGGCCTTCTTCATGGTAACCGGCTGGTCCGGTCCATAACTGACTTCTGATATCTCTGACAGGTGCAGTAGACCGGCTGGAACGACAGCTGTCAAGTCATCCAGTCATTTCTTGAAAATCTCTAACTGTCTGAAAGTGTCGAGACTTTCTATCTTTAAGTGTCAACACTTATAGACCAAGTGTCGACACATGTTGTGTAAGTGTCGACACAAGTCTACAAGGTGTCGACACAACTCCTTGTATGTCTCGACACAGATTCTTCTTCAGGTGTCGACACTGAAATTGAGTGTCGACACAAGTACTTGATCTTCTATCTGTACTGAATTCTTCTAAGTGTCGACACATCACCTTTGTGTCGACACAACTTCTTGTGTTGAATCTGTCAAGTGTCGACACTACTTCTTGGTGTCGACACATAGTCTTTAATGTCGATACTTGCTGAGTGTCGACACAGCTCCTTGTGTCGACACACCTTCTTCTTATTGAGACTTCAGCTGAGTGTCGACACATTCCCTTAGTGTCGACACTTGTACTTAGAATAATTTTGTTGATCTTTCTGATCTTTGCTAAGTGTCAACACAGCTCCTTGTGTCGACACTTTCTTCAAGTGTAGAGTCTTTAGCTGAGTGTCGACACATTGTGCTGGGTGTCGACACTTACTTCATGTGATGACTCTTCTGGTTGTGTGTCGACACATTGTGCTGGGTGTCGACACATACTTCAAGTGTTGACTCTTCTGTTGAGTGTCGACACATTGTTCTGAGTGTCGACACTTACTTCAAGTGCTGACTCTTCTGTTGAGTGTCGACACATTGTTCTGAGTGTCGACACTTTAACTTAGTTTCTGCAGACTTTTGGTGAGTGTTGACACAGCTCCAAGTGTCGACACTTTCTGGTGTAGACACAGCTTCACTGGGTGTCGACACAGCTCCTTGTGTCGACACTTTCTGTCTGCACTTTTCTTCACTGAGTGTCGACACAGCTCCAATGTCGACACTTTCTGTCTGGTGTCGACTCTGCATCCCAGGTGTCGGCACAATGACTCCAAGTGTCGACACTGCTTGTCTGGGTGTCGACACAAGTCTTCTTAAGTGTCGACACTTTCCCTCTGGGTGTCGACACATGGACTTAGAAACTTTTTGCTTCAGTCCAGTGATAACTTAACCTGCACAAGTAAACTCAACATACATCAAATACATTATGATGTATATCATTGAGTTGGGTGAGGCTTCTTCAAATCAGGTACATTTGACCAATGTACCCAACAATCTCCCCCTATTTGGAGAAGTCATAACCCTTAGTCAATAATATACACCATTCATAATTAAAAATTACAAAATGATGTAAAGCAGATTATATTCAGCAGGGTAAACATAAACATGTATTAATTCACACATGTATACACATTCATCATTTCAGAACAAACAAGAAATAGACACATTCACAGAACAATCATGAAATATATTTATCATAAATTGTTCTAATATTTTTCTTATACATCTTCAGTGGTTTACAAAAATGTTTTACATTTAAAAGATTACAAAATAATCTTCAAGTAAAATCTTAATCTATTTCTGAACAGGTTCCTTGATAACTATTCCCTTGCCAGCTTGGACTTTAGCTTTGACAGGGGCTTCAACAGTTTCAGCATCAGCAGGCTTCTTGCCTTTTAGATCTTTCTTTTTGAGTTCTTCTGCCTTGATCTTCTGCCTCTCAAAATAGTGATATGGCTTGGGGAAGTACTTGCTAGGCTCCACTGCAGTAGGAGGTAGCTTTTCCATCTTTGCCTTCCTTTTGAATTGAACAATGGCCTCTTGTCTTATTTCATGTTTTCTCCATTCAGCTTCAGAGAACCACTTGTTCCTGTCATGAGTATTGTCCTTGGCAGCTTTCCAGGCAGTTAAAATTATATTCCTAGAGGTAGGGCTCCATTGTTCAAAATCTGGCTTTTGTTCTGCTTGTTCCCTAAACCTCTTTTTGGACAACCTTGTCTCTTTCTCCTTCTGTAATGCCTCTTGCAGAGCTTCAAAAATAGGTTGAACAACCTTTTCAATATGGACATTGTCCTTGCCCTCAGGTGGACTATACATTGTGCTCACATCTGCTTGTATCATTTCAAAGTCTGGAGGTGGATAAATGACCTGAGCTACTTCTGGTTGCTCACCTCCAAAATAAGCAGGATTTATACCAGATTCAGCAACCTCATTGTCATCACACAGAGGAGGATATCCAAGTGTAGCTCTGATGGAATTTGATATCCACTTAGCATGTTCAGAGCTTGCCTTGACTAGTACTCTCTCCCCCTTTATGACTTCTCTAGCCATGTGATCTCTGACATCATCCTTCTGAAATCTGATTTGACTGTCCAAGTATCTGATGTCATCTTTAAAGAAAGGTTTAAGCTTTTGAAGTTATTCAGATATGACCTTTTGGGAGGCTTGGATTGCAGTCTGCACATCAGAAATTTCCTCTTGAAAGGCTTTGTCAAATTCAGCTTTAGCAGCAGCAGTAGATGTAGAAGGTTCAGCAGTCTTGTTCTTCAACTCAGTGATTATAGCATTATGAGAATCAGTCAAATTGTCATTCATTCTTATCTGGTTTTCCAGTACATACCCTTGCTTCAATGCTATATCATCTACCTGTGCCTTGATCTTCTCCTGATGTGTTGCCAGATAGACTACTGCATTCCCACCCTTGTGGAAGCAGTCAGTCATCTCCTTCTTGTTAAGGTTCATTTCAAACCTTATAGACTTTATATCTTGTGCCAGATCAAACTGCAAAGTTTTGTGCCCTTCATCTACATAAGCCTCTATAACTTGTCTCTGTTCATCCAGTTTTATCTGCATTGCAATCATTAATGCACTATAATCAACAGTTGGAGCTTGTTGAACTATAGGCTGTGGGGCTATAGATTGCAGAGCTTTCTTATAACTCTGACTTCTCCTTTTAAAGACATATAGTTTCTTCTTCTTTGCCCTAGCACTCTTCTCATCTTCAGAGGCAGAGGTGCTGGCTATGTCAACCCTATCCTTAGGGCTTTGAGGCTTCTCAGGTTGTTGCCTTATAGGCTCTTCCAGA
The DNA here is from genome assembly GCA_039583875.1 of Platanthera guangdongensis. Lineage (NCBI taxonomy): Eukaryota > Viridiplantae > Streptophyta > Magnoliopsida > Asparagales > Orchidaceae > Platanthera > Platanthera guangdongensis. The sequence goes on along the minus strand of CM077164.1, from coordinate 27,170,834 downwards.
ACTGGCATTTGCTCCCCCTCAGCAGCAGCATTATCTTTTTCAGCAGCATCCTTGTCCATGTCAAAATCTGCTTGATCTAGATTTAGAAATAAATCTTCCATGGTATATTCAGGGGGTGAATAAGCTGGAGAAGTTCTTGGTTCTTCAACTACAGGAGCAGGAATAACTGGAACAACAGATGTGTCTTCTATAACAACATCTGGAGCTTGACTAGGCAGCTGAGTTTGCTGAGGAACATCAGACAAATCAGCATCTTCTATAAGATATTCTAAAGTATTTAGGTCAGTGAGTACCTCTTGTATGATGGTGGTGGCTTGCTCACTGTCCAGTGTAGAGGGTGCTTCTACAACTGGAGGCTCCCCCTTGCTTTGATCCTTGTGGATGGGGCTAGCTTGTGGTAGCTCCCCCTGGATCTCAGCAATCTCTTGAGGAGCAGGAGTCTTCTCTACAGGCACTTCCTCTTGGTCATCAGGAGTGAAAACAACATGTTCTTCACTCCCTGAACTGCTGGAGGACTCTTGTTCCACTGGAGCAGTTTTTCTCTTTTTCTTTGGAGGAATCTCCTTTTCAGTAACTGTCTTCTCTGGGGTTGGTATTTCCTTGGACAACACCTTGTCCCATCTTGAAAAGATCCTTTGATCCATCTTCCTCATGTGATTTATCTTGCTTCCAGCAGCAGTATTCATTACCTTTGGTATGGTACCAGCTAGGTAGAGACTAATGATCCTGCCCAGATTGGGCTTCTTCATGCTCTCCTTAATCTTCTCATAAACCATTATAGACCAGTCTATTTTCAGAGTGAAGATAATTCTAGTCATGATTCCAAACATATAGGCAGACACTCTGTCATGCCCTCCAGGCTTGCTGAATAAGACTTTTCCTACTATCTCAGACATGAACTTTCCTTGATTATTCATGCCTTTTCTGTTGAAAATAGAACCCAGCTTCATCTTTGGATCAAGTACACACCAGGTTAGAGCTTCCCTGGTCTTGGATGCAGTAATTTCTTCTTCATCTTGAGTTTTTGGTAGCTGGAGCACCTTCCTCAGATTTTTAGGTGAAACCTTGACCTTAGTTCCATGAACTCTGGATTTGATTCTGAATCTAGATTCATCTACTGCAGCTCCATTAAGGAATTCAAGTACCTCCTTCTTCCAAATCTTTGTAGGTTCTGACACTAGATATTCTAGTCCAGAATCGGCGACTAGGGTTACAACCGCCTTGATTTCTGCATCTGCATCGTCGAACGCGCTGCGCACAAGCTCATATCCTTCGTTAACGTTCTCCTCAAGCTTAGGTGCCATTAGGGTTTGTAGAATTTGTCTTTAGAAAAGAGAGGTGTCGACACAGTAGTTTTGGTCTCGAAACTTTGAAAGCGTGTCGACAAACAAAGACAGAACCCTATTTATACCTGTCTAATTTTGAAGATGAACAGGCGGGACAGCTAACTTAAAATGTGTCGACACTGGCAATAAGTGTCGACACTGACTTATAATGTCTCGACACACATGTGTCGACACAAGTTTAGTCAACAGATTTTATGTGTCGACACATGTTTATGTGTCGACACAACATAACTCGACACATTGTCGAGACTTTACTTAGTAAATACTGAGTAAAACATAAGTGTCGACACCACATTGGATGTGTCGACACCTACTTGACATGTGTCGACACTAACATTCTGAAGTGTCGACACCAACATCCTAGATGTGTCGACACCTTTTTCCTGAAGTGTCGACACCACTATACTATGTCGACATAGACTTGTCTATGTGTCGACACCTTTTTACTTAGCCAATTTTAATTCTGTAAACTTACTCTAAGTTTAACATTCCTAGTTCAATTTTGAATCTATTGAACTTAACTTCTTCTATGGGCTTAGTAAACATATCAGCTATCTGATTATCTGTATTAACATATTCAAGTAAAATATCTTCTCTTTCTACATGCTCCCTAAGAAAATGATATTTAATTTCAATATGTTTAGTTCTACTATGAGATACAAGGTTATTAGCTATTGAAATAACACTTGTAGAATCACAGAAAAGTGGAGTTCTACTTACCTGAAATTCATAGTCCTCTAGCTGATGTTGTATCCACAGAAGTTGAGCACAGCAACTTCCTGCAGCCACATACTCTGACTCTGCTGTGGAGATAGCCACACTGGTTTGTTTCTTGCTACTCCATGAAATTAGTCTCCCACCTAGGAATTGACAGGTTCCAGTAGTGCTCTTTCTATCCTCTTTGCATCCTGCAAAGTCTGCATCTGAATAACCTGTTAGATCAAAATCTCCATTCCTAGGGTACCAGAGGCCTAGATAGGGAGTGCCCTTTAGATATCTCAAAATTCTTTTGACTGCAGTCAAATGAGTCTCTTTAGGGCAGGCTTGATACCTGGCACAAACACATGTAGCATACATGATGTCTGGTCTACTAGCAATCAAGTATAATAGGGAGCCAACTATCCCTCTATACAAGGTTTCATCTACAGGTTTCCCTGCATCATCCTTGCTAAGAGACATACTTGATCCCATAGGAGTCTTCATGGTACTGGATGAATCCATACCATACTTCCTTATGAGTTCTATGGTGAACTTGGACTGACATATGGATAAACCACTTTCAGTCTGTTTAACTTGGAGACCCAAGAAAAACTTCAGCTCTCCCATATTACTCATCTTAAACTGACCCTGCATAAGTTTTGCAAATTTTTTGCAAAGGCTGCTTTCAGTAGACCCAAATATTATGTCATCTACATATATTTGGACTAGTATAACTTTGCCTCTAGATTCCCTAAGGAATAGAGTCTTATCTATTTTCCCCCTTGAGAACTTGTTCTCAATGAGGAAACTAGATAGGGTTTCATACCAAGCCCTAGGGGCTTGCTTTAACCCATATAAAGCTTTTCTAAGTCTATAGACATGATGAGGTAGAGTTGGATCAACAAAACCTGAAGGCTGCTCCACATAGACTTCTTCCTTAAGATTACCATTTAGGAATGCTGACTTGACATCCATTTGGTAAACCTTGAATCCTTGATAGGTTGCATAGGCCAAGAACATTCATATGGCTTCCAGTCTGGCTACTGGAGCAAAGGTTTGATCAAAGTCAATACCTTCTTCTTGCATATATCCTTTAGCAACCAGTCTAGCCTTATTCTTAATGATGACCCCTTGTTCATCCATCTTATTCCTGTAGATCCACTTAGTTCCTATTACATTGTGGTCTTTAGGTTTAGGAACCAATTCCCAGACCTTGCACCTCTTGAACTGATTAAGCTCTTCTTACATTGCTTCAATCCATTGTGGATCTTTTATTGCTTCTTCAAACTTCTTAGGTTCAACTTGTGACAGAAAGCTGGAATAAATTGCAGCATTCTGATTTTTGCTCCTTGTTTGAACTCCTTGTCTTGGATCTCCAATAATCAGCTCTACTGGATGATCTCTAAGATGCCTGTGGGCTGGAGGCATCCTAACTTCTGGTTGAACTACTTCATCATCTCCATCATGCTGTACTCCTTGAATTTCTTCAGCAATTGGCACATGTAGTTCTCCCACTGGACAACAGCTACTGTCTTCTACTTGCTGTCTTGCAGCAGACACCTCTTCTATAGTAAGCTTGTCCATTTTCTTTGTCAAACCTATGGGGCTGCATACACTGCTAGACAACTCATTATTAATAAGTTTAGTCTCATCAAAAACTACATGCACTGATTCTTCTACAACTTGTGTAGTCAAGTTGTAGATTCTATAAGCCTTACTATTATTGCTGTACCCAACAAAAATTCCCTCTTGGGACTTGACAACAAACTTAGTTAAGTAAGACTTCTCATTGTTAAGTATGAAGCATTTGTAACCAAAGATCCTAAAATAGGATAGGTTTGGTTTCCTTCCTTTCACAACTTCATAGGGGGTCTTGTTAAGCCTTTTAGTGATGGTAGCCCTATTTATAACATGGCATGCAGTATTAACTGCTTCAGCCCAGAAGTATTCTGGCAGTGATGTATCACTTAGTAGGGTCCTGCCAGCCTCTATCAAGGTTCTATTCTTCCTCTCAGCAATGCCATTTTGCTGAGGTGTTCTAGGTGAAGAGAATTCTTGAAATATCTCAAAGTCTTCACACAGTTTTGTCAGGTTATCAGACTGAAATTCAGTACCATGGTCACTTCTAATTTTGACCACTGTACTATTTAGTTCATTCTGAATTTGCTTGACAAAGCTATAGAAGATACTAGGTGTTTCAGATTTCTGTCTTAAGAAGAACACCCAGGAAAATCTTGAGTAGTCATCTACAACTACAAAGGTATAGACATTCCTACCTAAGCTGTGAACTGGCATTGGACCAAAGAGATCTATATGCAAGAGGTACAAACACCTCACAGCATCTTTGTTCTCTATGCTTCTAAAGGTGGATTTAGTCTGCTTGCCCTTTTGACAAGCTGAGCAAATACTATCTTTAACACACTTAACTTGAGGACCATTCCTCACTAACTCTTTGCTAAAGAGTTTGCTAATAGTCTTGTAGTTAAGATGGGCAAGCCTCTTGTGCCATTTGACACAATGAGAGACTGTCTCATCAGCTACAAGACAAACTGGAGAACCATTATTCTCAACCATAATGTCTAGGCAGTAGACATTCCTTTTTCTATAACCTGTCAAAATGATCTCTTGATCACTTGACCTCTTGATATGACAACCATTTTTAACAAATGAGATGTCATACCCTACATCACTTAATTGACTTATACTTATCAGGTTGTGTTTCAACCCTTTAACATAAGCCACTTGAGTAATGGTAACTAAGTTTGTAGAAATGTTATCAAATCCTTTGATGATTCCTTTTTCAGAACCACCAAAGGTTACTTTTGGACCATCTTTTATTGGAATATAATCATTTAGTAATCCTCTTGTTCCAGTCATATGTCTGGAACATCTACTGTCCAAGTACCATGTTGGGGTATGACCACTTGGACTCACCTGCAAAACAGATTAATGAACCTTAGAACCCAAAGAATTCTTGGGTCCTTGGTACTTGTTAGTCTGCAACTTGATAAAACTACCTACTGGCTTTCCACCAGGTAGCTTGCTACTCACTTTGGCACTAACATTGTGCCAACAGTCCACTGCAAAGTGGCCAACCTTGCCACAGCACCAGCATTCAAACTTATTGTACCTTTGCTTAGGTACAGCCTTTTATGTCTTATCTACAGCAGACTTGTTGAATGTTGGGGCTTTGCCCTTGGACTTGGACTTGGACTGCTCAGTCCTTGCAGGTCTAATAAAGCCCAGTCCAGCCTTGCCTTTATGATGAACAAAATCATCAATTAAAGGTAACACTGACTTAGGTTTAGAAAACCTAGCAACTAAGTCCTTCTCCTTCTGAAGATTGATCTCCAGACTCTTAATTTGATCATTCTTAAATGATATAGTACACATCTGAATCACTGTTATGTGTTTCAGCCTAGCTATCTCATTAAGCTTTTGATCAAATTGCTTCTCAAAATCTGCTGCAGCAGCTTTAAGATCAGCAATTTCCTTTGCCTGACTTTTGGCTAGGGACTTGCTTTTCTTGTAAGCTTGCAACAGCACCTTATATTCATCTATAAGCTGATGAATATCATCCTCAGACTCAGATACATTCTCATCACTTGATGATGATGAATCTGATTCTGAACTAGAACAAGAAACTGAATTAAAACTTGAACTTTGTATCTGACTGGGTCATGGCTGCTCCAGGATTTTGGCACTCTCTGTCAAAGTCATTAGCCCTTGGCATTGACTGTCTTCTTGTTCATAAATAGACTCCATGATCTGCATGAATTCTTCCTATTTTTCTTCAGCAAACAGCCCTATGTAGGCTTCAACCTCAGACTCAGTTTCTGAAGAAGAGATATCTGATAGAGTCTTCTCCTTCTTGGCAACAAAATACTTCTCTTTCTTTCCTTTGAAGTGAGTCTTTTTCCTGTCACCAGATTTCTTTCTCTTCTCTGGACAATCTGCAATAACATGGCTCTGTCTATTGCAGCAATATCACACTATCTTTGATCCAGTTGCCTTGCTTGACTTTGTCCTCTTCCTGTCTTTCTTTGAAGGCTTTTTCTCCTGATAAAAGACTTCCTTTCCCTTTGAAGTAGAAGGTCTTGACCTCCACTGTTTCTTCTTCAAGAATTTCTGAAAGTGTCTAGTGAAGGCAGCAAAGTCTTCATCACTTTCACTGCTCTCAGTATTTGTGCTGACTGACTCATCTGATTCTGATTCAACTACCTCTGGAGGTGGAGTTGATGACTTATTCCTGCACTTTCTGGGAACTTCTGTCTTGAAAGCAACAGTTCTTTCCTTGTGCTCAGTCCTTGTTGATTTCTCCTCCTCTTTCCTCACTGTCAATTGCATCTCATATGACAATAACTTGCCAAACAGTGTAGGAGGAGGAATTTCTCCCAACTTAGCCATTTCTCTTATGGCACAGATCTTGGTGTCCCAATCTTTGGTTAGGGACCTTAGGAACTTATCATTTAGTTCATAGTTACTGAACTCTCTTCCATAAGATATGAGTTCATTAACTAGTTTGTAGAACTTCTTGTAGCACTCAGTTATGCTATCACCTTTACCTTGTCTAAAACTCTCATACTCCTGATTTAGCAAGGATTTTCTATCTTGTCTAACTTCTTCAGATCCTTCCATATACACTATAAGAGTGTCCCACATCTCCTTGGCTGTCTTACAGTGTATAAGATTCTGAAAAGTTGCATCATCAATGACACTCACTATTATGTTCTGTGCCCTCTTGTCCATTGTGGCTAGGACAATCTCATCCTTAGTCATCTCAGAGAAATTCTTTGGAGTTCTCTGATTTGCATCCAAAACTGAAATCCTCATGGGCACATAAGGTCCTTCCTTTACTGTGATGTAGATTCTAGGGTCTGAGACCTCCATAAACAGCCTTACCCTTTCCTTCCAGATCCCAAAGATCTCTTTCCTGCATATGGGTAATTTCATGGAACCCAATTCCTTGTGATTCTCAGAGGAACCCATGTTTCTTGATTTTCTTGAATTTCTTGAATCTGTGTTTTGCCTTACACTGAATCTGCCAAACAGGATCTCCTCAGACTGTTAGTCCTTTTTGAGAAACCTGGCTCTGATACCACTTGAAAGATATGATACCTAAACACCTAGAGGGGGGGGGGTGAATAGGTGACCTAGTCCTTTTTAAACTTTAATGGCAGCAATCAGTTATATCACAGAAAACTAACTAGTTTATCACAGCAAACACACAGCATACACAGCAACAATCACAGCACAGCATACACAGTGGTTTATAGTGGTTCCCCAAGATATGGGTACATCCACTTTCCCCCTTCGTCTATGTAGCAGTGTACTAGATTCGGCCAAACTCCTCCACTGCCTCAGAACCCAAATTGGTTCCTACACCTCAGGTCCAAGGCCTTACAACTCAGCTTTATCCCAAAGCCTACACTCAGCCAACTAAGCCCTACACTCAGCCAACCAAGGCCTACACTCAGCCAACAAGGCCTACACTCAGAGATCTCAATCTCCTACACTCAGGCTCTCAAGCCCTACCCTCAGCCTTTATAATTATAGGCTTACAATTCTCTCAGATCCAAAGAATCCTACAAATTAAAAATGTATTACAGATATTAACTCTACAACTAAGAAATAAAAGAGGGGAGTTGAGAGTTTCTTGATGAGTTCTTGGAAGAACTCAGCTGGATTCAATCTGACTTAGCTTTCTTCAAAGCTTCTTGAGTAGAACTGAATAAGACTGAATCCTCCTGCAGTTGTTCCTTGACCTCTGCCACTTAAGATCCAGAATGAATCTGAATCCTTCTTCTCAGCCTAGTTCCAGAGGCTGATTTCTTGGATGGAGTCCTCTCTCTCCAACTTCTTAGATCTGCACTTGGACTGCAAGATCTTCTTGTGTTGATACTCTTGGTACCACTTCAATAATTTGTTTTTCAACAAACTGAACTCTTTGAACCACTTCAACAACTCTTCAACAACTCTTCTTTCTGTAAACTGTGGGTGCCTATTTATAGGCCTTCTTCATGGTAACCAGCTGGTCCGGTCCATAACTGACTTCTGATATCTCTGACAGGTGCAGTAGACCGGCTGGAACGGCAGCTGTCAAGTCATCCAGTCATTTCTTGAAAATCTCTAACTGTCTGAAAGTGTCGAGACTTTCTGTCTTTAAGTGTCGACACTTATAGACCAAGTGTCGACACATGTTGTGTAAGTGTCGACACAAGTCTACAAGGTGTCGACACAACTCCTTGTATGTCTCGACACAGATTCTTCTTCAGGTGTCGACACTGAAATTGAGTGTCGACACAAGTACTTGATCTTCTATCTGTACTGAATTCTTATAAGTGTCGACACATCACCTTTGTGTCGACACAACTTCTTGTGTTGAATCTGTCAAGTGTCGACACTACTTCTTGGTGTCGACACATAGTCTTTAATGTCGATACTTGCTGAGTGTCGACACAGCTCCTTGTGTCGACACACCTTCTTCTTGTTGAGACTTCAGCTGAGTGTCGACACATTCCCTTAGTGTCGACACTTGTACTTAGAATAATTTTGTTGATCTTTCTGATCTTTGCTAAGTGTCGACATAGCTCCTTGTGTCGACACTTTCTTCAAGTGTAGAGTCTTTAGCTGAGTGTCGACACATTGTGCTGGGTGTCGACACTTACTTCATGTGATGACTCTTCTGGTTGTGTGTCGACACATTGTGCTGGGTGTCGACACATACTTCAAGTGTTGACTCTTCTGTTGAGTGTCGACACATTGTTCTGAGTGTCGACACTTACTTCAAGTGATGACTCTTCTGTTGAGTGTCGACACATTGTTCTGAGTGTCGACACTTTAACTTAGTTTCTACAGACTTTTGCTGAGTGTTGACACAGCTCCAAGTGTCGACACTTTCTGGTGTAGACACAGCTTCACTGGGTGTCGACACAGCTCCTTGTGTCGACACTTTCTGTCTGCACTTTTCTTCACTGAGTGTCGACACAGCTCCAAGTGTCGACACTTTCTGTCTGGTGTCGACTCTGCATCCCAGGTGTCGGCACAATGACTCCAAGTGTCGACACTACTTGTCTGGGTGTCGACACAAGTCTTCTTAAGTGTTGACACTTTCCCTCTGGGTGTCGACACATGGACTTAGAAACTTTTTGCTTCAGTCCAGTGATAACTTAACCTGCACAAGTAAACTCAACATACATCAAATACATTATGATGTATATCATTGAGTTGGGTGAGGCTTCTTCAAATCATGTACATTTGACCAATGTACCCAACAATCAAGAATAAGCATATCATCCACATACAAGCATATTATAGCGGCTTTGTTCGATCTATGACGTATGTAAAGACATTTGTCCGAGAGACTCGACATGAATCTCATGTTCCTTACACTATAGTCAAACTTCTCATGCCATAATTTTGGTGCTTGTTTAAGTCTGTATAGCTATTTGATCAACTTACAGACCTTACTTTCGTGACCTTGTACTATGAAAGCTTCAGGTTGGCTCATGTATATCTCTTCGGTCAGATCTCCGTTCAAAAACGCAGTCTTAACATCCATTTGATGAACAATAAAGTTCTCAATAGACGCAATAGCAAGTAGTATCCTAATGGTTGCTAAGTGACACACGGGTGAATATACATCAAAGTAATCCACCCCACTAACTTATGTGAAACCTTTAGCCACCAGGCGTGCTTTATACTTAGCTACGCTACCATCAGGATTGAGCTTCTTTTTTAGAACTCACTTACACCCTATAGTTTTAGCCCCTTTTGGCTTATCAACCAACGTTCAGGTGTTGTTCTGAAGCAAAGAGTTCATCTCTTCATCAATGGCCTCTTTCCAGAGTAGGGAATCCCTTGATCTCATCGCGTCCTTATAGGTGGATGGATCAGCCTCAACGTGGTAAGTGACAAAATCACTACCGAAGGTTCTGGGAGTTCTCTCTCTCATCGAAGTCCGTCTAGACTCTAGGACATTATTGTCTACCGGGACTGAATAGGAGGTGCTTGGTACTGATTCAGGTTCTTCCTCAGTAATAGTTGCTTGCATACCTGGTATGGTCAGGTTCTTATCCTTAAGGAACTTATCCTCAAAGAACACATCATCCCTAGATTCAATAATTATATTATTAGACAGGTCTAAGAATCTATCTGTAGCACTATCTTCAACACAACCTAAGTAGACACACGTGTTGGTCCTAGGTCCAAGTTTAGATCGTCTAGGGTCAGAGACCCTGATATAGACTATGCAGCCTCAGGTCTTAAGTTTAGTCAATGTCGGGAGTCTCTTAAACCAAAGCTCATAGGGTGTGACGTCTAACTTAGCATGAGGGACTTTGTTCAGAATGTTATTTGCAGTTAAAACTGCTTCTTCCCAATAGGCAGTAGGCATGCCAGCAGTGAGCAACATAAAGTTCAACATCTCTGTTAACGTTCTATTTTTCCGCTCGGCTATACCATTCGATTGGGGTGAGTAAGGAGCAGTGGTTTCTGCTATGATCCCTTGAGAGGCAAGGAAATCCCGGAACTCACTGGATATGTATTCTCCTCCTCTATCACTTCTAAACCTCTTAATTCTCATGTCTAGTTGGTTCTCTACCCTGATTTTGAAAAGACAAAACTTTTCAAACGCTTCATCTTTAGTTTTAAGAAGATATATGTGACAGAATCTAGAGCAGTCATCTATAAATGTGATCATATACTTCCTTCCTCCTCTGGTGACAAAACTTTTAAAGTCGCATATGTCGGAATGTATAAGCTCTAGATGTGTTGTGCTCCTAGTAATCGCACTAAAAGGTTTCCTAGTGATCTTAGTCTGAGCACACACGTCACATTTCTCAGGCTGTAACTTAGTGTCTAATGTGATCTGGTGAGTTCTAGCTATTTGGAACATTTTCCTATAGTTCATGTGTCCTAGTCTCTCATGTAGAGTCTTAGGGCTAACTAAGTTTGTTTGAACTTGTTGAACTACTTCATTTGCTAGACTTAGTCGGTACATCCTATTTTGGACGTATGCACATTCAAAATAGTGTGAGTTAACTGATAGTGTTACTCTACCGCTACAAAAAGTAAATGACATACCAGCATCACATAATAGACTAATAGACACTAAGTTAGCAGCTAGTGAAGGAATAAATTTGACATGCTTTAAAATTAAAGACTTACCTGAGGACAGCAGCAAGGTTGCGTTCCCCACCTTCAGTACGCCAGCTGTGTCGCCATTGGCCACCGTCACAGACTCTTTCACAGTAGTGAGACCTGTCATGAGAGCAGAATTGTTGCAAACGTGGCACGTCGCCCCCGAATCCAAGTACCACTCCGTGCTGGCCGTAGCGTTTCCGACCATTGCAACAAAGTCGGAAGGCTCAGCTTGGCTAACCATATTGGCTTGGTTGCCATCCTGTGGTGCTTTGGTTCTTTCCCTTTTAGGGAGCCTGCAATCAGATGCGCTGTGTCCCCACTTGTTGCAGTTTAAACACTTGCCCTTGAATTTTTTGTTGCGTTTGTTAGGGCCTGCAACTTGGGAGCTACCATGGGAGGGCCTGGTCCTCTTAGGGTTCGGCACGCATTTAGAACTAAGAAGCATGTTAGCTGCAATCTTCTGCTTGCTAACAGTTTCTAAAGCGTGTCGAATCCTATTTTCATCCTCAATGCGAATAAATTGCTTGAGGTCATTAAGACCGACCTGCATCTTCTTGCGGTACATTTCAGTTTTAAAGTTGTACCACGTAGAGGGCAGTTTAAAAATAATCGTGCCAGCAACAAAACTGTATGGCAGAGAAATGTTCTCACTATGTAAAGAATCTAGTATAGCTTCAAAATCCGATACCTGAGGGAGAATCGCCTTCTCCTCGTCGAACATGAAGGAGTGGAATTTGTCCACCAGGTGTGTCTTGGACAGATCCTCCTCTTGCCTGAAGTGCTCCTCCAGTGCCTCCCAGATTTCTTTGGCGGTCTTCATTTTGATGTACGTGTTCGCCAGGCTGGAGGACAAGCAGTTCAGCAGGTAGTCGCGGCAGAAGTCCTCATCAGCAATCCACTGGGCTTCATCGTCAGTCCTCATAACGTCAGCACGATCAGACTGAACTGTGTAGAACACGTTCAGGTACTTCATCCCAAACTGCGTATTCAGCTTCCAGTCGTTGAACTCAGTCGCAGTAAATTTCTCCAGTTTGTTCATCGGAACTGGAGAGGAGAAGTTGTTCCCTTTCATCATCTTGAGTTCCTTTTGAATAATTTAGAACTTAACAAGTCACTGACAACTTATGCACAACAAGAGGTTTCCCTTTAAAATACTAGCATCTATTGTCTGTGAACAAGTTCCTCCTAGAAGCCCACGATTCCAATGCTGAGGATTAGGTGGTAGAGAGAAACAAATTGAACATGCTCCTAGAAGCCCATTGGTTTCACCGATCTGATTACCGACAGGAAAAACCCAAATCAAACAAGAAGTTACACGTGAATCGTGATATGAAGATGTCTAGTTCCTGGCGGAGAGGAAAGTAATAATTCCTGCAGTGTCAATGGAGATGAAGAACTCCCCTTCAAGTTTCCTCCGGGAAATTTCTCTCCAGATCTGAACAGAGGTCGCCAGAAAAAAAAACGAGCAACGTACAGAAGACCTCTCCTCTTTCAAACTCAAACAACGGCTGGGAAAAAATCCTACTGCGAGAAAAGCTGGTGCCTCGTCGGCCTCCTTCTCCCGATCTAGACGGCGGAAACCAGCAGCTGCCCGACCCTCTTCCTCAACAGTAACAGTAACAGGGAAGAGGTGCGGCTCCTGTCGACGATGGATGCGTAGCAACGGGAAACTTCCTTTTTTTTATCAGAGCAGTGGCGGCGATCAAGTTCAGAAATCGGGAGCAGGACTATTTCCCTCTACAGGTGTTGGCGTCTTCTTCTTTGCGAACGGAGAGAAACAGCGGCGGCGGTAAAAAATTGCAGAACACAGCGGCTTCCTCTTTCGATCAATCGAACGGCAATCTTCACGCCAAAAACAGGGCTTTTCCCAATCACGGATGCCACTTCCTTCTCCCGATTCCAGGCGGAGGCGTACCGATTCAGAAAACCTAGAGCGCCGGGAGAGACAAAAATTTGGACCGGGATTCCTCTTCCCAATCGATCGATCGATCAGCGTTAACTCCTTCCCGAACCCAGCGACAGAGACGACGTGAAAAACTCTGCGAATGAGCGCCGACGGGTTCTCGTTTTCCTGTTTGTCGCTGCAGCGGTTACGGGAGTGACAGGGGGAGAGACGGTTCCGGGTTACGGGATGCACGAGCAACTGGGGGCAAAAATTCGAGAATGTGGAAGTTGCTCGAAGCATCCGGATGAGGATCTAAGTGGAATCCCCTACCCGTTGCCCCTAGGCGGGTATAAATAGGCAAACCCAAGGAGTTTCTACGGGTATCGGATCTACACGTGTCCGAACTGACCCGTTATGCCTCCGAACCCGTTATTCGTCCAAATATACATTAACAAATACATCACAAGAATGATGACCCTCGCGGTAATCCTCGCCATGATCAAGGCTCCCACCGACATCAGGAGTTCACCCCGCTAAATATTGCCTGAATGCAAGTACTCATGGTCATTCAGGACTACGACATGCTCCGATACCCTAAGTCGTTTCCCTGAACCAAGGAGACCAGACAAAGTATTACAAATTTCACTGCGGGAACGGGCACAGTACAAAAGACTGCACTCGACTGAAGGAAAAAAATAGAGCGCCTCATCCGACAGGGGCATCTAGGGAGGTACTTGCAAACTCATGTTCCCAATCGGCCCCCACCACACTAGCCTGGGCAGGATCAGCCCCCAACACACCAGGATGCGCAAGGGAGTAGGAAAATGGTTGGGGGGTCGAGACCATCGCCGACTCAACCTTTCAAGTCCTCTCCATCTCCATATGAGAAGGGCCCGGAAGACCCGAAGAAGCTCGCGGATATCGCCATCAGCTTTGGGGATAAAGACTTGAAGGCTGTGAGCACACCACACCAGGATCCCCTCATCATCAACACATTAATTGACAATCCATGCTTCAAGGTACGACAAATTCTAATTGACAGCAGAAGCTCAATGGACATCTTGTTCGAATTCACGCTACTCACCATGAAGAACGCCCCAGAGCGCATCGAGCCAGCGACCAGACCACTATATGGTTTCGACAACGCACTTGTGCCCGTGTGGGGGATGATCACTCTCTTCGTCACTCTAGGGTAATTCCCAAGGTAAGCCACTTCGTACTTTCAGTTCGTAGTAGTCAACTCCAGCTCGAAGTACAACGCAATTTTCGGTCGATGGCAACAAACGCTCTTCGAAGCAATCACACCATTCCGCATCTGGCAATAAAGTTCATCACCCTAAAAGGAATAAGTGTCGTGTGAGGTGATCAGGAGGCAGCTTGACTCTGCTAACTTCAGCAGGCGCACCCTGGTCCAGGTTCGGGACAAGAAGGACTAGGCGAGGCTTAAGTTAGCCCGGTTCAATTCCAAGGTAAGACGGTCTGATTCTCCGAACCAGGAAAAAACCAGGCTAAATATTATTTTTTAAAAAAGTCGAATATAATGGGTACGTAATCAAATTTATTACAATGGTTCTATTATTTTTATATTTTAAATTAAATTACAATTTTAAAATATAAAATAGTATGAATTTTTTTATTTTTCAATGGGATAAGATTATGAGTTGGCCAAAAACATGACCCCTCCAGATTATACTATATTATAATGTCACAACATTACGTTAAAGCTTACAACACGCATTTGTTTAACATATTTATCTAATATTCTGAGGATTTTCTGCATCATTAACAGTTAATATTATCCCATTAAAGCTCTGTTGAGAGGGCTTTTAAGCAGTAGTGGCAGGCGCAAAAAATTTCTTCAATTGGGTGAAAATAAAAATTAGAAAATAAATAAATCAAAAAATTTGAAACAAATTTACTATTAATGATATATATATATATATATATATATATATATATATATATATATATATACTATCTTAAAAAGATATATGGTGGTCTGTCAATAACGTGAGTTCGAAAATAGGGGAAAAAAACAAGGGCCGTCGGATTCGAGTATTTGGATCCAGAGCCGTTAGATCTTGGGTTGTGAATAACACATATGGTTTGCCAATAACAGAATACCAAAAAAAAATGAAAAATTCTCTCTCCTGTTTCCCGATCCCACCTTCCGCGTCCCCCCCCCCCCCATTCTCACGGCCACCCCCACCGCCGGCGGCCTGACCGACGGCCACCAGCAGGTTCGCCGGGCGAAGGCAAGCCTGCCGGCGGTGGTCCGGTGGCGCTCCGGCGGGGCCACCGCCGGCGGTGGCCCTGACCGTGAGGCCAGATCTGGGCCTCACGGTCAGGGCCACCGCCGGCGGTGGCCCCGCCGGAGCGCCACCGGATCACCGCCGGCAGGTTCGCCTGCGCCCGGCGAACCTGCCGGGGGCCGCCGGTCAGGCCGCCGGCGGTGGGGGAGGCCGTGAAGTCGCAGGGGGGGAGGGGATTTTCCAGTTTTTTTATATAAAAATTAAACTATTAATATTATAAAAATCTAAGAATTAAATTTATTAATATATAAAATATTTTATAAATGTAAATTTAAATTAATATAAAAATTTAAATTGGGCGGGCCGAGCCCGCCGGGAGGGGGGTGTAGGCGGAGCCTGCCGGGAGTGGTGGGGCGGGCGAAGCCCGCCGTCGGCGACCAGGTACTGTGGCGCGTAGCCATCGGGCCGGAGGCCCGTGCCTGCGACTTATATATATATATATATATATATATATATATATATATATATATATATATATATATATATATATATATATATATATATATATATATATATATATATATATATATATATATATATATATATATATATATATATATATATAAGTTGCTCATACCTCAGCTCTGGTTGAATAGGGGAAGATCTAATCTGAAGAAGAAGAAGAAGAAGCCTGAGATTGCAATCGTAAATCACAAATAATCTGCCACTGTTGGGGAGGACGACCTAATCGGAGTCACATGTCCCGTTGTCCGCCTGTTAGGGTTTGAGAATTATGAGAAGAGAGTGTCCAAGGTTTAAACCTTAGCTTATATTTTTTTTAAAAAAAAATAAGATATTAGTCACGGTTTAGACCGTGACCAATACTATTTTTTTAAAAAATAAATGACGGTTTCGTCACGGTTTAAACCGTGGTACCAATATTTTTTAAAATTAATAGGGTATTAGTCACGGTTTAAAACGTGGCTAATATCATTATTTTTTACAGAAGTGGGGTATTAGTCACGGTTTAAACAATGACTAGTACTATTAATTTCTTTTTAAAAAAATTTGAGTGTAGGCGGCCACTTACACTCGTCCCAAGATGGGTTTGCCCCTGCTTTTAAGCAGCGTTGTGTTTTCTAGAAAATGTTGTAGCCCTCTCCAAACTGTTTGGAAAGCACGGGGTGGCAAAAACTGCAGCGCAAAAAAAGCTTTTTATGATCTTTTCAGAACGTCATCAAGTACCTCTAGTCGCAAGTGCACATTCCGCGTTCGGTTTTTCTTTTTCGATCCCACAAATCATCTGCTCGCCTGCTCATTTTCACCCTCGCCGCCCTTGTATTCCGTAAAGTTTGGAAAAACATTGAAGACCTCACTTTGCCTTCTTCGCCTTCGGTCCACCCTAGTTGCTCACCTTTGGTCCACCCTAGTTGCTAGCGCATTTTCCCACTTCTTCCCCTTCATCGTCATAGTTACTGTGTGGCAGTAGTAGTTACCGTGCTGCGGTATTTCTCCAGCAATATTAAGTGACGATTCATTCAGGAAAAGAGGCTACCGCCAGCGGTAACATTTAAAGGGCGACGATACAATCAGAGCTCCGTTTTCACTATCTATAGTGGTATCGGTGATAGCGGCTCTCTATTTTTTCAATGAAAAAATCGGGGTGTTACAATCCCCCCCTAAGAGAATTTCGTTCTCAAAATTAGATTACTTGTTAAGTAAAGACATGCTTGAAATAAAGAGTTTCAGGTATTCGTCAAGCATCGTTTGCTCTATCTCCCAAGAGAGCTCCTCGCGGTCGCAATTATCTCACTAAACTTTGACCATTTTTATTTATTTGTTCGACAAATGTTGGGCTTCAATTTTTTTGATGTGATTGGGCTTGTCTTTTCTTGATTTCCCACCTTCAACCGGCACTTTGTCGATTGCAAAAATTTGAGCTGGCTCTTGTACCGCCTTCCTCAATACAGATATGTGAAATACATCGTGTAGGTTGCTCAGCTCTTTAGATAGATTAAGTAGATAGGCAACTTCATCAATGCACTTTGTAACCTCAAACGGTCCAAGATATCTCAGACTTAGCTTTTTCAATCGTCTTATCTTCGGCACCCCCTTAAATGATTAGACCTTCAAGTAAACTCAGTCTCTAATGGCGAACTCAATGATCGGGTATTTGATGTTATAGTACTTCGCATGTCTATCTTGAGCAATTAACAATCACTCCATGTATTGCTCAAATCAACGTATTCACTTCTTCAGTATCTTTTTGTTAGATTACCTATATGATTCAACTCGTAGGAGTCTGGTAGGGTTATTAGTATATAGATGTGACTCTCTAGGTCCAAGTGTGGCAAGTAGTTAGAGTTAGATCAGGGTTTCTAGTCACGATCCTCTTGATGGGAGGATGGGCGGCCGCGATCGTTCAGGGTTTGCTTAAGGCCCTGGATGTGGGGTATACAAGGGAAAAATAAGCCCATCACTTATTCATTCCATCTGGTTCAATCTTTCCCCAACTTCCAGAAGCTCGGGCTGTCTCTCCCCCGAGGTGCGAAAAATTGCGGATTTAGGGGTTTTTGTTGATCCCGCCGGCATCGCGCTTCCGGGTGGTCATCCCGCCGGAGAAGATCGTCTGTATTGCATGATTAGGGTTTGTCCCCATCCTCCATTACCGCGTCGTCATCTTGTCGGAATTCGACCTCCGGAATTCATATCCGGTAAACCTCACCAGCAGTCGCTGCCTTCCCGCAAGCTCGCTGAACGGCTTCGCCGTTCTTCCTGGGAGACAGAGCTCGTCGGAGGCCGAACTCTAAAGCAAGGGACCTGTCTTCTTCTTACTCTGCTAAAGCCGATCGTCCATACAGTCTCTATGGCTGGAGGTATAAACTCCTATACCCGATCTTCCATCTCCGCTGCGCACTAGGGTTTTGCCCTAGATTTAGTTTATGTTTTTACATTTGGTATCAGAGGGAATATAGGGGTTTCACATCCGGTTTTTCCAACTAAAATCTGTGAAGATTTCTTCAAAAATCTGTGATGTGTTTTCTAAAATTCTGAGATGATTTCTTCACAAAAATTGTGATGTTTTTTCTTTGAAAACTATGTGGCGATTTCTTTCAAAATAGCGTAATTTTCTTGTTTGGTTGCTCAACGTTGTGGATAGAGATTGTGGTGGTTGTTCGTTGCCAATTTCTGTGATGAATGTAATATTTTTTGATGGTTATGTAATATTAATTCTCTGTTTGAAATGTATTTGTGACAACGAACAATCTCACAATCTTGACCTGAATCCGATCACCATACTCGTCGACGTCATGTGCTTTTGGAGGTACTCTTGTGTTGAAGATTTGGCTTTCTCATGGCGATGGAGGTTCAAGGATAAAGAAAGGAGGGGAACACTTCAACATAAAACTTTTGGCGATGCGGAGGCAATGTATGGTAATTGGATTCAGGTTCTTTGGTTTTGAGCTCCAAATGTCTCCAGTGCACTAATTAGAATAATGTTTATCGAGTTTCTCAGGAGTAGCCAAAGCATCCTAATAAGCCCGATAAAGTGACTTACAGGGAACACATCATGGGGTGTGTTTAAATCACTCGATCTAATTTTTTCACATTGCGATTATGTTCTTGTGTTACTTATTACCCGGCCCCACAGGGAAGTAATAAATAACATTGCAGAATTTTAATTGGGTTATAGTAGGAGGCGTATATCAAAATTAATAGGTCTCTATGCCCACAGGTACGAGATTCCATTAACCTTGGTATAGTCTTTCCTGGTTATATCTAAATAAAGTTACATAAAATCCAATGCGATAGCAGTCTTTGCCCAAAGGGAGACTGGATTCTTATCATTAGCAATTAACATGAGTTAATTGTTAAATAAATTCTTTCATAATACTCATTGCTCTTTAATTTTTTCGTTGCCTTACTAATTAATCGTAAGCATGTGTCTTTATGTTTTTTCTTTGCAGTTTTTAACACTGTAATCGACCCAACTCAATTCATCCCCACTCTGTCCGGGGATAACTATAAAATATGTAAAGATAAGGTGCTTCTAGCCTTAGGGTGCATGGATTTAGATTTGGCTCTTCGTACCGAGGAGTTAGCTCTCCCACAACGGAGAGTACACTAGTTGACCGTACCTTGTACGAGCGATGGGAAAGATCCAATCGTCTCAGTATAATGGTAATCAATACTCACGTCAGTCAGAGCATAAGGGGATCTATCCCTGAATGCAGAACTGCTAAAGAACTGATGGGGGCCATTGATGAATAGTTTGTCAGCTCGGATAAAGCTCAGGCCAGTACCCTAATGGCAAATCTCTGTTCTATGAAGCCTAAAGGAACATAAAGCATAAGGGGACGGATTATGGAGATGAGAGACATAGCTGCTCAGCTGAAGACTTTAGATGTCGACTTCTCAGAGTCTTTTTTGGTCCACTTTATTCTGACTTCATTGCCCGCTGACTACACCGCATTTAAGGTGTCTTATATGACACATAAGGAAAAATGGTCGGTGAATGAGTTTTTGAACATGTGCGTTCAAGTGAGAGGTAGACTAAAGCAGGAGAAATTGGAATCAGTGAATCTTGTGCCACACAAGAAAGGGCAGCCTCAAAACCTAAGGGTGACTCAAAGGATAAAGGAAAAGGGATAGCAGGTTCCATAAAGAAACCGGACAATCCAAAGCTATCAACTTATTTTTTATGCAAGAAAAAGGGTCACATGAAGAAGGACTGTCATAAGTACAAAGCATGACTTACTAAAACTGGAGGTATGGCATCTTTAGTGTGTTATGAATTAAATTTTGTGAATTCTCATAATTTTCATAACACGTGGTGGATTGATTCGGGTTCTACAATCCATGTCTCTACTGTCATGCAGGGGTTTCAAAGTCTAAGGAAACCCAGTGAAGGAGAACTCTGCATCTATTCAGGGAACAAGATGTCGTCTTTTGTTGAAGGTGTTGGGACATACATGCTTGTCCTAAATACTGATACATTTTGGACCTAGAGAAGACATTTTACATTCCGAGTTTTTCTAAAAACTTATTATCTGTATACATACTAGCTCCTATAGGCTTCGATTTTCAATTTAAAGATATTTCCTTTCTGATTATTAAGATTCAGTAACTGTTGGCTCTGTATATTGATAGATGGATTATATAGTTTAGATCTATATTTAAACTATTTACAATCATTCACTACAATGCATGATAACAATATCTATATCAATGTGAAAAACAACAATTCATCTAGCTTATGGCACAGGAGATTAGGACACGTCTCCATAGAGTGCCTTAAAAGATTAGTGAAGGAAGGTGTCATTCAGACACTTGACTTCACTGATTTTGGAACTTGCATATCATGCATAAAGGGAATGCATACTAGCAAGTCCAGTAAAAGGAGCTAGAAGAAGCGTTCCAAAACTAATACTAATTCACACTGATATATGTGGACCATTTACCACCCTTGCATGAATGGTCAAGAGTATTTCATTACTTTTATTGACGATTTCACAAGATACATGTATCTATACCTTCTGAATGACAAATCTGAAGCACTCGATGCTTTCAAGGTCTATAAGGCAGAGGTAGAGAAACAGTCTGACTTGAGTATCAAAATCGTGAGATCTGACAGAGGTGGTGAATATTATGGTAGGTTCATAGAAGGAAGACAAAGACCTGGTCCATTCTCTAGATTCCTTTAGGAACATGGAATCATAGATCAATATATGACGACTGGCACATCAAAACAAAATGGTGTAGCCGAAAGAAGGAATCATACTTTGATGAATATGGTAAGGAGCATGACAACTGTCTCATCTCTCCCTCCTTGCATGTGGAGTGAAGCCTTGAAAACGGTCGTGTACGTCTTAAACAGGGTTCCATCCAAGTCGGTTCCAAAAACACCTTTTGAGTTATGGAATGGATGGAAGCCCAGTTTGAATCATGGGCACATATGAGGCTGTCAAGTAGAGGTTACGGTAAACAACCGACATGAAAAGAAATTAGACCCAAGGACAGTCAGTGGTTTTTCATTGGCTATGTAGAAAAATCCAAGGGTTTTAGATTTTATTGTCACTCTCACACGCTTAAAATAGTAGAAGCAAGAAATGTCAGATTTCTTGAGGAATTTAACACTGATAAGAGCTATACTCATAAAGTTGTGATAGAAGAGGTGCAGGAGACTGCACCTTCAGGTAGTGGTGTTGAACTTGGTGGGCTCATACCTATTGTGGCTCAACACCTACCTATTCAGATCCCAACTTATGAAGAAGTGATCAATGATCCTCCTATATAGAGCTCTCATGAAGATATGGCTCGTGAATCAGTCATTCAGGAACCACCACCAGTGGAGACTGCACCACAACCACTAGATCAATCATATCTACGGAGATCTTCAAGAGTCAAAAGGTCGGCTATTCCAGCTGATTATGTTGTATATTTGCAAGAGATCGACTACATGTCTGGACTCAATCAAGACCCCATCACCTTTTCAGAGGCTATAAGCCGTATATATTCTGAAAAATGATATGAAGCTATGAATGATGAATTAAACTCAATGGAACACAATCAAGTATGAGATCTAGTAGAATTACCATAAGGTTTTTGGGTTGTATGTTCCAAATGTGTCTACAAGACAAAAGTTGATACCTCTGGTAACATTGAACGATATAAGGCAAGACTTGTTGTCAAAGAGTTCCTTCAAAAGGAGGGCATAGATTACCATGACACCTTCTCTCTCGTATCAAAGAAGGACTCACTAAGGATTATCATGGCCCTCGTAGCTCATTTTGACCTGGAGCTACATCAGATGGATGTCAAAATGACATTCTTAAACGGGGAACTTGAAGAGGAAGTATACATGAGTCAGCCTAAATGTTTCATTTCAGAGAACGGCCTTAACCTTGTATGCAAACTAAAGAAATCAATATATGAGCTTAAACAAGCCTCACGACAATGATATATAAGATTCCATAACGTTATTACCTCATTTGGATTCGAGGAAAATATTGTGGATCAATGCATATACATTAAGGTCAGTGGGAGCAGATTCGTGTTTTTAGTCCTATATGTCGATAAAATTTTGCTAGCAAGTAACAATTTGGGAATGATATGGGAGACCAAATATTTTCTCTCTCAGAATTTTGATATGAAAGATTTAGGGGAGGCTTCCTATGTTATAGGAATCGAGATACATAGAGATATATCTATAAAGATCTTGGGGTTATCTCAGAAGGCCTATATTAACAAAATTCTGGAAAGGTTCAATATGAGAAATTGTTCTAGCTCAATAGCTCCTATTGTGAAGGGTGACAAATTCAGTTTGTCACAATGTTCCAAAACTCTCTGGAATTGGAATCCATGAAAAACATTCTATATGCATATGCGGTCGGCAGTTTGGTCTATTTAGAGGTTTGCACTAGACGAGACATTTCTTTCGTCATAGGGATGTTGGGAAGATATTAAAGTAATCCTAGGATAGAGCACTAGACAACTGTCAAGAAGGTTATGCGATACACAAATGCAGACTTTACTTACATATAGAGAGTCCGACCATCCGGACCTGCTTGGATACACAGATGCAGACTTTGCAGGCTGCCAAGATTCGAGAAAATCCACTTCTGGCTACATTTTTATGTTGGCTAGTGGTGTAGTGGCTTGGAAGAGTACTAAGCAAACTCTTATTGCATCCTCGGCCATGGAGGCAGAATTTATTGCATGCTATGAAGCAACTAAGCAAGCGTTATGGCTGAAGAATTTTTCTTCAGGGCTTAGGGTGATGGATACAGTTCCTAAGCCAATGAAGCTTCTATGTGATAATGCTGCAGCAGTGTTCTTTGCTAAGAACAATAAAAGTGGGAGTCGCAGCAAACACATTGATATAAAGTTTTTGGTGGTTAGAGAGAACGTGAGGGAGAGCAAAATCATCTTTGAGAATAGGAACATTGCTCATGATAGCAAATCCCATGACTAAGGGGCTCCCACCTAAGTTGTTCAAAAGTCATGTTGAAAGAATGAGACTTGTGGACTCATTTGATGGTTAAGTGGTCACGAGTTTTCATTGTAGCACTCCTTTTGATTAATGCAGTATTTTCAGTTTTCTTTTATCTTTTGTTCACACTAAAGTAATGATAGAGATATTATATTGCATTAAAGAGTGGGAGAATCCACTCATAAGGATTGACACCACATAAAGCACTTGGTAGGGTTTTATGATTACACTGTAATTGTGGAAGGAAAATATCCACCATTTAGATACAACAGCCACAGTTCATGTAGTTGTAATGTCCTATACAGGTATAAAGACTTCGCATAAGGTTTGGGCCAAATGTCGTTGTTGTTTTATGTTAGTTTGTATGGCTATACGATTTTTTCTTGTTGTTCACTATCACCCTATGCGTCTAGTTATTTTACTTTTATAGAACCTTTTAATTATTATTTTAAATGATAAGAGGGACTCGCATCTTTTGAATCAAGTGGGAGAATGTTAGATTACCTATATGATTCAACTCGTAGGAGTCTGGTAGAGTGATTAGTATATAGATGTGACTCGATCTCTAGGTCCAAGTGTGACAAGTGGTTTAAGTTAGACCGGGGTTTCTAGTCACGATCCTCTTGATGGGAGGATGGACGGTCGCGATCGTTCAGAGTTTTGCTTAAGGCCCTGGATATGGGGTATATAAGGGAAAAATAAGCCCATCACTTATTCATTCCATCTGGTTCAATCTATCCCCAACTTCCAGAAGCCCGAGCTGTTTCTCCCCGAAGTGCGAAAAATCGCGGATTTAGAGTTTTTTTGATCCCGTCGGCATCGCGCTTCCGCATGGTCATCCCGCAGGAGAAGATCGTCTGCATCGCGTGATTAGGGTTTGTCCCCATCCGCTGTTACCACGTCACCATCTTGTCGGAAGCCGACCGCCGGATTTCATATCCGATAAATCTCACCAGCAGTCGCTGCCTTCCTGCAAGCTCGTTGAACGGCTTCGCCATTCTTCCCGGGAGACAGAGCTTGTTGGAGGCCGAACTCTAGAGCAAGGGACCTGTCTTCTTCTTCCTCTGCTAAAGTCGATCGTCCATGCAGTCTCTATGGTTGGAGGTATAAACTCCTATACCCGATCTTCCATCTCCGCAGCGCACTAGGGTTTTGCCCTAGATCTAGTTTATGTCTTTATACTTTCCTCTTAAATAACTTTGTATTGCCTATTTTCACTTAAGTCAAAGACGTACGACCCTTCCTACCATATATGGTCTCAAAGGGCATCATTTGAATACTTGTTTGGTAGTAGTTGTTGTTGTAAGCAAGTTCTAGCATATAAAGGTGGCCCCCCTTCACATTCTGAAGTCCAAGGCGTGCATCGAGATCATATCTTCCATGGTCCTATTAGTGATGTTGATTTGCAGGTAGAAGGTCATGCTAAATTTTAGCTTGGTACTCAATAATTGGTGAATAAGCTTCCAATCATTTGATGCAAAGTGCCCATCGCGATCACTTACGATGGTACAAGGAATGTCGTGCAATCATACTGTATTATAGACATACAACTTCACTAGCTTATCAATAAAGTTATCTATCTGGTTCAAAATGAAGTGTGACACCTTTGCAAGACGTTCGAAAATTACCAAAATGGCGTTGTTACCATGCTGCGGACTTGGCAATCCATGCACGAAATCTGTCGATATGTCATCAAACTTCCATTCTAGAATCGATAAAGATTTCAGAAATTAACAGGGTCTTTGACGCTCTACCTTCACAAGTGCGCAAGTGTGATACTTCACCATGTAGATGGCTGTATTTTTCTTCAAACTTGACCACTAGAAAAATTTCTTAATATTTATATATATCTTTGTGCTCCCTGGATGAATCGAGTATTTAATGATGTGAACTGCATACATTAATTCATCCCGTAGTTTTCCAAAACTAGGGATACACAATCTGCTATATTTCCAAAGAAGACCATCTTTAAAGGATAACTTGATGTTCAACCCACCTACAGACTCCGCCATAAATAGCTTCGTACTCCCATCAAGCTTCAAAGCCTGTCAGACTCGATCTGCAAGGTCGTATTGAACTTCCTTCCAATTCAAGCATGTCATACTAGTCGTACTCCTATTGACGCAAGTGATCTCAAGTGCCTCCAAGTCACATATTAGATGCTCATTATCATCAAAATCCAATTTGCTTGAGCCAGAGCCCTCCTGTTCAACATGCCTACAATAATATTCCCCTTTTCAGAAGTATAATGGATATCAAAGGTGTAGTCCAGATGAACTCAATCTACCTCCTTTTATGCATATTAAACTCCTAATGTAATATGTATTTCTGGATCTTGTGGTCCGTAAAGATGTTGATCTTTACGTCATACAAGTATTGTCGCCATAACTTAAGAACAAACACCACATTCACCAACTCCAAAACATGGACTGGGTATTCCCTCTTATACACCTTCAACTGTTGTGAACCATATACAATCACCTTTTTAAAATGCATAAAAACGCATCCCAAACCACTCCTTGAGGCGTCACTATACACTTCATTGTTTTTTGTACCACATGACGAACATAAAATAAGCGTCATGGTTAGACGGCTCTTTAGCTCCTCAAAAGCTCACACGCACTCCGACGATCAAATGAACTTTTGTTCTTTCCTAATCAATGTGGTGAGAGGAAGTGTGATACTCGAGAAGTATTCCACGAAGTGCTTATAATAGTCGGCAAGTCCCAAGAAGCTTTGAACTTTTGCCTCACTCTTCAACACATGCCACTCTCGAATTGCCACTATCTTTGACAGATCCACAATGATTCCCTCTTCACTAACCACATGACCAAGGAACAACATTAACAATAATCAAAACTCACACATGGAGAACTTAGCATACAACTGATTCCTCTACATGGTGCTCAAAACTGTGCATAAGTGATCTGCATGCTCCTCCTCGGAATAGAAGTTAACCCAATATGTCGTTGATGAAGGCGATAATGAATCGGTCCAAGTACTCCCAGAACGTTCAATTCTTGAAGTCCATGAACACCGACAGTGCATTCAAGAGGCCAAAAGACATCACTGTGAACTCATAGCGCTCATAGCGGGTATTAAATGTCATTTTAGGAATCTCACATTCCCTAATCTTCAACCGATAAAAACCGGATTTCAACTCCAATATTGAATACGCCGTCGACCCAACTAGTTGATCGAACAAGTCATCGATTCCCGAAATCAGACATTTGTTCTTCTCTCTCGACTTATTCAGTTCACAACAATCAATACATAGACACGAGTTTTACTCATTCTTTTTCACAAAGGGATCAGTGCACCCCAATGGGATAAATTTAGGGATACATGGCCTTGCTCTAGCAGCTCCTACTGCTGAACCTTCAACTCTGTCATTTCTTCTGGAGTCATGTGATATGATGAATGTGGCACGGGCTTGACACCTGACACTAAATCAATACAAAAACTGATCTCTTGGTGATTCGGAGCCTCGGGGAGTTCATTTGGAAACACGTGTACAAACTCCACTACTATCAGAACATCACTCGGATGGGGACTGTGTTACAAAACCTCCAACAAAGTGAAGAATAACTCTGGGTCTTTCAAGACTACTTTGACCACTTAGAGAACACACATTAGCATCTTGCTCGCTCCTTGCAAATCAGAAAATGTGGTCATGCCTTTGATGTTCTTTCCAGTGTGATCTCATTCAGATTGCAATCTATGCATGCTCGTTATTTCGAGAGTCAGTCCATGTCAAAAATCACATCGAATTTAGATAACTGCACCAATGACGCTTCTAAGTGAAACTCTTGATTTTCTATCTGCACCTTCATGCAACTTCTTCTATCCATGCTCTTCCTGAATCCATTTGGCAGCACAACCTCCAATCTATCATTCGTTAAGGTTGATGACACACAGATACGAACAATGAAGTACTCAGACAGAAAGGAGTGTGTTGCTACAATGTCAAAGAAAGCTCTCGTCGAATAGTTAGATATTAAGACAAAGCCTAATTGTAAACACGAAAAACTAAGGGCCTGTTTGGGACGGTGGTGGCAGTGGAAATAGTGGGAGTGGAAAACCAATGGTGACATTAGAGTTGTCCAAAGCTATTTTGAAAAAGTTACTGTTTGGAAAATCTCCATTCAAGTACATTTTAAAAAGTATTTTTTTACATTTTTTGTTTGTAGTACCAACTTTTTAATCATAATATTTTTGATATTTTTATAATGTGCGTCATGGAGAAAAAAGCACTCTACGGCGTAAAATGCGTGTTGGGGGTAAATGTGCACCCCAGGGAAAAATTCGCACATAAGTGGAAAATGCGCGTCGAGGCAGAAAGTGTTTGCCCAGATGAAAAAATGCGCTCCCGAGCGGAAAATGCATGCCCGTGAGGTAATGTGCGTCAGGGCGGAAAATAAGTGTTCGGAAAAACAAATGCATGTCATGGCAAAAATGCGCGCCTGTACGAAAAATGCACTCCCGGGAGGAAAAAATGTGCGTTCAGGCGGGAATTGAGTGTCCAAGTGGAAAATGAGCGACTAAATGAAAAATACACACTGGCGAATATACGTGCACCCAAAGGTAAATGCACGCCCGCCGCACTGGAAAAATTACACATTATGGAGAAAATAGCCCGCCTGAGCTGAAAAATGCACGCTCGTATAAAAAATGCGCACCGGGAGAAAAATGCAAGCAAGAGTGAAAAATGTGGGCCCCGGTGGAATAATGCTCTCTCGGGCTAAAAATGCGTGCCCAGACGAAAAATGCGCGTCCAGGCGAAAAATGTGTGTCTGAAAGGAAAAGTGGGCGCCAGCGCGGTAAATGTGCGCACAGATGGAAAATGCGTGTCTGGGTGTTAAAATACGCGCATGGGAGGAAAAATGTCCAAGCAGGAAATGCATACTCGGGCAGATAATAGGCGCCCAAATGAAAGGTGCGCGTTTGAGTGAAAAATGTACTTCTGGACGAAAAATGTGAAAAATGCACGCATAAGTGGACAAATGTGTGTTCAAACAAAAAATGCACTCATGAGAAAAATGTGTCCGAACAAAAATACATGACATGACAAAAAAATATTGTCTGAATGAACAGACTTTTATGGAAATCAAGTTTTTTTTAAAACTATTTATGAAAAGTAGGGAGCCCCTATATTTTGAAATCCTTCAAAATTTCATTTTTTGAAAAGCTGTTTTGTCACCACCGCACAAACAAATGCTAATTAGACTTGATGACAAACAAATGCTAATAAGACTTGATGACGATTATAATAGAACTTTTATTACTGTCACCACCATCCCAAACATGCCCTAAATCCCCAACAAAGTGCTTTGTCAAAACATCAGAAAGTGCTTTGTCAAACCTCTTCAACTTAACTCCACAAAAGCACAATTACTAGTCATAGTATCAAGTACCCATGAAGATTCTCCAATAAAAATGACATTTTTTTCATCAAATAAGTAGTCTTAAAATTCCATAAATTGTAAGGTGCATGCTAGACGCATAAATTTTTGAAACAACCTAGAGAGTCCTACAAATCATCTAGGCACCATTTGGCATGGTGGTGACGGTCATGAACATGGGATTAAATTGTCATTTGTTAACGCCCACCTAAGGAACTTCATCCACTTTTATGTTCCAACGAATTATGTTTGTTAGGTGATCATTAACGAATGATATTTTAATCCATACATTTATAATGACCACCACCATGCTCAATTGATTCATGGTAAAACTTTAACAGCAATATTGAAAGTCTTAGTTTCAAGAGTAGCTAAACACCTAGAAGGAGGGGGGGGAGGGGTGAATAGGTTTTTCAGTCTTTTGAGACTTTTTCCTTGCTTTAGTGTGTTGTGAGTTAGATTAGGTTAGCTTTCAAGACAATCACACAACACACATGTATTTATAGTGGTTCCCAAGATTATGGGTATGTTCACTGTCCTTCTCACCTTTCTAACAGTGTATTAGACAAGGCACTTCACCAATCTCGGCTCCAAAGAGCTTACAACATAGATCCCTTAGGATCTCTCAGTCTCCTCCAAGACCTACCTCAGGCACAAGGCCTTACAACTTAGAGCAAGCTTTGCTCCTACAGCTCAGTGATCCAAAGATCACCTACCTCAGACTTGGGCATAAGTCCTACACTCAGGATAGGAGGATAACCCTACAACTTAGAGAGAATGACTCTCCTACCTTAGGCAATCTAGCCTACCTCAAATCCACAACAGGGATCCTACATCATCCTTTATAAAATAGGCTTACACTCAGATCTGTTAAGATCCTACAGATGAAAGGTTGATTGATGATGATCTAGATACCGGAGAGATTTTCTCAGTGTCTACATTCTTTTTGTCCTGAGAAAACTCAGTTCAGATATTTTCTACATAGCTTCCAGAAAATGTTCTTCCGAAATGATTAGCTGGAATAGTGAAGTGGCTGCAACTAGGGTTAGCCCTTGCTGCTCCTTTCTCAGAGAGTTTCTCTGAATTTCTTTTTATAGGTGAGAATGACAACAGCTTCCTTCTTTCAACTTCCAAATCAACTACAACTAGGGTTTGGCCTTACTGCTTCTTCTTTCTCATAGACGTTTCTCTAAACTTGTTGTTGCGGGTGAGAAATGGCAACAACTATCTTGTATCAACAGATCTGTTGTAACTAGGGTTAGCCTTGGCTGCTTCTTCTTCTATCTCAGAGAAGTTTCTCCGAACTTACTATTATAGGTGAAAATCATAATAACTATCTTCTTGAACTTTTGGATCAGAAGTTAGAACTTCTCCTTCAGGCTCTGCAACAATGTCGAGAGGAAGAAGATGAAGTTTCGCCCCTTTTCAAAAATTAATCCATAAGAGTTATCTTCCTTCTTCTGATCAGAATTCTTTTAATATCTTTTGTCGTTCAACGACTCTTTGACCAGTGGGCTCACTTGAATTTGGTATCTGCAATCTTGCTTTTGCATTAAATGCAGTACAGAGGCGTATGACACCGTTTGTTGTGTAATATTGACTTCTCGTAATGATTTTGAATTTTGCCGGCGACAGTATCCGTGGACTTAGCCAAATTCAAGCAATTTAGTATATGCGTTGAGTGGACAACATTCACTCAACGCAAAAACATTTAGACAGATTTCTGTCTCACTAGGCATTGAGTGTGTTGAGTGAGCTCATCACTCAACGCTTTTGTCCTTAGACAAATTTTTTGTTGATAAACGTTGAGTGAGCCTTTATCACTCAACGCTTTTATCCTTAGACAAACTTTTTGTTGATAGGCGTTGAGTGGGTTGAGTGAGCCTTCATCACTCAACGCATACTTGAATTTCCTGCCATCTTGATGAGGTGTTGAGTGAACAGTCTTAACTCAATGCTTCTGTACTTAGTTGATTTTTATCAGTATAAAGGCGTTGAGTGAGTTGTATTCACTCAACGCTTTCTGTCTTTGCATATCTTCTCAATGAGGCATTAAGCGAACTGCCTTCACTCAATGCTTTTTGTCTTTATTTATCTTCTCGATGAGGCGTTGAGTGAACTGTCTTTACTCAACGCTTTTTTACTTAGTTGATTTCTCTGTTGAGTTAGCATTGAGTGAACTGTCCTCACTCAACGCTTTTAGACTTAGACAGATTTTCTGTCGACATCTTCTGAGGCTTTGACTGCACAAGCTTTACTCGATGCTTCTTTCTCTGGCATTGAGTGAGCTGTTGTCACTCAACGCTTCTGGACTTAACTAGAAATCTTCCTTACTAATACTGAAGCTTTGATTGTCTGAGCTTTACTCTATGCCTCTTGTTGTATGGCATTGAGTGAACTGTCCTCACTCAACACTTGTGGACTTAGATAAATTTCTATTTTTTAAATAGTCAGGCTTTGCCTACTCATACTTTATTCAACTCTTCTTGACATATGGCGTTGAGTTAACTTGCTTCATTCAATGCCTGTGGACTTGGATAAATTTCTATCTTTCCAACATTCTTCCGTGTGTCCACCTGTCACGGTCACTTAGACAACCTATCTAATCATTATTCCAAAGAACATCCTGCACACATTGAACTTAAAGCATGCATCAAATACATCTATACTCTTAGTATTGATGGTGATGTCTCTTCAAATACTGGAAACATTGAAGGGCAATATTCCCAACAATCTCTCCATATTTGAAGAATGCAGAATACATAGCAATACTAAGATGCATTAATATATAAAACATATCAATTAAGCAAATGTACGCTAGCAACTCTAGCAAGTTTAAAGTCCCCCAATTTAATGCAGCGACTTAACATGTCAAGTCATTCCTCTCCTCATATCACTTGAATCATTCCAAGTATTATGCACTGACTCAACATATCAAGTAATGTCAAGTCATTGCTCTTCCACTCATCGCCCTTCCTGGCTTCTTCAATAAGCATTCATCTATTGAGGGAATTATACTCTTGGTCCTTTTGACCATCATGCTCAGGAAGAGTTGATTCTTCAGCCAACTGGGTGGATGGAATGACCTCATCCTGAGTAGGAACATGTGAATGCTCCCCCCTCAACTACATCATTATTTTTGGAGGAACATCATTCTTATCCTACATTATATCTTTCTCAGCTAATTCAACTGAGCTCACCGAAATTTAACTGCTAACTATCTATTTAACCTTACTAAAGTTATACTTTAATAATAGGGCAGATAGACATCATTATGACTTGAAAACAAAAATATAGACATGTAGATCTATAATTAAAAGACTTAATGTGCATGCGTTATTCAACATTAAGCATTCTTAACTCAACTTTGAAAGAATTGAACTTAGCCTCATCCAATGACTTAGTGGAGATATCAGCAACTTGATTGTCAGTGGGGACAAATTCAAGGCAAATGTCTTCACCTTCTACATATTCTCTAATATAAAGATATCTAATTTTTATAAGCTTAGTCCTGCTTTGTGAGACAGGAATCTTAGCAAAAGAAATTGCACTTGATGAATTACACTATAAAGGTGAATGACTTACCTTGATATTATATTCCTCTAGCTGATGTTGTATCTAAAGAAATTGTGCACAACAACTCCCTGTAGATATGTATTCTGATTCATCAGTGGATATAGTCATACAAGTCTACTTCTTGCTACTCCATGAAATCAGCCTTCTCTCTCGGAATTAACAAGTTCCATCCGTGCTTTTTTTATCATCCTTGCACCCTGCAGAATCTCTTCTTGCTGAGTCAGATCTCTTCCTCTTCTTCAACAACAGATTTGTCTCTGGCTCTAGCTATCTGATCAATAGTAGTACAAAAGAGTTCAGCCCACTAAGCACCATATTGATCATGTTCTTCTCCCCCTTTTGACTTCTTCAAATAGTCTGGGAGGTGTTGGTCTTCTCTATTTGTCTTCTCAGCAGCAACATTTCATCTCAGACTCAGAGAAGTTTATGACTATGTCATAAAGAATCTCTGAAGCAGGGAGTTCAGAGTTAATCTCCCCCTCATTCTGTACATTGTCCTTAGGACATACAGATCAATAGTGTTGATCTTAGAATTCCACTGTTGCAACTACTTGCTCCTTCTTATCAGGAAGCTGAACCTTTCCCTATGAGTGCTGGACTTATATCAACTATAGCTGGAGGAATTCAGCTATTCTTAAACTGATTTTACTTGCTCTTCCCATAGTAGGTGCAACCATCTTGATAGTCTACCCCTCAACCCCAGCATTGCCCATATGGACATTCTGATCTTCAACAATATTATATTGTTAATCTATTTTGTGCTGAAGATTCTCTTGGTAAGAATCAAGCTTGTCCGACATACCAAATTGTACTAGCTCCCCCTCAATAGGAGCATCTCGCTTGTCAGTCTCCCCTTAATATTTGCACAGATCATGTCCACACTACTTTCAGTCATCATTTTGGCTGAGGATACTACTTGAGAATCTTTTCAGCTGAGGATTGAAAGTCTTTTTAGGTGAGGATCATATGCCCCTTCCTTACTGTTCTCAAAAGAACCGCTTCTAGTGCTTTCCTCAGTGATGAGTACAGCCTGCTTTTTCTTCTCACTATTCTGCCGAAATGGCAGCAAAACTGTGTCCCACCAGACAAACATCTTGAACTTCAATGGCTGGATCCTGTTGGTCTTCACCCAAGTCCTGTGTACTTTATCCTTCTTCAGGAATGCACACAACATCCTTTTCCTCTTGGGCAGTAGGAGGAGTATCCTTGATTGTCACTTTATCTATCTCCAGCACTATGTCTGCAGGTCATAGCCTTTGGTGACTCCTCTATCTGACCCACCAAGGATTACTTTGGGTCCATCATTCACTAGAGTGTACTCCTTCAAGTAGCTCCTTGTTCCAGTCATGTGCTCGGAACAACCTCTGTCTAAGTACCATATAGCGGTATGAGCACTTGGACTATCCTGCAAAACAAGATTAGTATACCTTAGGACCCCCAATTTTTATTGGTTCCTAAGTTCTTGTTAGACTGAAGTGGACCTTGTCTTCCTGTAGATTTTCTAACAGGAAGACTACCACTTACTCTGGGCACGGTAGGATTGCGTTAGCAATCTAAGGCAAAATGTCCCACTTTGCCACAACACCAGCACTCGTCAATATTATATCTTCTTTTTTGAGCAGGTCTGGTAACAACTAACTGTTCAGAAAGAGGAGCAACAACCTTCTACAAGTTCCTTTCAGCAAGAATCTGACTAAAAGTGAGTCTTCCAATAGACTTGGCTTGCTCTCAATGTTATTAATAGTAGTTTTCTTTGCAGAGGATATGCTATTGATAACATCAAAGATAGTTAGACTAGGCTTACTGATAGACTTACTCTTACTCTGAGTCTTTGTTGGTTGGTCTTGATAGTTGTCCACTACCATATTCTTGAGTGTAGAGGTTGGAGCACCAAATACAAATGGTCCATAATAGGTCATTTGGACTGTGCGAACAAGAAAGAAACAGTCCGAAATTTAGAATAACAGAATTTTTATTATCCAAAAAAGTAAGTATTACAAAGGTATAATCTCTCTTTTATAGAATGGAGGAGAGGAGAGAGATTACAAATAAGTAATGCGGGACAAATAAACAATGTTACATCCGGCTATACAAAAAATCAGACCGCACAGGCCGCGCGGTTAGACGAGTAGGCTAACCGCCAGACAACTACTATAAAGAGAAGTGAAGTCGCTAGGAGAGACTGCTAGACCGCCCAATCATCAAGTTGTCTGCGTCAAACTGCCAGACACAAGCCGCCAGACCTCCCAGTCTCCATACTATAACACTCCCCCTCAAGCTGGAACATATATATCAATCATTCACAGCTTGCCGCAAATGTGAAAAAAGGAAGCGGACACAGGCTTGGTGAAGATATCTGCAAAGTCATTGTCTGAAGTAATGAACGGAGTGCAAACTTGTTTCTTCAAGATCTCTTCTCTAATGAAATGGCAGTCCACTTCGATGTGCTTTGTTCTCTCATGGAAGACTGGATTTTTGGAGATATATATAACGACCTTATTGTCGCAGAACATAAGTAGAGGATGGTTGTAGACCTCTCCTAAGTCAAGCATGAGAGCCCATAACCATTTTAATTCACATATGGTCGACGTCATACTTCGATATTCCGCCTTTGCACTAGACATGGAGATGACAGATTATTTCTTGCTCTTCTAGCTCACAAGATTTTCCCCCACAAATGTGCAAAAGCCCGATGTGGACTTGCGGTCTCCTTTGTCATCAGCATAGCTAGAATCCGAGTACGCTTCAATCTTTAAATTACCATTCTTCTGAAACAGTAGTCCTTTACCTGGCACCGCTTTAATATATTCCAATATCCTCTGGCCAGATTGTAGATGACACTCCCTAGGAGCTTGCATGAACTGACTAACCTTGCCTACAACATATGAGATGTCTGGTCTGGTTACCGTGAGATAAATGAGTTTGTCGACCAGACATCTGTACCTCGTAACATCTGATAGAGGAGACGAGTCACCTATCCAGGTTTTATCTTCTCCACTGGTCATGGGGCATCAGGCAGGTTTAGCCCCAGTCAACCTTATTTCCTTTAGAAGATCAAAAGCATACTTACGTTGGGAGAGGACCAAGGAGTTGGGCTTTCGAGAGATTTCTATACCCAGAAAGTATTTTGGGGAGCCCATATCCTTCGTGACCAGGTGTTGATGGAGATATTTCTTTGTCAAGGCTACCCAGCCTGATCATCTCTAGTGAGAAAAATATCATCCACATATACGACAAGAACTACCAAACCCAGGGAGGTTTTGTGAATGAACAATGAGTGATCGACAGAACTTCTTATAAAATCCACGGCTGCCATAATGTCATTAAACTTGTCAAACCAAGCCTGAGGGCTTTGCTTTAGGCCATAGATGGCCTTCTTCAGTCTGCATACCTGTGTCTCCCCCTGAGCAACATACCCAGGAGGTTGCTCCATGTAGAAATCCTCCTGAATATCACCATAGAGAAAGACATTCCTGACATCTAGTTGGGAAATGGGTCAATCCATGTTGACAGCCATAAAAAGGAGAACCCAAATAGTGTCGAGACGAGCAACGGGAAAGAAGATGTCAAAATAATCAACACCATAAGTCTGAGTGAAGCCTTTGGCGTCAAGGCAAGCCATGTAACGATCCACACTGTCGTCCAGACTGAACTTCACAACAAAGACCCAGCGATAACCAACAGCATTGGTGCCCAATGGAGGAGGAACAAGGGTCCATGTACCCCGCTTAGTGAGGGTGGTAATTTCCCCATCCATGGTTGTCTTCTAAGAGGAACAACAAAGGCTTCCTGGTAGGTGCAGGGAGTGGCAGTGGAAGAGATCGCCAATGTAAAAGTCCTTGGAGAAGGAGTAAGATGAGCATAGGAAACAACAGCAGCTAGCGAGTGCTGGGTACATGTCTGCACCCCTTTATGAAGAGCAATAGGAAGATCCAGGTCGGCATGTTCCTTAGTATCTGGTTCATCTGTGGCAGAGAGAGCTGGCCCGAGAGTAGAGAGACAATGCGGAGAAGAGGAAGATAGTGGTGGTCGAGAGAGAGAAGGAGGAGACGTTGTACTCAGTGGAGGAGGAGAAATCTCGGTATGTGTAGAAGGGACGGAGGGGACGGTAGGAGAAGCAGGAACATTAGGCAGAGAAGAGGAGTCGCGAGAGAAATAAGACACATTTTCGAAGAAGGTTACGTCCGTAGAGACGAACTGCTTGCGAAGAACAGGGTCAAAACAATAATAACCTTTTTGAGTGGTAGAGTAACCCAAAAAGACACATTTGGTGGCACGTGGGGAGAGTTTGTCACGGGTGGCGGGGGGAGCGTGCACAAAAGCCGTGCACCCAAAGATACGCAGAGGGACAGGAAACAGATCCTTGCCCGGATAGAGAATGGAGAATGAGGCTTGACCGTGAAGAACTGTGGAGGGAATGCGATTGATGAGATAACAGAAGATGAGAATGACATACCCCCAATAGGAGCGATGAACCTGCATTTGTGTCATCTGAGTGCGAGCGACATCAAGGAGATGACGGTTTTTGCGTTCCACCACTCCATTTTGTTGTGAGGTATAGACACAGCTAGTTTAATGAATAATATCATGTTGTATGCAGAAAGAAAAAAAATCACGACTAAGATATTCTTTGTCATTATCGAAGTGAAAGATTTTAATAGAGATATCAAACTGAGTTTTAATCATCAAATAAAAGGATGTCCATACAGAGAATAACTCAGTGCGATCTTTTAAAAGATACACCCACATACAGCGTGAGAAATCATCAATAAAAATTACAAAATATAAACTACCCCGACCTATTGTGAGGGTAGGAGCAGGACCCCAGACATCGGAGTGAACGAGGTCAAATGAACGGGAAGATCCACGGCCTTGCTTTGGTGGGAAGGAGGAGCGGTGATGCTTGCCAAGCTGACATGCGTCATAGTTGAGAGGGTGACTGTGCGGAGGGAGGTGGGGTATAAGCTGACGAAGAAGCCATGGAGGAGGATGACCAAGGCAAAGATGCCATTGCAGAAGGTCTGTATAAGAGGAGGAGAAGGCGGACAAAGTAGAAACGTTGTCGAGGAAGTAGAGGCCGCCACTCTCAGTCCTAATAGCAATCGTCCGTTGGGAGCCCGGATCCTTAAAAGAACACAAAGTATGAGTGAATGCGACGGAATACTGTAGTTGCTTGCATAGAGAAGTTAAAGATAATAAAATACAAGGAAACTTTAGCACGTAGAGAGTGTCCTCCAAGCGAAGAGACGGAGTGACTTGAACCACTCACATCCAATTGGCTGGTGAGGGAGAGCCGTCCGTAATAAAGATAGTGTACAACCCCGTGTTCGCCGAGTAGGTCCACCAGACAGGGAGAACAGACCAAGGCGACCTATCCGCACTAGAACAGTATGCAGGCAAATTCAGAACGGCTAGCCCGCTCCCGCCAAAGCTAGGCACGGAAGCTGTGTGGGCTGGCCCACCTAGCCCGCATCTGCCCGAGGTTCATTGAATGGAGCTCGTCGTTCGTCGAACGGGGCTTGACATTCGTCGGACGGGGGTCGGCGTTTATCGAGCAGAGCTCGGCCTCCTTCGTGCTGACCTCGTGAGTTAGAATCCTGGATTCGCCAAATTAAGCTCAGCGAGCTCAATGCCTCTGGAATTCCTTTTGTAGTAAAAGTCCCAAACCAGCCAGCCCGCTCTCTCATAAGCGACCTGGCCGATAGCCCGCCTCAAAGCGAGGGTCGGCGGGCTGTGTCAACCTGGCTTGCGCTCGCCCAAGGATGGAAGGCGAGCTGCGGGAGCCAGGTCGCGCCCACCTCAGTGGGGTGGAAAGTTGTGGCGAGCCGACCTCCAGATCCTTGGAACCTGCCCAGTGGGGCCTAGAGGTAAAATTACCTGGGTGCCCTTGCTAGGGGTGCAAATAGCTTGTTAGAACATCAGATTTGCGATGTTGGCAGACCTAGTTGGGTTGCACATAGCTGTTCAAAATAGCGGAGGTTGGCTATTTGCAGGTCGTCTTCAGAGAACTATAAATAAGACCCAAGGGGCACCTCAGAAGGCATGCTTACCAGTATTCAGATCTTCTTGCACTTTTTGAGGTAGCCTTAGCTTGGCCTTTGTCTAAGGAGAAGAAGCGCTCTAAGATCTTTCGGGTGTATGGTGGGACCTCCATGTCGATCCCTTGGGTCAATTCCCATTTCTTTTTGCTACTTGGCATGCATGAGAGAAGTAGGTGTGCGATCACCGCTTCCCCACGGGTGAACTCCACAAGAGACCGAGTTTTTGGTTTCAACATTTTGGTGCGGTGTACAACCCCGTATTCGCTAAGTGGGTCCACCAGACAGGGAGAGCGGACCAATACGACCTATCCGCGCCAGAACAACATGCAGGCAAATTCAGAACGGTCAGCCCGCTCCCGCCAAATCTAGGCGCGCAAGCTGCGTGGGCTAGCCCACCCAGCCCGCGTCCGCCTGGGGTTCGTTGAATGGAGCTCGTCGTTCGTCGAACGGGGGTCGGCGTTCATCGGACGGGGGTCAGCATTCGTCGAGCGGAGCTTGGCCTCCTTCGAGCTGACCTCGTGAGTTAAAATCCTGGATTTGTCAAACTAAGCTCGGCGAGCTCAATGCCTCTGGAATTCCTTCTGTAGTAATAGTCCCAGACCGGCCAGCCTGCTCTCTCATAAGCGACCTGGCCGACAGCCTGCCTCAGAGTGAGGGTCGGCGGGCTGTGGCGACCTGGCTCGCGCTCGCCCAAGGAGGGAAGGCGAGCTGCGGGAACCAGGTCGCGCCCGCCTCAGCGGGGTGGAGAGTTGTGGCGTGCCGACCTCGAGATCCTTAGAAACTGCCCAGTGGGGCCCAGAGGTAGAATTACCTGGGTGCCCTTGTTAGGGGTGTGAATAGCTTGTTAGAACACTTGAGTTCCGTTGTTGGCAGACCCAGCTGGGCTGCACAAAGCTGTTCAAAATAGCAGAGGTTGGCTATTTGCAGGTCGTCTTTAGAAAACTATAAATAAGACCCAAGGGGCACCTCAGAAGGCATGCTTACCAGTGTTCAGATCTTTTTGCACTTTCTGAGGTAGCCTTAGCTCGGCCTTTGGCTAAGGAGGGGAAGCACTTTAAGATCTTCCGGGTGTGCGGTGGGACCTCCACACCGAGCCCTTGGGTTAATTCCCATTTCTTTTTGCTACTTGGCTTGTATGAGAGAAGTAGGTGTGTGATCACCCCTTCCCCAAGGGTGAACTCCATAAGAGACTGAGATTTTGGTTTCAACATTTTGGTGAGGTGAGCGTGGAAAGTGGTCAGTACAGAAAATCTTCAGCAGGCTAGATGGTAAGAGGAGAAGGATAAGACTCGGACAGGTCTGACTCGCTACCCCCACCCCCTCTGGCCACGGTGGGGATGTTCGAAGACTTCAGGAAGGAGGTGTTCAACCTCGTCAAGTTCGCACTCGGCGCGCGGGCCGAGTGATCTACCCCAGCCATTCCAATCATCGTCACCCCATCTCTGGGCGAGGATGCTCCCGGCAAGCGAGCTAGAAAGGAGGTCGCCGAGGAAGGGAGAGGCTGCAAGCTACCTGAGCGCGAGCTCTTCCCCGGCTCGACAAGCGGGGGCCGGTTCGGCGAGATGGGTGCGCGAGATGGGTGCCTAGCAGGGGGAGGCAGCTTCTTCAGCGAGTTGGTTTCCTCAACCCCAGTTCCAGAGGGGTTCAAGGAACCCGAGATGTCTTACTACACCTGGAAGGGGGACCCGGTCCAGTAAATCTAGTGGTTCGAGGACGTGGTCTTGATCTGGCAGATGTCGGATGGCTTCAAGTGTCGGCTCTTCGCCATCACTCTCAAGGAGAAGGCGAGAGAGTGGTTTCATCAACTACCGGCCAGCTCCATTTACTGCTTCGAGGACCTGCGCTGGGGTTCATGTTGAGGTTCACCACCTCCAAGAGGAGGGAGAAGGAGTCAGAGTCCATATTCCGTATCAAGCAGGGGGTGAACGAGACCTTAGGGAGTTATGTTTCCGGTTTCAGGAAGAGGTCACTCAAGTCCAGGAGATGCCCAGGCATGGCCTGATGATGGCCTCAGTAGTCGGACCGTCGGTTGGGCTGGAGGCCCGATTGACAAGACCAGGGGCCACAAAGAGGTTACCAAGGAAGGGACAACCGCCAAGGGGGGCAGGATCAGTTCCATCCCCCAGGTTGGAGGTAGGACCAAAGACCTCCCCTCCCCAATCAAAATCAGGCTATGGTCATAGCCATGGGGGAGAGGAGGAGATCAGCACGAAGAAGGAGAAGAGAAGTCAGGGTGGAGATGTCCTACTGCGAATTCCACCAATAGGAAGGACACGCCACAACCATGTGCCCAGAGTTCCTTGAGATGAGAGGAAACAGGGAGCAGTATCAACAACAGGGTCGCTAGGAGGTGAGGATTGAGGAGGTCCTGCCTCGGGCAAAGGAGGATCGATGTGAAGGCCAGGCGGACGTCGAGACCTAGGGAGGGATTGGAGTGATCCATGGAGGGGTAGGGATTAAGGCTTCCCGGAAGGCGAGCCTCCACACCATGTACCGTCGGAGCGTTGGCTCCACATCTCAGACTCCAGCCCTGGAGGAGAAGATCACCTTCTCGAGGAAGGATATGCCGGATCATGAGGATCCCTTCTACGATGCGCTGGTCATCCAGATGGCCATTGAGAATTTCACCATCTATAGGATCCTCATTGACAATGGAAGCTCCGTCAACGTCATCTTCAAGAAGGCGTTCGACGCGATGAAGGTGGAGGCAAAGAGGATGCTAGCTTCTGATGGGCCCCTGTTTTGGTTTTCAGGGGAGAGGAAGGAGGTAGAAGGAGGAGTGGGGTTCCACATCACTCTGGGGGGGGGGGGGGGGGGGCAGTCCTGGAACTGCAGGTTTGTCATCGTGGATGCCCCCAGTAGCTACAACGCCATCTTCGGAAGGCCCCTCATCAGCGCCTTCTGTTGCGTCCCATCATCCTTCCACCGGTGCCTAAAGTTCAGCACTAAAGGGATCCAGGTCCGAGTTCGGGGGAACCCCAAGGTGGCAAGGGAGTGCAACGTCACCGCCATAAACTCTATCTCTTGGCAGGAGGGGGCCGAGGAGATGTGGCGGAGAATAGAGGAGGCAGATCAGGAGGCTGGCAGAGAGGAGATGGAGATAAAAGGGAGTTACACCCAGGTGGTGGCAGATGAAGACCAGGAGTTGGCTGATGCAATAGCCATGGAGGAAGATGTGGAAGCCAAGGAGGTTCCTGTCCCGTAGGAGAGGGACGACATCAGAGAATGGGTAGAGAAGTCCAGGCTGGAGGCTGTAGAGGAGGCCATGGAGATGGAGTTTCTCACCCTTGAAGGCAGGGTGGAGAAGGTTCGCATCAGCGGGGGGCTGGCCCCAGAGGCTCAGGGCAGGATGATGGCATGCATCCAGAAGAATGTGGACATCTTTGCATGAAACGTAGCGGAGATGTCGGGGATTGATGCGGACATGGCCTGTCACCGCCTCAACTTGGACTCGAGAGCTCGCCCCATCCAGTAGAAGAAGAGATCCACCGTTGACAAGCTGGCCGTGCCCATCAGAGAGGAGGTGGCCAAACTTCTCAAGGCCGGCTTCATATCCGAAATACAGTACCCCAACTGGGACTCCAATGTAGTTATGGTTAAAAAAAGGAGACAGCCGGTGGCGTATGTGTGTAGATTTTTCTTTGCTTAATAAATCGTGCCCTAAGGACTGTTATCCCTTGCTTGGAATCGACACGCTGATTGACTCAACCGTCGGTTTTCCTGTAATTAGCTTCTTATATGCATTTTCAGGTTATCACCAGATTAGGATGCACCCCTCGGACATCAAGGATGTCTCATTCATCACGGGGGATGGATGTTACTGCTACAAGATAATGCCCTTTGGGATAAAGAACGCAGGGGAGACATACTAGAAGATGATGGACAGGGTCTTCCGTGAACAGAAGGGGAGGAACCTGGAGGTGTACGTATATAATCTCATGATTAAGAGTCAAGACGTGGACTCTCACCTCCAGGACCTGGAGGAAACCTTCACCACCCTGCGCAAATACAAGATGAGGCTGAACCCCTTGAAGTGTGCCTTCTGGGCCAGGAGAGGAAAGTTCCTGGGACACTTCCTCACCCCCCGCGGGAGTCGAGCCAAATCCCGACAAGGTCAAAGCCTTCATGGAGCTGGGGTCACCTCAGAATACCAAAGAGGTGCAGCGGTTGACAGGGAAGCTAGCATGGTTAAGCAGGTTCCTCTCCCGGGCTGGGGAGAAGTGCTCATCTTTCTTCAGGACATTGAGGGGTGGCCAAAAGTTTGAGAGGACAAAAGAGTGCGAGGAGGCGTTCTAGGCCCTGAAGAAGCAGTTGACTCAGGCTCCCATGCTCCAAGGGCCGCAGGAGGGAGAGGACCTATTTTTATATCTCGGGGTCAGAGCAGAAGCCTTGAGCTCCGTCCTTGTTCGAGAAGAGGGGAAGAAGCTGCTCCCCATATAATATGTGAGTCGGGTCCTGAGTAAGGCCAAACTTCGATATCCTATCTTGGAAAAGCGGCCTTCACTCTGGTCATCTCGGCTCGAAGGCTACGGACCTATTTCCAGGCACACTCCATCCGAGTGGTTACTGACCATCCCCTCCGCAACATCTTCGAGGGGGTGGATCATTCGGGCAGGTTGGCTAAGTGGTCAGTGGAATTGAGCGAGTTTGACATCTCCTTACCTTTACCTTCTGTCTTTTCTATTTGGATTGTATGCATTTATTTAGTTCTAGAATAATGCTCCTTTGTTTTTTTTAACTTTTTTATTTCCTTTTCATACTATTTTCATCTATTTATTATACAGGAATTTGAGAGCTCTTTGTCTTGAAGTGGCACTCACACCAGAGATCAAAAAATTAGTTAAATTGAAGTCACTGTAAGCATCTCCTAGTTGATCATTGTATATTCTTTTGTGAGCTTGTCTAAAATGTTACCTCATGTCTACTTATTTCTTTAGTTTTGAAAATTTTCTTGATAGTGTAACTGTGATTCCATTTTATTATCCATATTATTTTTTCCAAATTTTCCTATCCACATTGATATTGTCAATGTGGATATGTGCACCGCTAGGGTTCGTTCTTCCTATATCAGTTTGAGTTTGATGGAGTGGTGGACAACATGAAGAAAAACTAAGATTATTATGACATGCTTTTGGCTGATTTTTCCGTGAAAATCTTTTTGATCATTTGAAAGGTATCTTAGAAATTTTGTCTTTGAGAAATGAAATATTATCAATTGCATAATTTATCTTATTTACTTGTTTGACTTGGTTAAAATCTACACATGTGAATAGAATCATGAAATGTGGTTGTTGTTATAAAGTGGTTAAAATCTATTTTTTGTACAAATTTGGTGTAAATGTATGCATTCCCTTCTATTTTTAGTTGTTCAGATTGAGTTTTTTATTTCGGTGCATAATCAAGTATATTTCAAGAAATTCTTCACACATCAAGCTAGGTAATTGATACTTCAAAAGTTTGTTTTTAATGTTATGATTTTGGGTATTGATTGGTTATGTATTTTCTTTTCATTTAATTTTTTTATGGGATGGAAGTAGATGTAGGACTGCATTTTGTTACGGATACTCATTTTCCTACTAAAGATGAATTAGTTCAGTGAGTTTAGAATATTTCCACCGGGTTGGGATTCGTTATTACCATTCAGAGAGTAGATAAGATTGATGGTAGGCCAAAGGTTTTCCTAGGATGTGATAGAGGTGGTCTCCCTAGGGATAATCAATAGAGAAAAGGCTATATTAAGAGAAACTTAAGAAAAGCTAACTCTAAAAGATGTGGATGTCAATTTGCTTTACTTGGACAAGAGGATTCTTGTCTAGATGAGTGGAAAGTAGAAGTCAAATGTGGAATCAACAATCATAGCATTGTTCATCTTGAGGCACACAGTTATGTTGGTAGATTAGATGACAAGGAAAAGAAAATCGTTACAGAAATATATGCATCCGCTGTAATGCCAAGAAAAATATTAGCGACATTAAAGAAAAGAAACACTTTCAATATCTCAATAACGAGAACAATTTATAATGAGAAAGTTATGTTATTTAAGAAAGAGTTGGAAGGGAAGAGTCCACTTCAGTTTCTTTATCAGTTCATAACCGATGCAGAGTACAATGTTATTTATG
Source organism: Platanthera guangdongensis (assembly GCA_039583875.1). NCBI lineage: Eukaryota > Viridiplantae > Streptophyta > Magnoliopsida > Asparagales > Orchidaceae > Platanthera > Platanthera guangdongensis. The sequence goes on along the minus strand of CM077164.1, from coordinate 27,126,377 downwards.
ATATTGTGAACCATATCACTGCAAACTTGGAGGCCTTATTTTTTGCTCATCCAACATATGTTCGATTATGCAATATGTTTCCGGATATTTTTATCATGGACTGCACGTATAAAACAAATCGTTATAGGTTGTCGTTGCTTTCCATTGTTGGAATCACAGCTACAAATATGACCTTTTATGTTGCATTTGCTTTTATCTCAAATGAAACAGAAGACAACTATATGTGGACATTGAATTGTTTTAAAAGCATGCTAACATCTACATCTTTACCTAATGTGTTGATAGTAGATAGAGAGATCGCATTGATGAATGTCATAAAATTGGTCTTTCCTAATACAAAGACAATTTTATGTCAAGTTCATATTAACAAAAATGTCATTGCCCATTACAAAAAAAATTTTACACAAGGGATGGAATTTGAGGCTTTTATGGCTGAATGACAACTATTGGTTTACTCACCTACAACACATGATTACAAATATCGATTAAACTTTATGTTAATGAAGTATTCCGAAAAATATTTCAATGTTCTTTAATATGTGGTAACAACTTGGATATAACCATACAAGGAGTACTTTATATGTGCATGGATTGATAAGTTATTGCATTTTAGAAATTCTACCACCAACCACGTCGAGGGCGGTCATAGTCATTTAAAAAAATCCTTGGAGCTTTCTATTTGCAATTTGTCTAATATACGGAAAACATTTCATCAGATGTTAACATTGCAGCACACAGAGATAAAATGATCATTTGGACATAGTTTCATACAAATGAACAAAGGTTTTAGGGGTTCATTGTATACTAATCTACTTGGGCATGTTTCAGTTGCAGCTTTGGATATAATAAAGAAATAGGAGGAATTGGTTAAGAGTGGTAATTACGTAGACTCATCAAACTGCTTGCACAAAATGAGGTTCACAATGGGTTTACCTTGTGCTCATGAATTAATTCAATATGTACATTAATCTTCCGGGTACCTATTATGGATGGTTCATAAGCACTGACGACAACTCATTTTGCACACAACATTTGTTGGGGAAACAAAGATGAAAGAAGAGGAGATCGACTCAGTTTGGATCATACAAGTTAAGTTAGATGGCATGCTAAAAAAATACAACAACATAAGTGATTCTCAAAGAAACGAAATGAAGAAGAAGCTTAGAGAAATACTTGAACTGAGCACAATTCAAACACTAGAACCAATTTTGCCAATTAAGTTGAAAGGGAGACCGCATGGTAGTTATTAAAGGTTTAAAGATGACTATAAATCTACAATGAGGGAGTTATCATTGTTCGAACATGTACTAAAAGGGGAACAATATTCAAAAAAGAAAGCTAAGAAGATGATTCCAATAAGGAACATCAATAGATATCTAGAAAGTGTTCGAAAAGAAATGCATACTTATATTTTTACTTATATCGTTGATGTTGTAAATGCGGTTGGAGATGGGCATTGCGGTTATAGGGTGGTCAGTTTAGCATTGAAAATGAGCGATAATTGGTTACAAGTGAGAAAAGACTTAGTAGAAGAAATCAAAACAAATGAATTTTTGTATAACAACATGTTTGGGAATGTGCGACGAAAAAACATTTGTTATCTTTGGACTATACATCAATTCCTGCGCCGATGAACAAATGGATGACGATGCCAGATATGTGATTACTTGTTGCTTCACGTTTTAATGTGACAGTTATTCATTATTCCAAATTTCAGTCTTTTACATTCCTACCATTGCACGCATCTCCTACATTAAATAGGAAGACAATTTTTATTGGATTTGTTAACGACAATCATTTCATACAATTTTTGATGAGCGAGGATTGTCCACTACCACCGGTGATATTTATGTGGAAAAGGTATCATGCTTCAGTAGCAGAAGAGTGAGATTTGACTTATGTTTCACAGGCTAGAGTGGGTGTTTTTAAAGAACAAGTTGATGAAATCGTTAATTTGGCGGAACATTGAACCTATGGTATGCTTTATTTCCTTTCAATCCATACACCAGTATTTAGTGTAGACACTAATTCTAACACCATAACGACGAGTTCAAGGTGGCCCTCTCCTCCTGCTCTTCTTTCTTCTCCGGCAAGTTTGTGCCCTCCTCTCTAGGTTGCCCTCTCCTCCAGGTAGCCCTCTTCTCCGGCTAGGCAGTAAACCTTCTGCGATAGTTATTTTCTTTTGTTTTTTTCTCTTTCTAAGATGTCATTACTCATTTACCTTTACCTTCTGTCTTTTCTATTTGGATTGTATGCATTTATTTAGTTCTAGAATAGTGCTCCTTTGTTTTTTTTTTACTTTTTTATTTCCTTTTCATACTATTTTCATCTATTTATTATACAAGAATTTGAGAGCTCTTTGTCTTGAAGGGGCACTCACACCAGAGATCAAAAAATTAGTTAAATTGAAGTCACTGTAAGCATCTCCTAATTGATCATTGTATATTCTTTTGTGAGCTTGTCTAAAATGTTACCTCATGTCTACTTGTTTCTTTAGTTTTGAAAATTTTCTTGATAGTGTAACTGTGATTCCATTTTATTATCCATATTATTTTTTCCAAATTTTCCTATCCACATTGATATTGTCAATGTGGATATGTGCACCGCTAGGGTTCATTCTTCCTATATCAGTTTGAGTTTGATGGAGTGGTGGAAAATATGAACAAAAACTAAGATTATTATCAATGTGGATATGTGCACCGCTAGGGTTCGTTCTTCCTATATCAGTTTGAGTTTGATGGAGTGGTGGAATATATGAAGAAAAACTAAGATTATTATGACATGCTTTTGGCTGATTTTTCCGTGAAAATCTTTTTGATCATTTGAAAGGTATCTTAGAAATTTTGTCTTTGAGAAATGAAATATTATCGATTTCATAATTTATCTTATTTACTTGTTCGACTTAGTTAAAATCTACACATGTGCATAGAATCATGAAATGTGGTTGTTGTTATAAAGTGGTTAAAATCTATTTTTTGTACAAATTTGGTGTAAATGTATGCATTCCCTTCTATTTTTAGGTGTTCAGATTGAGTTTTTTATTTCGGTGCATAATCAAGTATATTTCAAGAAATTCTTCACACATCAAGCTAGGTAATTGATACTTCAAAAGTTTGTTTTTAATGTTATGATTTTGGGTATTGATTGGTTATGTATTTTCTTTTCATTTAATTTTTTTATGGGATGGAAGTAGATGTAGGACTGCATTTTGTTACGGATACTCATTTTCCTACTAAAGATGAATTAGTTCAGTGAGTTTAGAATATTTCCACCGGGTTGAGATTCGTTATTACCATTCAGAGAGCAGATAAGATTGATGGAAGGCCAAAGGTTTTCCTAGGATGTGATAGAGGTGGTCTCCCTAGGGATAATCAATAGAGAAAAGGCTATATTAAGAGAAACTTAAGAAAAGCTAACTCTAAAAGATGTGAATGTCCATTTGCTTTACTTGGACAAGAGGATTCTTGTCTAGATGAGTGGAAAGTAGAAGTCAAATGTGGAATCCACAATCATAGCATTGTTCATCTTGAGGCACACTGTTATGTTGGTAGATTAGATGACGAGGAAAAGAAAATCGTTACAGAAATATATGCATCCGCTGTAATGCCAAGAAAAATATTAGCGACATTAAAGAAAAAAAACACTTTCAATATCTCAATAACGAGAACAATTTATAATGAGAAAGTTATGTTATTTAAGAAAGAGTTGGAAGGGAAGAGTCCAATTCAGTTTCTTTATCAGTTCATAACCGATGCAGAGTACAATAGTTACAATATTGTGAACCATATCACTGCAAACTTGGAGGCCTTATTTTTTGCTCATCCAACATATGTTCGATTATGCAATATGTTTCCTGATATTTTTATCATGTACTGCATGTATAAAACAAATCGTTATAGGTTGTTGTTGCTTTCCATTGTTGGAATCACAGCTACAAATATGACCTTTTATGTTGCATTTGCTTTTATCTCAAATGAAATAGAAGACAGCTATATGTGGACATTGAATTATTTTAAGAGCATGCTAACATCTACATCTTTACCTAATGTGTTGATAGAGATAGAGAGATCACATTGATGAATGTCATAAAATTGGTCTTTCCTAATACAAAGACCATTTTATGTCAAGTTCATATTAACAAAAATGTCCTTGCCCACTGCAAAAAAATTTTCACACAAGGTAATGAATTTGAGGCTTTTATGGCTGAATGACAACTATTGGTTTACTCACCTACAACACATGATTACAAATATCGATTAAACTCTATGTTAATGAAGTATTCCGAAAAATATTCTAATGTTCTTCAATATGTGGTAACAACTTGGATAGAATCCTACAAGCAGTACTTTATATGTGCATGAATTGATAAGTTATTGCATTTTGGAAATTCTACCACCAACCACGTCGAGGACGGTCATAGTCATTTAAAAAAATCCTTGGAACTTTCTATTTGCAATTTGTCTAATATATGGAAAACATTTCATCAGATGTTAACATTGCAGCACACAGAGATAAAATGATCATTTGGACAGAGTTTCATACAAATGAACAAAGGTTTTAAGGGTTCATTGTATACTAATCTACTTGGGCATGTTTCAATTGCAGCTTTGGATATAATAAAGAAAGAGGAGGAATTGGTTAAGAGTGATAATTACGTAGACTCATCAAACTGCTTGCACAAAATGAGGTTCACAATGGGTTTACCTTGTGATGATGAATTAATTCAATATGTACATTAATCTTCCGGGTACATATTATGGATGGTTCATAAGCACTGACGACAACTCATTTTGCACACAATATTTGTTGGGGAAACAAAATGAAAGAAGAAGAGATCAACTTAGTTTGGATCATACAAGTTAAGTTAGATGGCATGCTAAAAAAATACAACAACGTAAGTGATTCTCAAAGAAACGAAATGAAGAAGAAGCTTAGAGAAATACTTGAACTGAGCACGATTCAAACACTAGAACCAATTTTGCTAATTAAGTTGAAAGGGAGACCACATGGTAGTTATTAAAGGTTTAAAGATGACTACAAATCTACAATGAGGGAGTTATCATTGTTCGAGCATGTACTAAAAGGGGAACAATATTCAAAAAAGAAAGCTAAGAAGATGATTCCAAGAAGGAACATCAATAGATATCTAGAAAGTGTTCGAAAAGAAATGCATACTTATATTTTTACTCATATCGTTGATGTTGTAAATGTGGTTGGAGATGTGCATTGCGATTATAGGGTGGTCAGTTTAGCATTGGAAATGGGCGATAATTGGTTGCAAGTGAGAAAAGACTTAGTAGAAGAAATCAAAACAAATGAATTTTTGTATAACAACATGTTTGGGAATGTGCGACGAAAAAATATTTGTTATCTTTGGACTGTACATCAATTCCTGCTCGGGTCGACAAATGGATGACGATGCCAGATATGTGATTACTTGTTGCTTCACGTTACAATGTGACAGTTATTCATTATTCCAAATTTCAGTCTTTTATATTCCTACCATTGCACATATCTCATCCATTAAATAGGAAGACAATTTTTATTGGATTTGTTAACGACAATCATTTCATACAATTGTTGATGAGCGAGGATTGTCCACTACCACCGGTGATATCTATGTGGAAAAGGTATCATGCTTCAGTGGCAGAAGAGTGAGACTTGACTTATGTTTCACAGGCTAGAGTGGGTGATTTTAAAGAACAAGTTGATGAAATCGTTAATTTGGCGGAACATTGAACCTATGGTATGCTTTATTTCCTTTCAATCCATACACCAGTATTTAGTGTAGACACTAATTCTAACACCATAACTTCTGGTGCAGGTATATTGCATTTTGGTTATATTGGACCTTCATTATAAACATGATTATATCATATTAAGGTATAACAATTATTTTTATTTTCTTTGTTAAAATTGTATAAGATGTTTATGATGTCATTTTTTTTAACTTTCAGGTCTACAAAATTGGATGACAATTGGTGATCTTTGAAGGCTTGAAATAATGATGATTGACATTTATTATTGAGATTAATCTTCGCTTTTGTTGAACATATGTTATCTATTTTGAATGAATGCTTATGTTGAACATATGTTATTTATTTTGAATAATTACTTTAGTTGAATACTTTTTCAAGCCATTACTTCCCTAGTAAAGCTAGCAACATAGATCCACAATTTAGAAAAAATTGAAACGAGTTCTTGGTGTGCCTTTTAATTTTTTTTATTGGTGTGTTAATAAACATTTGTGTGTAAATAACTTTTTTGGTGTGTCAATAGCAGTTGACTGTCAATAACTAAAAACGATGTGCTTTTAACATTGCCCTAAAATTATGCTGTCAAGCATTTATTCAAACTACATTTTTTTGCTTTAAAAATGTTCCGCGGAGCTCATCCACGTGGGAGGTAGCTAGGCGTGCACAAAAAAATCGGTCCTAACTGATCCGGTTGGGACCGGTCCAGTTAGGACCGGCTAGGGACCGATCCCGGTTAGGTTCGGTCCGGTCTCAGACCGGTCCCAGGGGCTCAAGGGGTCCCCTTTTTTCATCAAAGACCAGTCTCTGACCAGGACCAATAAAAGACCGGTCCCAAACCGATAAAAGACCGGTCTTTGATAAAAAAACCCGATCATTTCAGCTTGCACTCAACATTGTTGATGTTGCAGGTGACCTTCAAGAGGAGGAAATTTGAATGTTAAAGACCGGTCTTTTACACTTGTGCATAATGTGGAGGTGGAGAAAAATTGGTCCCGGATCGGGACTAGTTTGAGCATGATCGGTCCAGGACTGGTAGGCCAAAAGATCGGTCTTTTAAAAGACCGATCCCGGCCCGACCCGACAGTCCTAATGTACACGACTGCGTGGAGGCAACCGCGGCCGCCTCCTCCTGGTAGATTTTTGCGAGAAATGGTCGGCGAGACCCTGCAGGAATATGAGCCCTATCTTGTGTCCATTGGATTTAAGATCTGACTGCTGTGATTAAAGCCAGCAGAAAAATAAAAAAAACTCGGTAGGAGTTATCTTGATCAGACGACGGGCCTGGCAAATCGGGCGGCTCGCAATGCACGTGTGCACCTTCCTCTAAGTACCCACAGATACAAAAAAAAATTGTAGGCAGGATCCACCCTGCCAAACGACCCAAATTTAGCCAATGATGATATGATCATTTGGTCATACATTATAGCATCATTAACCAAAATATTCGCATTGTTTACAAGTCGGCGAATTCCGTACATACAATCCTGATTTTTTTTAGCTTTGACATTTTATTACTAATTTCGTAATTTATAATATTATTATAATATTATTAGCGAGCATAATTTTTAATTCCTACTTTTTATAAAAAAAATATTAAAAAAAGAAAAAATTGTCCGTCTTCTGGCATCTCTCCTCATATTCCCTTTTCTCGTCCAGTAGACTCTCTCGCATTCCTAACCCTAGAAAAACCACTTCGTCTTCCTCCTCAGATCCCATCCTAGCAAGGGCGAGGGAGAAATGGCTAATCCCTGGAGTAGACCAGGCGCATGGGCTCTCGATGCCGAACGCGCGGAGGCTGAGGAACGCGAGGGCGCTAAGGTGGCCGCCTCAGCCGCGTTCTCACGTGGCGCCACCGTTCTCTCCGGCAAGCTAGACGAGAGCTTTCCAACTCTCAATGCTTCTGTAACAAAACCGAAAAACAAGAAGGGGGTTACCCTATCAATTTCTGAGCTCCACACGGGCACGTATGTTGGCCCCGGCGGCGCGCGCCGGGAGCCCGCCTTTGAGACCAAGGGACTCACCACGGACGAGAAGCTTCGCCTTCCCACCGGGCCTCGGGAGCGCACCGCCGAGGAGCTGGAGCAATCCCGCGGCTTCCGCTCATACGGTTCCGGATATGGGGGAGGCGGCGGCGGCGGCGGCGCCGCCCCACCCCGTCGCCGCTCTGAGTTCAGCATGGATGATGAGCCGAGGAGAGGCGGGCCCTCCGATTTTGATCTTCCCTCGAGAGCAGATGAGTCGGATAACTGGGGGACTGCTAAGAAATTTTCTCCGGCTATGGATTCCGGCCGGCAAGAGCGCTATGGATCCCTAGGAAGTGGAGGCTCATCCAAGGCAGATGAGGTCGATAATTGGTCTTTCGGAAAGAAATCCAGTGGCCCCCCACCATCCAGAAATTCAGGCTTTGGATCTGGATTCAGGGATTCTGCTGTTCCTGGAGCAGATTCTGATCGTTGGGTTAGAGGTGGTGGAGGATCCTCTCTTTCAAGCAATGGAGAGCGAGGAAGGCCCAAACTCATCCTCGATCCTCCAAAACGAGATTCGGGATCGCAGCCGGAGACTGCTCCGACCAGACCAAGCCCTTTCGGTGCGGCGAGGCCAAGGGAGGAGGTGTTGGCTGAGAAGGGCATGGATTGGAGGAAGATGGAAACAGAAATTGATGTTAGGAAAACTGGCAGACCGTCGAGTTCCCATTCCAGCAGGCCATCCAGTGCGCAGTCGAGCAGGCCTGGGAGCCCAATTTCGCAGATTTCTGGAGAGGGAGTAGTTCCGAAGCCTCGTCCCAAGGTGAACCCCTTCGGGGACGCAAAGCCCCGTGAAGTTCTCTTGGAGGAGAAGGGAATGGATTGGAGGAAGATTGACAAGGAACTGGAGCATCGCTGGATTGATAGGTCTAATTTCCTTTACTCAATATTTGATCACATCAATACTGATTTTGCTTTCTGAATATTTTCCTTGTACTTTTGTCTGACTGCTACTGGTCTTCTATCTGCTCATGCTTGGTAAATGCAACGCTTGATTTTGTACTTCATATGCCTATTATTTTCTACATGAAGAAAAAACACTTAATATGTCTCTCTGTGTGTATATATATAAGTAATCTAAAAGCAACTTCTTGTGTCTTTATGTCTAGGAATATTCTTAAACCTGAGTAATAGGCTCTGTTTGAAAGAGGGATGCCAGTGGCTCCAATGAAAAATGAACTTCAATGAGAAATGGAGCTCCCGTCCTTCGATAAGAGATAATGCTCAAAATGAAGTTTTTTGGCTTTCCAACTGCACCAGAGCTCCAAAATGGAGGTTACCCGAGCACTTTCATTTCTCAGGCGATGTAAATAAAAAACAGGAGCAGAATAAAAACACAGTGCCAAATAGAGTCTAAGTTTCTTCGGTAATATCCACTATAGGAAAGCACACAATCATCCTGTACAAGCATGTTTACTTGTTTAGTGCAGGCAAAATGGGAAAGCTGTAAACGTGGCATTAGCTGTTTCTCATCTTGAATTATGTCCTTTATATAGTATAGATAAACAATGGCAACATTCATAACATATATGATTTTCAATATCAACCATGTTTCAGGGCAGGTGGAGGGGACATTTGTTTGTCAGAAAAAGTTGGTGCACTTGAAGTAACTTTTTTTTATATATATGTGGTTTGAGATAAAATGAATTAAGTAAAGGTTGTTTATTTCACCATCTCGTTCTTGAAGGTTTTGCATTGCAGGCTTTACAATTTCATGAATCTAAACATGATGGTTACAAATTTTTGGTTTTGCATGCTGCAATGATTCACTGGTTTCATCGGTAGTTACAAAGTGACTAATGAGTAATGAGTTCCAATTATGATTTGTTTACATCAAAATGGTGGATTTTATTTTCTTATTAGTTATTTAGATGCTTATGGATGGTTTGGACACGTACAAAGGAGATCATTAGAGGCTCTTGTTAGGTGTTGTGAGAGTCTAGTCACTAGGCATGTTAAACGATGGGGGGGGGGTAGACCAACAAAGAGTTGGAATGAAACTAGGATAGGGCACAAAAGATAGGGCACAATGGCGACAAAGGATCCATGTAGCTGACCCCACATAGTGGGATAAAGGCTCGAATGTTGTTGTATACCTTTGTGTATGTTTGTTTTGAGGATGAAAATTTTAGTTAATGAGACCATTGTTGAAAGAAGTGGAAAATTTTGGACAATGAATAAAGCATTTGCAAGGGAAATGACCTATGATTAGAACTAGGATTGAGCATATTATTAAAAATTTGAAATTCACTCGGATATTGAGTTGAACCGGAATATGTTACAATTGATTTGACTCAAGTTGAATCGATTCAATTGGACATGAATTACATTTCGAGTCGATTTTGTGTCTGCTCGGAATCACTCGATATATGATTCGAATCAACTCGAATTGATTAAAATATTATGTATATATTATTATTAATTGCGATTTTAATTGTGAATATATGATGAATTTTTTATTAATTGTAATTTTGAGAAAATTCCAAATAGTTAACTAGAGGTTAGCATGTTGCATGTAAAGGATTTTGGATCTATTATCCAGTAGATGGTGATATAGCTAGAGTTGAAGATTAATGGTTAATTATTGAACATATTACTACTATCTGATAGAGGGCATGCATGTTATTGACTTTCATTCTTTTTCTCTTTCCTTTTGCATGCCTCATGCAACGTCCTCTTCCTTTGCAGGAAGCCATATAAACATTACATCTCAGACAGTCTAGCAAGATTCTAAATATATGAACTATGAAGATGTGTACACATCAACCTTTTATTTTAATCATTTTCCTGTTATCCTAAAATTTAGCTGGTTAACAGTGTTGGCTTGAATTTATCCATAATCGATAAAGGGTTGTTAGTTGTTACCTCTCAAGTTGATGTTTTTTAGGTCGGTATTAAGTGCGCATTAATTATCGTTGTACGCACACTAATGATGGATGCACCCCGTGTAATTTTAAATGCATGCCACATTGTTGAAGGCACACCACTACCCTAAAAATCAAAAATATTTTGACATTACATGTAAGGACTCATAAGAAACTATAAAGACTCTTGATGGATTCACCCAATAACAATACTAAAATTCAATAATCAATTTCTAAGTTGATAAAACTATAAAATTAGTTGTTCAAGTTTAAAATAGCACACACAAAATACAAAACTTCGTTGTAGCGATATTGTCTTGTCCTGCATGAAATATTAGTTGAAATCAAGTCGTGTTGTAATGTTTTTTATTTTTTTCCCGCTTAAGGGTATTTTGGGGTTTTGTATGGTTTCCCCCCTTCCTCTATATATATGAGTAAAGGGAGCTCTTAATATTATCAGGTTTTTATTCTCAACTTGGTATCGGAGGGAAAGAGAGCGATTTAACCTAATCCCGTGCTTTGCTTCCACCGCTTGTCTCTTCCCGTCGTCTCTTCCCGTCACTGCGCACCTGTTCCTCCGCTGGTCTGACGACGCTTCCACGATGAACCGCGGCTCTCTCGCCGACGGTGGTGCGCGTTGAAGGAGACCTCCGCCTCTCCCCATGATTCGCGTTGTTTTACCGCCGCCACATCTCGCCATTTTTTCTTTGCTGCATCGACATCTGCTGCTTCTTTCTGGCGTCAATCCGTCTGCTGCATTGACATCTGCTGGCGTCGATTCCCGCTAACCATCTTCTCTGCTGCTGCATCGACGTCCGCTGACTCGCTGGCATCTCTCCACTGGATCTACATCTGCTTCCAGATCTACATCTGCTTCTCATCATGTGATCTACATCCGGATATTCCCGTTTTCTCTACATCGACATCCAAATCTCTATCGTTGCTGCATCGATTTCTCTTATGGATGGAGTCAGTTTCAGTGCCGCTGCCTCTGTTTTCTCTGCTTTCCGATCTGCATAGTGATGTTCCTGTGCCAGATCTGTTGTCTGCATTGTTAAAGTTTTTTTTGATCTTGTCAGTTTCTTCTTCTCATGGATGATTCTTCGGCGGCCATTGAATCTTCATCGCCGTGTGTTGTGACACCCCGGATGGGTGATCCTCAACGATCTACGGGTCACACTGGCTTCCTGAAGATCACCACGGTGCCCCTAGATGGGACAAATTACCTTGAGTGGTCTCGGGCAGCACAACATGTCATCCGCAGTCATCAATTATTTGGATATATTGATGGGTCCGTTGTGGCTCCTCCTCTTGGTGATCCTTCTTTGAAGTGGTGGGATTCCAAAAATTCTCTGGTAGTATCCGGGCTCCTACATTCCATGTCCCCGAAGGTGTACAACAACTACATGTTGATGAATTCTGCCTATGAGATCTGGACTCGGGCACATGAGACGTATTCCCAGATCGGTAACTCCACTCAGATTTATGAGCTGACGCAGCATATGCTGTAGTTACGTCAGGGAACCATGACAGTATCATCTTACTTCTCTGAGTTCGAGCGTATCTCTCAAGAATTGGATTATTTTGAGCAATTTACTCTCGTCTGTACTGCTGATGCGGTGTTGTTATAGAAAAAGGACGAACGATTTCATCTTCATGTGTTTCTGATGGGCTTGAACATGGACATGGATTTGGTTCGAACAAATATTCTACATCGATCCCCTCTTCCATCCCTTCTGGAGGCCTTTAACATGGTTTTTGGTGATGAAGACCGTCAGTGATCTCTTAGCACGGCTGCTCCGCCTCTCTCTGATCGCTCTGCCCTTACTAGTGTTGGCCGAGGTGGATACAACCCTACCAACACGATTCCTACTTGAGATTACTGTCGTCGTCGGGGCCACACTAGGGACGTGTGCTTCAAGCTCCATCCTCATCTTTCTCCACCTGGATCCGGTCGTGGACGTGGTCGCGGCCCGGGACGAGGTCGTGGTTCTTATGATGCTGCTTACTCCACTGAGGTTCACGACGACACACATGGTCCTCCCCAGGACATTTTACTACCTCAGAATTGGATGCTCTCCGCCGCCTCCTGCACTCTCAGTCTGTCACTCCTCAGAGCAGTACCTCTACTTCCTTTGCTACGGCTGCTATACCCAATGCCCATGTTGCTGTTACTCCCTTGTGTGAGTGGATCATTGACTCGGGAGCTACCGATCACATGACCGGTTCCACCTCAAGTTTCACTTCCAACTACGGTGGAAGGGATGATTGGTGTAGACGTGATCAGAGGGAGAAGCACTGACTCGATGACATCATTCTCCCCCTGACGAGTGGAGTGAGTTGAATCCAAGTAGTAAGATTCCTCCTCCCGGAAGGTCACGTCCAAGGTACAAAAAAAACGTCTGGAAGGGGGGTGGTAACACCGATACCCTTTTGTAGTGGTAGAGTAACAAAAAAAACACACCGGAGAGCCCATTGATCTGCTGACTACTCTCCCTTGTCTGGTAAGGATAAGGTTATCTCTGCAAATGGTAACTTGTCCCCCATTGCGGGCAAGGGCAATATTTCCTGCTCCCCGTCTCTTTCTCTTTCTTCTGTTTTGCATGTCCCTTCATTTCCACGTAGTCTTCTTTCAATTAGCAATCTCACTCGGTCACTTAATTGTTCGGTAACCTTTTTTTCCTGATTCTTGTGTTTTTCAGGAACTGGGTACGAAGCGGATCATTGACAGTGGCAGGAATCGTGGTGGCCTGTACTATCTCGATACTAACTCATCAACTCTTTCTCTCTCTTCTACCGCTATTACTGTTGCTGATGCTCGACGCTGGCACTTGCGTCTCGGTCATCCGTCTCCAGTCTATCTTCAGAAACTATTTCCTACTTTATCTTTTTTTGTGAAAGCTTTAAAATGTGATGTTTGTGAAAAATCTAAACATGTTAGACATTATTCGTCACATTTATCTTCCCCTAGCACTACTCCTTTTGCTCTCATACATTCCGATATTTGGGGTCCTTCCCATTTTGTATCTTTAACTGGTTATCGTTGGTTTGTTACCTTTATCGATTGTTTTTCTCGTATTGCTTAGGTGCATCTCTTAAAGAAAAAAAAGAGGTGTTTCCTGTTTTTCAAACCTTTTATAAAATGGCGCAAACTCAGTTCAATGGTAAGATTCGTGTTCTCTGTAGTGATAATGGGGGGGGAGGGAATACGATGATCGTGGAGCATTTGGCTCCTACCTCGTTAATCATGGAATCATTCATCAAACCATTTGCGTTTACACTTCCACCCAAAATGGGGCTGCTGAACGAAAAAACCAGCATCTCCTTGATGTTGCCCGGTGCCTTCTCACTACCATGCATATCCCTAAATCATATTAGAGTGATGTCATCCTAACCGCCACTCATCGTATCAATCGTCTTCCTTCACGGTCTCTTAACTATACTACTCTCGCCCATCTTTCCTCTACTTCTGAGGTTTATACCTCTCATCTTCCACCACGCATCTTTGGGTGCGTATGTTTTGTTCACATCCATCCGCCTCATCGTGACAAGCTTGATCCTCGGGCTCTCCGGTGTGTTTTTCTTGGCTACTCTACCACTACAAAAGGGTATCGGTGTTACCACCCCCCTTCCAGATGATTTTTCTGTACCTTGGACGTGACCTTCCAGGAGGAGGAATCTTACTACTTGGATTCGACTCACTCCACTCGTCAAGGGGAGAATGATGTCATCGAGTCAGTGCCTCTCCCTCTGATCACGTCTACACCTATCACCCCTTCCACCGTAGTTTTTGCACCTACAACACCGCCTTCTGCACCTTCACCTACCTCACCTACAGCTACCTCACCCACATCTGCGTCACCTTCTCCTATATATCACCATCCGGCCCTCATCTCACCGTTTCCTCATATCTATCATCGTCGCGAAACAGGTAAACAGTCCCCCGACGTTCCGCCGCTGCCAGTGCCGTCTTCAAACTCAGATTCTGCTGTTGATCTGCATGTTCCCATTGCGGTGCTAAGAGGTAAGGCTGTGTGTACTGAACACCCTATCTCTAATCATGTTGCTTATGATCATCTCTCTCAGCTTCATCAAGGTTTTATATCTTCCATATCTGTCATTACTATTCCAAAGACGTGGCAGGAGGAGGTTTGCATTCCGACATGAACTCAAGCAATGCAGGAGGAAATGTCCGTCTTGGATAAGAATCACACATGGGATGTCTCTTCTCTTCCTCCTGATAAGAAAGCCATTGGTTCCAAGGTTGTAGATGTCGGATGTCGGGTTCATGTCGGTTTGGGTTTGAAATGTCGTATGTCGGATTGCGGGGGATATATCAGGGATATTTTACGATATCGGATTTTAATATTTAAATAATGATAATGGTATTTATAAACACATTTTTTGCAAATAAGTAAAAATGTACAGACAAATAAGTATTTATAACATTTTTTTTGAAATAATTTTGAAAGATAAAGGAGAAGCCCATGTAATAATGCATAGTTGGAGGGGAGTTTTTCTCAGCTATTGCAAAAATCACTGTACCGGAAGTTAACAAAATAATGTTAACATAAGTTAGAAGTGCACAGGAGAAACAAAAATCACTGCAGATTTACACAAGGTATAAACTTAGTTATTGCAAAAAAGAAACATAACTATAGCATAAACAAGAAGCTTACAGTAACACAAGTTTAATAAAACTTTTAGATCTTATGACTTGATCAAAATATAACTCCAAATAAAACTTTCAATTGTCGCAAAAACAATAAGAAAGAAGAAGAAAGAAGAAGGGGACTTACAGTGGAGTGAAGTAGTAGAAACCCTAAAGCCCGACGTCGACTCCTCGCGTCCTCGCTTGCGGTGCCGATTCGTAGAAAGCCCGGCGTCGTCGTCTACTCCTTGCCTGCTATGCCGATTCGTTGCCTCGTCGCCGAAGATGGAGCTGTCGAGTGTCGACCACTCCGCCAGAGCGACTTTCCCGTAAAATTTAGGGTAGAGCGAGAAATGCTGAATGCGTGAAATGGAATCGTGAAGTAGGAAAATACGGGTCCCGTGAACTTTGTTTTTTTATATATTAAATATAATAACCGAAATATCGGGTTAGAGATATATCGATATATCGCGATATATCGCCGTTTTTTTATAAAACGATATTTTTGTCAAACAAATCGGTTTTGTTGCGGTTTGCACCCAAAAACTTTATGTCGGCCGACATGTCAGACATGTCGGCCGACATCTACAACACTGATTGGTTCTAGGTGGGTCTTCTCCGTTAAGCAAAATCAGGATGGTAAAGTTGAGAGTTATAAAGCTCGTCTAGTGGCTCGTGGTTATGCCCAGACTCAGGGGGTCGACTACCCGGAGACTTTTGCCCCGGTAGCAAAGATGGACTCTGTTCGTGTGATCCTGTCTTGTGAGGCGTGTTTGGACTGGGATCTACATTAGCTGGATGTTAAAAATGTGTTCCTGCACAGTGATCTCGATGAAGAGATGTACATGATCTTTCCCCCAGATTTTGTGAAAAAGGGAGGACTGGTTTGCCGACTAAGGAAGTCGTTGTACGGGCTCAAGCAGTCGTCCAGGGCTTGGTTTGGCAAATTCCACAAAGCTATGATCAAGTTTGGCTACAAACAAGGTCATTTCGATTATACGTTGTTTGTCAGGAAAAATGAGGGAAAAGTTGTTGTCCTTATTGTTTACTTTGATGACATTGTGATCACCGAAGATGACTTAGAGGAGATCTCAAAGCTGAAGACACTTCTGTCAGCAGAGTTTGAAGTTAAAGATTTGGGAAAGTTTCGCTACTTCCTAGGTATTGAAGTGACTCGTTCTGATCGTGGTATCTTCGTCTCGCAGCGCAAGTATGTTTTAGATTTGTTAACAGAGACTGGGATGCTGGGTTGTGTTCCTGCGAACTCCCCTATGGAGGAGAATCATAGGATTGATGAAGATAGCGATGGGGATCGCACAGATGCTTCAAGCTATCAGAGATTGGTTGGAAAGCTTTTATACCTCTCGCACACTCGTCCCGACATCACATACGTTGTTGGGATCTTGAGTAGGTATATGCATGCTCCAAGGATCAGACATCGGGATGCTGCATATCGCGTTCTACGGTACTTAAAGAAGTCTCCGGGTCGGGGGCTGATGTTCTCAAAGGACAACCATTTAAAGATTGATGTATTTACTGACGCGGATTGGGCTGAAAGCTGTGATGATAGGAAATCTACAACGGGGTATTGCATCTTCGTTGGTGGAAATTTGGTCACGTGGCGTAGCAAGAAGCAGAATGTGGTGACCAGATCTAGTGCTGAAGCCGAGTACCGGTCGATGTCTCAAGGCCTCTGTGAAGGTCTATGGTTGCGCACCTGTCTTGCACCTCCAAGAGGATGCCCCCATTTCCCTGTTCTGTGACAACAAAACTGCTATCAGTATAGCTCACAATCCGGTCCAGCAGGATAGAACTAAGCATGTCAAGGTTGATCGTCATTTCATCAAAAATCATCGTGAAAAAGGAAACTTAGTTGCAACTTTCGTTCATTCCAGAGATCAGTTGGCCGACGTCTTCACCAAGAGCTTAGTGTGTGATGTCTTTATTGATGATATCCAAAGACTCAGAATGACAGATATTTACTATTTGACTTGAGGGGGAGAGTTGAAATCAAGTCGTGTTGTAATGTTTTTTGGTTTTTCCCGCTTAAGGGTATTTTGGGGTTTTGTATGGTTTCCTCCCTTCCTCTGTATATATGAGTAAAGGGAGCTCTTAATATTATCGGGTTTTTATTCTCAACTATATTTAGCATCAAAATTAGTTTCAAGCATTTTGCAAAATACATTTAGTAACAAATGTTGAGCTTTTTTCCTGAAACATCTTGATCAAGTTGATTTTTTGATCAAACAATGGCTCAGAAAATTGAGCATTTCATCCATTTTGTTATCCAAAACAGAAGCAGAGGAACGACACAAGGGAATCAGATGACACCGGAGGGGAAAACCCCATACAAGCTGCAAAAAATGGAGTCCGGTGGGGGGAAAACCAAAGGCACTGGCTAATAAAGTGGCGAGGGAGTACCTTTACGATGATGTTTCGTACACCGGCAGCGACAAGACGGAAATAACGAGCGGAAGAGGCGAACAACATATCTGAATGTGGGCATGATATGCTGTTTCAGTTAAACCTAAATTATCCTATAGGAGCCTTGAGTTTTATTCCTTTCTTGCATGAAGTATTTTTTGTTTGGCCATTAGTTGATTCGATGCCCTTTTATAAAATATAGTTTGATATTCAATGTAGTGAACAAACCTGCGGTGAGACTTCATAAAATAAAAAGTTTAATGTGCTTACATAAAATAAATGGTAAAAGAGTAACTGTGTTGTTACTAGCCAATAATTAAAAAAATGAGCTGACCACTACTAAATATATTTTGTAATTAATTAATTACTTATATAGATAATGGAAATAAAATTCGAATGGATGCAAATTTCTTAGTTTGGATTGTTTGATGTAAAAAGCCTCACCTTCCTCAAATTGTGTTTTCCTTAAAAGATCTGGATCTCTTTTATATCTTATTTCTTTATTGCTGTTTTCTTCATTCTTCTTTTACTCCCTTCCTACAATTTGGTCACACAAGGCAAGAGAGGAGTATATAGTTGGGTGAGTGATGCAGGACGGTCCCATTGAGGGATAATGGATGATCACTATATGCATGAATCCGACGATTTTTAACTTGCAATAATAATTTGTTTTAATCCAAATACAAGATAGACCATAGTAATTAAAGCTCAGCAAACAATAAGACACGTGAAGGGGTATAAATGCAAGAGTGTTTGTAATAAATTATTGCAAATAAATGGGAACGCACAATGTTTTCAATAAAACTTGACAACAAAGATTACTGACAGACACTCCTCAAGTAGAGATTGAACGCACGACTCAACACAAAATAAATGGCTGCCACTTTTAAATTTACACAACTAGGTAGTAGAGGGCTTGGTGGGATTTCCAGCCAAGTTCAAGTGACTGGATAAGTGGCAATTGACTGGAAAGCTCAGTTTACTCAGAGCTGCTGGGAGGGGTTGGGTAGGCTGTTTGGAGGTGGCCAGAGGTTGGTTGGAAATGTTGGGGGCTGGAGGAGGCTTCCTACAGTGTGGGGAACCCAGTATGGGTGCTGTACAGTGGGTGCTGGGCAGTGGTTGGCAGCAGGGTGGAGTGGGGAATTTGAGGTGCAGGCAGGCTGTTTGGAGTTCCAGCAGCTGCTGAAGGGAAATGAGGTTGAACTGGATCTGAACTGTACTTGCTGTCCTGTTGTGGGCTGGAATTGGGAGGGGGTTGGGCGTGGGAGTTGTGGCCAACATGAGAAGAAGTGGGGCTCAGTTGGATGAGGTGTGGCTCCACTGAAGAGAAATGAGGTTGCTGAATGGGAGGGGAGGGGGCTGTGTTATTGGCTGAAATGGTGGCTCCATTTGAGGGGGGGGGGGGGGGGGGGGGGGGCTGTAGAAGGGGGAAATGGGGGCAAGGTTATGGGCTAAAATAGTGGTCCTGCGTGAGAAGTTTAGGGGTGGAGTGAGTATTTTCATGAAAATTTGGGGAGTGGTTGTGGATTTCAAGAAATGGAAAACATGGGCTTGGAGATGGGACGGCTGTTAGTTATGGGGAGGTTAAAGTGGGTGGCAATTATAGATTGATGGATAGAATTGAGGGGGTTTATGGATAATGGGTAGCTAACTCCATTATTTGGTGGTGGATGTTGATGAAAGAGTGAACAGTTGTGAACAATTATCTGGGAATTCTCTAGATAGAGATTTAAAATTCTTTACTCGATTTACAAAATGAGAGGAAATAAGAGAGAAAGAGTAAGAAGAAGAATGAGAAGAAATGTCCTCTATGATAAGTCATCTTTCAACAAATCTCTGAGGGTTGTACATGCACTAAGTGTATTGGATCCTTTGTATTTGATGAATCCTTGCTTGAAGAAGGTGCAAAAATTATAAGCGTTTGATGAATCCTTGCTGGAAAACATGGGCTTGGAGACGGGGCTGTTAGTTATGGGGAGGTTAAAGTGGGTGGCAATTATAGATTGATGGATAGAATTGAGGGGGTTTATGGATAATGGGTAGTTAACTACATTATTTGGTGGTGGATGTTAATGAAAGAGTGAACAGTTGTGAACAATTATCTGAGAATTCTCTAGATAGAGATTTAAAATTCTTTACTCAATTTACAAAATGAGAGGAAATAAGATAGAGAGTAAGAAGAAGAATGAGAAGAAATGTCCTCTATGATAAGTCATCTTTCAACAAATCTCTGAGGGCTGTTCAGGCACTCAGTGTATTGGATCTTTTGTATTTGATGAATCCTTGCTTGAAGAAGGTGCAGAAATTATAAGCGTTTGATCCAAGTATTTCAGATTGTTTTCTCAGAACATGTCTTGTTGTAGCAACATAGATGAGGAAGAAAAAGAAGAAATGTCGTCAGCTGTTAGAGTTCTGTTTGTTTATTCACTATTTTCTCCTTCTGAAATCTTGATATATCAAACCCTGAGAGATTTTGAATTCTTCAACCTCTTCAAATTTCTTCCCTATATATTCTTCTGAAATTTGATGGAGATTTATTTCCTTAGGCTTTCTTCCAACAGTTCTAGAGATTCAAAAAGAATTCCATAATAATGTTTTTCAAATAATTCTGGACAGATCTTCTGAATTTTTCATTCTGGATTTCATTCGATGATACGCCGACTTATAGTGGAAGGTGCGTCGAAATCTGCCTTAAAATTGAAGCTATGTCGACTTGACAAATAATCGACATTGCGTCTATATCTTACTGACGCATGCATCATCTTCTGCTTTGAAGGTGCATTGACTTGACTTCTGAAGTAGCGCTGATATCCAGTCGGAGTGACATCGACTTCCAATCGATGTTACATCGACTTCTAGTCGACGCATAATTACTTTGAAGAGTTTCTTCTTGTTTTCAGCTAGCTTTTCTCATGACTGACTTCCTATGACTTCTATGACTCAATTACCCTCACTATACAACATGGATAATTATCCTAGAGAATTAAATCACTTATAATTAATTTGTTAAGTTAAATCAATAGAGTTTTTCCCAACAATTGAGGTTATGTAAGGTATGGGAAAATGGGGTAGTGGAAGATGTGGTGGTGGAAGAGTGGTGGCTGACAGGAGGTGGTGGTGGTTGCCGGAGGTGGTTTTCAACGATCACCGAAAAATTAAATTTGAAGGAAAATAAATGTTGATGGTGGGGGATTTTTAGGAGGTGGTGGAGGTTTGAGGGAGGTCTTTTAAGGCCAAACACTCAATATAAAGGGTGAAGGCCAAGGAAAAAAGGAGG